>OY757920.1:47812844-48065818 GCA_963585895.1 Sepioteuthis lessoniana | reverse complement strand
AGACTTTTTTACTCACTGTTTCATACTTGGTTATGACATGAAAGACTTTTTTACTCACAGTTTGGTTATGATGGTTTTTAAGAGTGTTTGCAACATTTGATAATATTTTACAAGATTGAAAGATGATTACCTAATTCCGGTGTTTTCCTCATAAATTTAAGTGGATATAGCTATGCTCAAATATAATATTTATCTTCAGTACAGTATTTTTTACCAATGTCTCTTTACATGAAGATAAAAAGGATATATCTTTTTGATATTTTATTTGTATAAGTATCACTTTATATAGCATCAAAGTGAAAAAGGTTTGAATTTTCATCATTTGCTATGTTTAGGACTAGGATCAAATGTACTAGAAATTCTAGTTTAGCTCACTATTTCAATAAATGAGCTGCTTACCATTTAATAAGCTTAGCACAGTTTAGCATAAGGATCAAACTTACTAATAATGGTCTGCTAGTTTAGCTCACAAACCATTAAACACAATGAGCAATCATTGGATAAGTTTAGCTTAAGACTAGAAATATGATGCACCTAGTGAGAATTTTATCTCTCTGGTTATGATTCCCTAGCCTGGCTTATTAACAATTACACCAGGCAAGGTTCCTCTTGAATTTTAGATGACCATATTTTTATATTTTGTTTTTATACCAAAATTTTATCCTCTGCGGTGAAATACCTGTGTCAAGAGCAGATAAATAGTTCACATAGGAGAATGGTGTATATTAATTGTAGAATTCAAGAGGGAATGATTTATTCAGAAATTCTATTTTAGGATTGATTAGAATGAGTGGATCAGAATTTTGTATTAACCTCTTAATCTATTTCATTCCAATACAATAAAAACAACGTTTTAAAAAAAATGGTCTCTCAATATTCAACTCTGGTATATTTTACTATTTTTTTGTTTCTTTGTTTAATAGCATATCAACCTTCATGGGTTATTTAATGCTTAAAGCAGCCTTCTTGAAGAACAATAGTTGTACTATTTAGTACAACTACTGTTCTTCAAGAAGGATGCTTTAGGCATAACTTGGAGCATAAGTGGGTTCATACCTTTCCCAAGGGTTTTAGTCTAAAAGTGAATGTGATAGTGCAACTAGAGTTTGAACTCACTTATTTCAAGGCCACAGAAATTACTCTGTGGGTATTCCCAGCAAAAGTTAATTTAATTAGGAACTAGATCAGATTTTCAGTTCTTCTGTAGCCTTATCGACAGGGATTAGAATATAACAACTACATAAGACTCCCACAAAAATGGGTATCCAGAGTGTGTCACTAAATTGCATCTGATGGTGACACTCCAATTTTAGAGCTCTGGAGAGTGTGGAATACCTTTTCATTGCCATTACTTCCAGGTTTCCTCTTACCTGCAGTGGTAGTACCTGTTAGGGTCCCAAGTAAATAGATCTGTTTTCTAATTGATTGTATTTGACAAGAATACTTGCTACCATATTACTTTGTGCAGATTAATTCTATTAAGAATAGTTACTTGAAACTATTATTGTTTACAAAGAACTATTTATATAAGTGACTTATTGAAGTAAAGTTTTGTGATAGTAGTCAAGAGTGACCTGAAGGCTTCCTTTTCAATAGCTACTTTACTGAGGTCCAACTCCTTTCCCTGGATTGCTCCACTTTACCCTTCAAATGTACCTTATAATGCTGAGTGTTAAGCAAGGAGGTATCAAGTACAACTTTTTGAGTCTTTGGTATGACTTGACCTATGATTGCCCCTAATCTTCCAGTCAACTGGCTAACACTCTACCTGATCGGCAATCCTATAACTTTGTTGAACAAATAGAAATAGTTACTTGAAACTGTATAATTGGATATGAATTATTAGTATTATATAGGAATACTTGATGTTTTATAATGTGCAAACTAAAGATTATAGACAAATAAGAAAGTGATGTTTAAAAAAAACCTATGGAAGGTAGAAAATATAGTAATGATCATAATCAAATATTTAAAATGAATCAAATTCATTATGAAATAACTCATTAGGAATTGCCAACGCATAAACCAAATAGATAGGATAAACTAATAAAGAAATACTTTTTTAAAAAATAAATGAAGCATGTTCTCATGAAAACAAATTTATTATTAATCACTTGAATTCATCATTCATCATCATCATGTCGCACCACCAGCACGGATATCCCTGACCCTCTCTCGCCATTTCTCCCTATCATTCATCGACTCCGGCAGGTCTTCAGGGTTACATCCTGTGTCCTCACATAGTTGCTGTATGTAAGTTCGTGCTGGTCGTCCTACTTTTGTACATCCATATATGGGGGTCCACAGGAGTACATCGCTTATGTGCTCGTCCTTGCTTCTCCAGCAGTGTCCCGCGTGTCTGGTTCGTCTGACTTGTATAGTTTTCGTGATGTGGGGCAGGTGTCCGTATAGTTGGAGTCTCGTGGGGTGTTGTCGCCAGGACTTGTTTAATACTGCTCTCAACATTCTTGTGTAATTTCCGTCTAGTTTCCTCTCCAGCCGCTTCGTTAGCGTCCATGTGGTGCATCCATATAGCAGTATCGACACAACCGCTGCCTGGAAGAAACTGCGTTTCATTTTATCAGTTAGGTCCGACTTCCATATGATCGAGAGCCTATCGATAGCTGTCCATGCCTTCGTCAGTCGTGTGTCGATGTCTTTTTCGGTTGATGAGACGCTACTTCCTAGGTAGGTGAATTTGTCTACTAGTTTCAGAGAGGCTCCGTCTAGTGTGGCAATGTTGCCCGTTTGGTTGTAACACATATATTCAGTTTTGTTTGCATTGACATGGAGGCCAATGCCAGCTGCGGCTCGTTCCAGACTATGCAGTAGTGTCTCTGCTTGATTAAGCGTATTCGCTAGTAACGCCAAGTCATCAGCGTAGTCGGCGTCCGTGATTGTTTTTGCGGGGTACCTTTTGCTTCTTCTCTTAGTCAGCTCAAAGCCATTTTCTCTGATTTTGTCGATCGAAGTCCTAAGCACATAGTCTAGACAGATGATAAAGAGGTACGGGGCTAGTGTGTCTCCTTGTAGTACTCCTGCAACAATGTCGAAGTATTCTGTGTCTCCATCTGGTGAACGTACTTTCACTTTGGTGTTTCTGTAGAGAATCATTATCGCTGCTACTGTTTCTTTTGGTAGGCCGTATGCTAGTAGGATTTGCTCCATCTTCCCTCTGTGTATGGAATCGAAGGCCTTGGTAAAGTCGACAAATAGTAATGTCGCCTGTAAGTTTTTTGCCCGAACGCCTTCAAGGATTCTACGGATGGTCAGTATTTGTGAGGTTGTGGATCTATTTCTCCGGAAGCCGTTTTGGTTTTTAATCTGCTTGAAATACTTGAAAATCATAAATCTATGCAGATAATATGTATTAAGAATCATTACTTGAAGCTATAATTATTTATAATAGACATACTTGAAACTATACCTTTGGGTGCAAATTATTTGCTTTAGATAGGAATACTTGGTGTCATATGTGTGCAAAGAAATGATTATTGACATATTAAAAATATGGAATTTTTAAAAGTAAAAAAAGTAAAGTAAAAAAAGTAAAGTAAAGTTGGTGACCATAGTCAAGGGTGACCCAAAGGCTCCCTTTTCAATAGCTACTACACTGAGGTATAGGGGAGGGTGCTACTCTTTTCCTTGGATTGCTCCACTTTACCCTTGATACCTATTGTATATTGCTGAGTGTTAAGCAAGGAAGTATCAAGTACCATTTTTAAAGTCTTTGAACCCAGGTCTCCTGGACCGTTGACAAACAGTATTTACAAAGAAATCGAATTCTGGCTTTAAATTACCTATAAGGAGTTGAGATGTTGTTTAATAAACCAAACTGAACCGATAACTACTAATGATTATAATCAAATATTCAGAAATTAATTAAATTTCAGCATTCAATACACTGTAAGGAGTTGAGATGCCATTAAACAAATAAACCAATCTATTCTTCAGAGGGACAAAATTATTAATAAAATTATTGTGGTTCATGTTCTTCAATATTTCTTATTGCTTTCTTTTTAAAGAAGTAGAAAGTTAGCAAACTTCATTATGAGTTAACTTTATACGAAAGCGATACAATTTTACAATTTCACTTGTTAAAATGGAGCTAATTCAAATAAAGTTTTTTTTAAAAAGTTTAATAATGAAATAAAACAAAGTCATACTATTTCTGTATCAGTAATTGATGTTTTTTTAAAACGTTTCTAAAAGACATTTCAGTAATTTCTTTGGCACAAGACAATAAAATCCTGCAAGAAAGAATCCATTATTCTTTTTCAAAGCAGTGTTTCTTACAAAGAATAATTTTTAAAATAGTTGCAAAGACTGAAATGTTTCTTTAAACTCTTTTCTTTGCTAATCAGTAGCATAACTAAACTGGTAAATGCCTTTTGAGGTTTGCTTAGATAAAACAAAGGACATAAAAATCTGCCAGTTTGTATTGAGCAACTAAGTGCATTAGATGAAATCCTTGTTTCATTGACGTCAATTTTTAAATCAAAAGAAAAAAATTAAAAATTAAAAAAAAATCTAATAGTATCTGCTAATCTATTTGATACGAACCTGATTTTATATATATGTAGCCATGAAACAGAAAGAATAGCACATTATAGTGAGATTTTTGTTAGGGTAATACTATCAAAATACTCTGACTAGTTGTTGAAGTTCTGTTGTATATTGTACTTGCACTTGAATGTTGTTCACATATGTTGAATAACGTGTCAAGATAATTCTAACTTAAGCATGAGGAAGGGAAAATTATATGCACATCGGGGCATTCCACAATGCATAGGTGGTTGAGTCCATTCCCTAGGAAGTGATTGGTTGCCAGCCCAGGAGTGGCTATGCAAGCGTGCATATATACTGGCCTGCTCATTGACATACTGGGGTCTGTATTGAGTTACAGCCTACTTTATTTTTGTCTGCTATCTGGATGCTAGCTGGGCTGCTAAGCCAGTAAGCGTTGTTATTATTTAATCCTGTGCATCTGGGCAGTGGCTTCTTCACCAGAGAATCCAGTTTATAATTTGATAATGTAGGATCTGTTCCCACACTCATCTTAGTCAAGTTATTATAATTTCTTAAAGATAATGAATAAATACTAATTATCATGTACTTCTTATTTATATATATATTCCTCTGAAATTAGTTATTATATATATATATATATGTGTGTGTGTGTGTGCGCATGTGTGTGTGTGTGTGTGTGTTCAAAAAGTTCTAAGCCTCACCAAGATTTTAGATTTGTCTCAATCCTCACATCTTTGTATGGGATGTACCTGTACAGAAATTAAGATAGAAATCTGATTTAGTTTTTCTAGGTTTTTAACAAATGTTAGTGTGTTGTCCCAACAAAAATGTTCAGCTCTAGCTTTTCTTTCTTGTTGAGTCCAGAACTTTTTAAATAACCCTCATAAATTCAATAAATACAATTGTCTTGTTTCAGCGGGTAACAAGTTAGCCAAGCAGTACATTACTATGATTCTAGGTTTGTTCAAATTAGATATTAAAAAAAGTGCAAGCTCACTAAACGTGTCCTCAAGCATGTATAGCTACAATGTTAACTAATGTAAGATGATTCACTTTTTAATATAAAAAGTCAATGTTACTGCAACACAATATATGAATTGTGAGCATGCTAAAATGTCTCATTGAAACAGAGTTTTAAAAGAGCAAATCCTTTTAGATATAGTGTAATGTTAAGAGCATTCGGTTAGACATAACATTAGCAGTCTACAAAGTCACTTCGTGCTTATCGGTTAATGTTAGGACAGTGGAAATATAAATATGTCTCTATTAGCAAGGGACAGATCAAGAATAAAGTAATTCCCAATCCAATTTATGAATTAATGATTGTGTGGGGTCTCTGTACATCTGTCAGTGTTATGAAGATTTGTTGTTGGTTATTTGGTTTTTAGGGTTTTGGGTTTAGATATCTGACTCCATTGGTTTTCTTCTTATCCCCATCTTAATTCATTAGAAGTCTTCTTGTTTGTGATGGCTGCAAAGGAAGAAAAGGAAGAAGACAAAGATAGGAAATACTTTTTGAATTTTAACTTTATTTTGGGGCTTTCACGTGGCTACTCTGTAGTAAGGAATGTCTTCTTGAACTATTTGAGTTTAGTCATTTCTCCCAAATAAGGCGTTGAAATGTGCTAGTTGTTTTCAGTGGTTGATACATCCAAAATTGGTGTTTTTATATTGTTGATTTCAGGGGTGTTGGCTTAGTTGCAGCAGACATGGTGTCAGGCTACTAAACCTAATCAGCCATATGTTTGCTGTTAGCAGCTGCATGAAAGAGCAACCGTTTTGTGCTCCAGTGGAGGCTGAAGTCAGATTAAATTTCTCTTTTGCACAAAGATGGTCCTTTTTCTGGGCATGCGCCATTCTGACTTCCTTTTAGGGGCCTCTGGAAACTTCTGCAGTCCTTGAACTTATTTTATTTTATTTATTTCATTTTTTTTCTATCTACTACACATCCTTGATACTATTTTTATTTTTTAGTTAGAGAGACATTGCAAATTTAATTTTTGTTATCAAGTTCCATGTTTTGCTGAGTTTGGTAATAAACAAACAAGACATGCAGGCTTAGAATAGACCAACTCTATCATATGAAAAGGAGTAAACACTGCCTTAAAAAAAGATGTATGTCCTGGGTATGACACTAAACTGCATGTGGTGGTGTGGTGAGATTTCAATTCTGCTAAGTAAGGAGTCATCATTTCCTTACGATTATTACCCAGCCCACTCTGACTCAGAGTGGTATAACATGTTAGAGTCCCATCTATGAGTCAAATAGATCAGTTTGCAAACTAGGTTGGTTGGGTTTTATGGCATATCAACCCTTGTGGGTTATTTCATGCCAAATCCTGTTTATACATGTATATATATAAAATATATATGATTTGTAAATTCATAATTTGTTGATAAGATTTTTAAAGGAGCAAGAGTTCATTTCTTTGCACACAGTTAAATGGTTTCATGTATTTCTAACACTAACAATTCAATTTGATATTTATCATTTTTTCATACAGTTAAATGGATATACATATATGATTTAAAAGTGAATAATTTGTGTGTAATTTTACTTTTAAATCAGTTAGAACTAATTTGTTTGCATACAAGCACTGCTTTCAAGCATTACTATTTAATGCTAATAATTTTTTCAACACTATTCATTCATTTACACTCAGCTAAATGGTTTTAAGTATTCCTATCTGATATGAATTATTCTATTTGGTATTAATCATTTATTTGCACACAGTTAAATGGCTTCAAGTAGAAACAGTTCTGTTTCAACCATATATAGGACCCTATTAGGTACTACCACTCTAGATCAGAGTGGACTTGGGAGTAATGGCAATGAAGGAATATGCCACATTCCCCTCACCATCAGATGCAGTCAGCATATTCTACATCCCCAGCTGATTGGGCTGAGTTTGCAAAATATTAGTATCAAATAGTAATACTAGAAACCATATAACTGTGTGCAAATAAATGATGATAAATCGAGACAATGAAAGAGGCGTCAAATGAGATTTTTCCCAGATACTAGTGATAAAAGAACAAATAAATTCATTGTTACGAAAAACCACTTGTTTCCAAGTTTTTTTTTGTTTTTTTTTATCCAGCAAAGATTCCTTCTTTTATAAATCTGATCCATATCGGAGTGATAATAACTTTTAGGGTCTCATCTTTGGGTCAAATAAATCTATTTGAGATAATGAGGAGCTCCTCTGTTTATAATGATTGAGAAGATAGATTTTTATACTGCATATAATTGGTTTGGTTAGGTTTCAACCATGATGGGTTATTTAAAGTCATCTTTTTAGAAGAAAAGTAGTGGTATAATTTAACCCATTACTGGAGAGATAAAAGGATTCATACCTTTCCAAAGACAATTAGTCCAAAAGTAAACATCATAATACAAATGGAGTTTGAACTTACTTACTCAGGTATTGTAGTTCAACATGTTAGCCACTATGTCACAGAGACTCTCTAAACCCGTATATAACTGGAGAGCATAATTGTTAAGCTATTTCAACATGAAATAATCCAACAAGGGTCAACAAGCTATTAAACCAACTAACCAATGAAGGTTCCAGAAATTTAAATCAATCAGGTTACACAGTACTTTCCAATCTGTTTTTAGATATTCCTCTAGTCTTGTGAAATCACTCTATCAAGAACCACATTTTCTATTATTTTATTTTTTTGAGAGAAGCCATTTTGTGTCGTACCTTATTTGCATCTAATTATGCATGAATGTAATACTTCTTGTTACATCATGTGGATTCTTATTTGGAGTTTAAATGAACACTGATATGAGTTAGCTTAAATAATGAAAATACACACCAGAAAACCAAAGTACAGGTAAAAGGAATAATCATGAAAGTCTCTCTAATTTTATTTGGGCAAATAGGAATCTGACAGAGAGAACTGTGTTTCAGTTTCTGAGTTTGCATATCTTGCATCTTCCCTATCTGATGACATACAAGATGTCCTTTAGCATATAATATAGCAGTATCAAAGAACCAACTTAGCTACAAGAACTGGTTGTCAACAGCATCTGAATAAACAATCACCAATCACATTCCTTAACCTCATATAGGAGACTTTGGAAAGATTTTTGGAGTTTTTTTTTCTTTTTTTTACTTTACAGTATTAAAGAATTAACCAAGCTGCAAGTGTTGGCAGTAAAAAGTGTTTGAAAAAATATCAGCCTACCAATTAACTCAAATGCTTTACACATACTGATGACTATGGTAACAATCTAAAAGGTTTTTTGTATTAAGGACTTGATATTAACTATATTCTTGAAGACTCTAGAATAATGGTTGACTTGCAAGTAGTCTGAAACACAAGTAGACTGGTGTATATCCAATTCCCCTTGAGTCATTTACTGGAGAAATATAAGGGTGAATAGACACCACTCATGTGAATGTGTTGGGCAGATCCACCCTAGCAAAATGGACCAACTCACCTGCTGCATTATGTACTCTCCTATAGATGAGGTAAGCTTAGCTGGTTTGCTTTTCTAAGAAGATTCAAGAAGCCAGCCATGTTAGCAGGGGAGTCGTTTGACTTCTACCAAGACACGCTGATAGAATGTGGATAATCACGGCTTAAATATTGGTGATATCTAAATTATAGGACACTGATAGTTAATACACTCAACATTTCTGTTTGTGATTTTTTTTACTGTTGTCCTCATCCTTATTGCTGTTAGTTATAACAGAACCTTTCAGCTGCTGTATCTTCAGGCCTTCCTTAGGTGTCCCTTGATTATCTGGGCATAGAAATGATTCAACCAGGGAAATCATTTTTAAAGTTTGACAGCTGATCAAACAAGGCATTCAAGAAATAGGAAGATTTCATTCGGATAATGAAGTCATTGTTTTTCACATGTATCAATCCAAGAAGCATCACAAGAAGTTTCTCGAGAAGCGTCATGAGATGAATTCAAAATGTAAAATCCAATGGCAGCAGTTATTCTTGATGTTTTTCAAGTAATTTTTTTTCAAAACAATTTGATTTGGCCTTTTAAATTATTACACATCAAGCCTCATCTCAAAAATTTAGATAACGCTCAACTTTGTTTCTAAAGTTGTTTATCTAACAAATTTAATATTGGGAAATTAAATTCATTTTTATTTTTCCAAGAAAAATGTCTTTTATATTTCTAAGTAACTACTGATGTTTGATTTTTTACCTATAACTAATTTAAACAGTTTAATGCTGTATTGGTAGTCACTTGAATATACCAGCTGCATTTTCTGCAGAGGGTTATAATCCACCCCAAAATATGTATCCTAATCATGTGTTATATATTGACCTTCAACCCGGCTAAATATGCCATTCCAAAGTGATGCACCGGATGGAAGTGACACATTCCGATGGCACTTATGAGGAGAAATTGCATAGGTGGACTTGGCTTACAAAATGGGACAAGGTAAAATTCCCATGGTACACTCATAGACTGATGCACCGGAAGAGAGTGACCTGTGAACTGCATGACAGTTATTTCTGCTTGATGACGATCAAACATGCCATTTCAAAGATTGAGTAGGCGATTGAGTGGGTGTTGAACTATTATATAACTTGGTCAAGACATGAAGTCAGACAGTTGGGGTCCAGAGAAGTTGCTGATAAGATGTGGTAAGGAAAGCCACTCCTGGCTGAAGGGGCCCTCGAGGCCCCCAGTAGTTTCGGAGACCCGTTGGTGACAAGATGTGGTAGAGAAAGCCAGCACTCAGCTGAAAGCTGAGCCCCCGAGCCTCCGGTTAAGCATCAGGAAAACAGGAAAGACACAACGCTGACAGCCATAAGAGTGGGGTCAATATATTGCAGTCTTTGTTCGGTTTCCAGCTCGCTCTTACACACAAACGTTAAAATAAAGTGAGAGGTATATTTTTTTAAAGAAGTCTTTGCTCGTCCTTTATCGTTGTGTCATTGTGATCCATTCAGCATATATATGTATATGTGTATATAAGTATATTTATTATGTGAGTATACAACACATGATGCTAACTGAATTTGGTGAAGATGTTACAATTCTGAGAAGTATGAAGTCATTGCTATTACTCCCAGGTTTATCTTGATTTTTTTATAGTAATCTTTTAACACTGTGTAACAAAACTTTTACCGTTTCTTGTTCCTGTGCGGAAAGTATTATCTCCTAACTGTTTATACCTAAAATAAATTGAAAAGACCTATTTTTTGCTTCAATCTTTGATTTTGTGACCTGAGTAATTAAAATTCCAAATTTACCCATTTATATATAGGGTACAAGATATGTGAAATAGATTTCTATTACAGTTACACATCATGAAAAATTTATCTGTTCTAAATATTTTTGTCTAACTTTAATATGGATACATGTAATTTTTATTTCAATGAAAATGTGTCAATTTATATTTTCTTACATAGAAAGTAAGTTAATTTCTAAATGTTATTACTCAGGGCACAAAAGCAATGTTTGAAAAGAATAATAGCAATTTACTATACTTTAACAATATAAGCAACTATGAAAAAACACATAGTATCTACGGACAAAATGTGTTACATAGTATTATCCAAGGTGCAAAAATAAAGTTTGAAGGGAATAATATCCATTTTCTATACTTTTACAACATAAACAATGAAGAAATGACTCATACTATCCTGGTACAATTATTTGTGTTATATAGTGTTATAGGTTAATTCTGAATCTTCAGAGAATGTGATTTTAGATGTACTTTATCTCCTGGACAGAAAGTTCAATTTAAGACTTTCTGTGCTTTCTTCAAAGATCTTCAGAGATAGAATTCATATGACCAATTTTCATGGTTTACCTTGTGTCTCAAGGAAATGTGTGGTAGTGATTAAATGGAATAGTCAGTAGGTATGGAAAGGTTGATAAAAAAGTTTTGTTTGCTGGTAACTGGAAAAATTTTAATTTGATTTCATTTAAAAATTGACTAACATGTAAGTTAATTTGCTTAAACTAGTAAGACAAGCTGACAAACAATAGAATTCTGAATGTTGAAGTGAATTCCTGATGCTGATTTCCTCTAATTTACTTAAAATCTCAATCCAAGATTTGCTCTGTTTTCAACAGCAATGACCAATTTTAATGAGATGGATTTGCACTGTTTTCTCTCTGTTTCTCTCCTACAGATACACACCTATATATACATATATGTGATGCATCAGTATGTCTGTACCTTATTAATGAAAATGGCATTGATTTTACAGAACAAAAATGTATTTTTCCAAGTAAACTATCTTTGTGGTGGTTATATTAATCACAAAGTTTAATACAAATTATATACATCTACATCACTCTGTTCATATCCATATCTATCTCAGTCTGTTCATATCTATCAGTCTATCTCCTTGTCTGTCTGTCTTTGTTCCTATCTGTCTCAGCTTGTTCATATCTATCCTTGTCTGTCTTTGTTCCTCTCTATCTCAGTCTGTTCATATCTATCAGTCTATCTCCTTGTCTGTCTTTGTTCCTCTCTATCTCAGTCTGTTCATATCTATCAGTCTATCTCCTTGTCTGTCTTTGTTTATATCTATCTCAGTCTGTTCATATTTATCAGTCTATCTCCTTGTCTGTCTACCTTTGTTCCTATCTGTCTCAGTCTGTTCATATCTATCTCCTTGTCTGTCTTTGTTCCTCTCTATCCCAGTCTGTTCATATCTATCAGTCTATATTCTTGTCTGCCTTTGTTCCTATCTATCTCAGTCTGCTCATATCTATTAGTCTATCTCGTTTGTCTGTCTTTGTTCATATCTTTTAATCCATCTCCTTGTCTGTCTGTCTGTCTGTCTTTGTTCATACCGATCTTAGTGTAAGGTGGGACATTTGACAGAGGATTAGGAAAAATGCAGACCACTTCTATTACTTCATATCACCAAATGATATTGTTTTCTCAAGGCCTGAGAGCACATACTCTAATGTATTAGTAATAACTCATGGATTTGTTGTTAAGGACTATTGGTCTAGAGTAAATATTAGTCTACCACATTCCTCCACTTTGTATGTAATAACCAGGACATTTGTTCACCCATTATTAAAGAAAAATGAATGTAACTCTTCTTTGCTGCTGTTAATTTAACCGCAACTTATTTCAAGAGCCTCCTTGCTGCAGACTCATTTTTCTGTAGAATAATAACAATAACTCTTACAGGCCTAAGGGTCCCAACTAGTGTCCAGTTGGCAGATAGAAATAAAACAGGCTGTAACCCAATACAGTTTCTGCATCAATACTAAATTGCAACTGGTATTTACACAGAGATACCTGCACTCATTAACCAGCAGCCAATCCCAATCCAGAGAATGGACTAGCCCTCGTGCACACGATAGGATGCTCCAGTATACCATAAATAACTCTCCTTCTTCTGGAGTTTAGTTTCAAATCCAGTTAAGCTCATTACATAACTGAGTGCTGTTTCTGATAACTTGCCAAACTCTATATCTTCTTGCTATTCATTACCTAACTTAGGGATGGACATTTTTATCCGCATTGCTGTGACTACCAAACATGTATTTACACTGCTATGGTCACCTGTTGACAGGAACACAATATAAAAAAGATGATTATATTAAGAATATCCAAAAATCTTAATCAGAATGTGAAGACTATGTGTTGTGAAAGAAAGGCTGCATTGGTTATAAACAGAAGCCAGCAATTTTTAGTCAGTGGGTTTAAAAGAGAGAGAGACAGACAGGCAGAAGGAGAAGGAAAAGAACAGAAGAATAGAGAGAAAGAATCACAGAGGGAGACAGAATAAGAGAGAAAGATGTATATAAATTCATATATATATATATATATACAAATTTTGTTGAACATAATAGACATTTTCTGTCTAAATATTTTCTTGTTGATCCATTCATATTGCCGTATTGCTTTTATCATATTCAGCAGGAGTTGATTGATGTATTTTCCATAATTGTATATATCCTAACAACTTTCTGCCCAACTTTGGGTCATTATCAGGGGAGGATCTATTACAAAAGTGATATAACTTTTGTTTTTGCATTAGTACTATGCAAGAGTGTCTTTACTGTTGGAGAGTATAGCATTTGCTTTTAAATGTGTTTCTATAAGTAGTGTCAGTAGCTAAAGACATTTAAGTACATTAGCACTGGTTTGAAAATTAATTCTGTTAAGTGTCAGTTGCATGTTTCTAATATGTAGTACTTCAAGAATCTGTAGTTTTTGTTTGTTATTTTGATGTTCTAATATTGTTGTGTTGTCGGTGAGAATTTTTTGTAATTCTGTTGTTGGGCATGAATGTTTTTTTAAATGCTGAGATATTGAACTTGTATCAGCAAGGTGCATTGTAAGTCTCCTCGATAGGGTAGTTGAGGTTAACCCAACATATATATTATTATTATCAGAGATACAATTTCCTAAAGGACGTTTAAACTGATATATAACGTTGGTTTTTTGCAAAACCCCAACCGAGGGAGAGGAATTATTTCTACTGACCAAGTTGGAGGTGTTAGAGTTATTATAATATATAAGTTTTATCTTTTTATTAGGATCAATGGGGAGTATGTTTCTATGAATCAATGTTTTTAATATTTTTTCATCTGATTTATAATTGTAGTGCATTTGGTTACAGTAAAAAAGTTTGATATATGTTTGTTGACTGGGTGAAGTAGAACAGGGTTTATTTTGTTGGTTAACATTTTTAATCATACGTTTAATTTGTTCATCAACAATATAGTTAGGAAACCCATTATTGATGAGAGCCTGTTTTATGTTTTCTACCTCTTTATAAAATACTGCTTTGGAGGAGGAGATCAGTTTGGCATGGGATATCAGATTATTAATTTTTGATTTATCTGCTATTTTTAAGGTGATGTTGGGGTGATTGCGTAATTCTTTTGCAGCAGTTTTTAGTTGATGTGTTAGTAATGTAGGTTGTTTTTTATTGTATCTATTTTTGATGGCTTTAGCCTTAAGGAGATCATGGAATTCAGGTTTGATTGAAATTACTTTATTATCCCAGAGCAGAAAGTACTTGGGATATATACAATTATGGAAAATATATCAATCAATTCCCGCTGAATACGATAAAAGCAATATGGCAATATGAACGGGTCAACAAGAAAATATGTAGACAGAAAATGTCTATTATGTTCAACAAAATTTGTATTAATGAAGAAATGCTGCCAAAATACACACACACACACACACACGCACACATATATATATATATATATATACACACACATATGCAGGAGACTGAGATAGAAAGAGAGAGATAAGCAGAAGGAGACAGAGTGATACAAGGAGAGAACAAGAGAAAGTGATAGGTTGAGAGACTTAGGGAGAGAGAGAGAGTAAGACAGAGAGGAACAAAGGAAGACAGACAGACACACACACACACACACACACATACATAGAACTAAGCTGTGAACTTCTGCCAAACTAAATTGTTCCAATCCCTCCCACTTTAAAATTTTTTTTGAGCTTCATGTTCTTCCAAATTTCTCTTTATAATTTTTTTTTAACTGAATAGAAACTTTAAATCTAAAAAAAAAAAACAAAAAAAAAAAACAAAAACTAAATTGTTTAAAATAGAACTATTTTGACATTTGACTGTATTTAAACAAATGACTGATATTTAATTGAATTGTTAGTGAAACATAGCAATACTTGAAACCATTTAACTTTGTTTACTTAACTGAATAGTTTGAAAGAGAACTGTTTTTGACACTTAAACTGTTTACTTATGCAAAACTGAGTCATTAGGAATAGAACTATTTACATGTATAAAAATGGATTTGGAATTGAATAACCTACAATGGTTGATATGCCATAAAACAAAATCAAATCAAACCAAACCAAAACAAAAAATAAAATCCTGGAATCTTTTGGTAAGTAAAAAATTTTTATTAAAAATATTTGAAATGTACAAATGTATGATTATAAATATGATTATATATACAAATCTAAGTTAGGATAGTATAGACACTGAGTCAGTGGTGCTGAGGGACTGGCAGTTTCATGCATATGTGATCATCAGAGCAAGAAAACTTAGACTCCCATATGCTCAGTCACTGATATTGAGCACTCAGAAAAGCTTAAAATTATTACTGTTATACAACTCATGTCATGAGAGAATCATTAAAACATCACAAAAAATAGTAACTAATTTTCATAAATAGTTGCTCTCAAATTTGGAATTCATGAAAAACTAAGCCACATGATCTAGTCTGGTGCCATATTACAAATAAGTGTTTGGCTACATGTTAGCATTTAGCTACCAATTCTGATCTTCTGTGTGACAGTTTAACCAGATTAGGGAATCTAATGATGTTAATATTTATTTCCAGGCACAATCTATACACACTTCCATGTACACATAGCTATATAGTTTGAAGCATACTTAATATAATCATGGCCCAGTCAGCTGGGGCAGCAGAATATACCAACTGCAGACGGGTAAGACATCGCAATGAATGTCCTGATTTATGACAAAAACAGTCTGATGGTGAGGTTTCAGTAATGTTGGAGCTTTGGGGAATGTGGAATACCTCTTTATTGCCATCACTCTCAGGTCCACTTGGGTCCTGGGTGGTAGCACCTGATTGGGTCCTATCTATGAGTCAAAGAGAACTAAACTATGTACTTATGCCAAATAGAGTAACAAAAACTATACTCATACTAAACTGAATTGTTTGAAATACAACTGTTTATATGTATAAAAATGCATATGGAATTAAATAACCTACAATGTTTGATATGCCATAAAACCAAAACAAACCAAAATTGATATAATGGTTATCACTAGGCATGGACAGCTATCAATAAGCTATCGATCATATGGAAATCAGAACTAACCAATAAAATGAAACGCTGTTTCTTCCAGGCAGCTGTCATATCGATACTGCTGTATGGATGCACTACATGGACGCTAACAAAACAGCTGGAGAAGAAGCTAGACGGCAATTACACAAAATTGCTGCGAGCAATATTGAACAAATCCTGGCGGCAACACCCCACAAAACACCAACTATACGGCCACCTGCCTCCCATCACGAAAACTATCCAGGTTAGACGAACCAGACATGCAGGACACTGCTGGAGAAGCAGGGACGAGCTCATAAGTGATGTACTCCAATGGACCCCCACATATGGCTGGGCAAAAGCAGGACGACCAGCTCGAACATATATACAGCAGCTATGTGAGAATATGGGATGTTGCCCTGAAGACCTACCAGAGGCGATGAACGATAGGGAAAAGTGGTGAGAGAGGGTCAGGGATATCCGTGCTGGCGGCACGACAAGATGATGATGACTAATGGAAATGGAATCAGTGATTGGAATTCATATCTTGGATGAGGCTGTTTGCATTTCACTTTTGGTAAATTCCCTTGGAAAAGATATCTGTTCTCTCTCCAGTTATTGGTAAAAAATAGTGTAATATAATGGCGGAGGGATTTCGTTTTATATATCTTGCCTTTCGGTTTAGTTAGGATGAGAACCTTTCACTTAGTGCATGGGTTAGTTAGGTGCTGTAGAATAAACAAAAGAACTGTATAAGGCAACAACACACAACAACAACAATAATAACAATAGCAGCAACAATTACCAGAGGTCCAGCTTATGCACAAGACTGATACCAGCTTGAGCTGGACTGAGGGCTTGTATTTATGTACAAGCATATCCAATCAAATGATTCAGCCAATCACAATCCAAAGAATAGACTGGCGCATATGTGCACGATGGAATCTCCCAATGTGCCATAAATAGTTCTCCTCTTTCATGAGGGGAAGCTTTTAGTCTTTACCAAGCTATTGGCTAGGAGTCAACTCCATAATCCAACATTAATGTAGGTGTTCACGCACATGTGGAGAGGATGTGTCATTCAGAGATGTCAAAATAAAAATCCCAGATAGGAATTGAGACTAGGGGATGTCGGTGACGTCACGCACCGGAAGCATGGGCTGAGATTTGAGAAAAAGCAGTTAGTTGGGTTCCGGCCTCTGAACGAGAGAGTCAAGATTCAGAGCTGGGCGAGGCCAGACGATTTTGTGCGCTATGGGTGCTGTGCGTTGGTTGGGCTGAGAGCTGACGATGTAAAAGCAGTCAGCATAGAAAGATTGTGTCTCTCTCTCCTCATGTCAAATAACCTTTAACTCAAAGGTAATAAAAAGTTTCGTACCTGAGCCAATTTTATATTTTCGGATTTCTATATGTTTATGAACATTTTATGAACATTATGTCTATTTCACATGTCTATATCATGGGTATGTTACAATAGGACAGACTAGGTTCTTTAGTCTTTGTTTGACAACAAATTTAGGAGAGGGAAAAATCTGAATTCAAACCAGCTTTACTTTGCGTAAAAACTGACTTTGTATTATATCATGCCGATAACCAAGGGTTATCATAGATGTGTATACAAACTATGGCCTGTACTTGTTACTCAATATATATATATATATCTCATTTTCTTATCTCTTCTTTCACACATGTATATATATATATATATATATATATATATATATACATATATATGTAACTGTGTATATGTATATTAAACATATATGTAATAAACGCCTACTTTGTGTGTGAGTGCATGTATGTATATATCAGGAAATAAGAGATTAACACTTACATTGAATGCATGTGTATATATGTATATATATAGAGAGAGAGACAATGACAGATAGACACATATACGTACAGATAGAAAAAAAGATAGATGGAGAGAAAATGGTATATATATATATATATATATGATAGATATATTTCAATAAACATTTCAAGTTATGTTCTTTAAATATTGCTCTGCTTATATGAATTTTTTGTCTCTCTCACTTTCTTTCTGCCTGTAACCCTCCAGATGGATAAGCAAATAGCCAGGAAAGCTTTGGCAAAAAGTAAAACAGGAAATATTTTGCAAGTGTTTTGCACATGCATACAAAGCAGAAGTCAATCCCATATCATCCATATGCAGGTATGAATGATCAATAAACATTGAAATGTTCTCGTCCGACTTCAAAGAGAGGCCTACTAGAATAATGAGTAACATTCACGTGGGAGAAGTAGAAATGCAGGAAGGAAAACAAACTGTAAAGTAAATATAAAATTACATTTCATATAAATGTGAGAGACGAAGATAAACTGTAAACATGTTTAGTGGCATCTGGTAGAGAATCTGGTATTGATCTTTGCTTAAACGGACAGGGAAAGGGGGGCAACTAGAAAATGTCTACCCCCTCTTCCATTTTTATTCATAATTAGTTGAACACCAACTTTATTGATTGGTGTAATGCATTTGCAGCTGCAGGCAGAGCCGTGCCGCTCATAATTTTTGCTGCTGTTGTTACTCATGCCAAAAATCTTATTGAAGTAATTTCAGGTTTTAAATGTTTGTTTCCTCAGTACACATTTTTTAATGGATCCCAACATGAAATTGTTTAACTCCTAGAAAAATCACATCTGCTTTTTTATAATCTTGAACTATTTTTTTCTGTTTCCTTTCTTACAATTAATAGTTTGTTTTTTTTTCTTAGATATGAAAACATAGACAGAAATAGTAATTCTATCAAAAATTAGGTTATTAATCTATTATTTAATCAATCAATCAATCTAAATGTATATCTTAAGCAGATATATGTTTACCCAATCCCTCTGCAATGAGTAGGATTCAACAGAAGGCCAATTTTTACACAGAGTATAGCTCGGTTTGAATTTGAAAATTTCCATCTAGACCAGTAACTATACTAGGAAAGATATTAGAAATAACAAGACTAGCAATATAGCCCAGTGCATCTCTTTAAATAAAAGGACAGTGTACAGGAAGGGTGTACATAGGTGGCCTATAGGTCTCAAGCCTACCCACACAACCAGTCAATATGGCTCTTGCTAACTGTTTTTTTTTTACCATGTATGCTAATTTCCAATTTGCTTCCTAGCTGTAAGACAAATTTTATAGTTTTTAATTTGACCAAATATGATATCAATGACATCATATTTTTTACTTTCAAGTATGCTGCACAAAGAGACTTTGTTTTGAATTCAAAGGTTAAAGATCTTCTTAATACTGTTATTATTGATGATTGCAGCTAATTTTTAATAAAAATTAGTAATTTTATTTATTTGAAAAGGTGACCCATTGTTGTGTACGCAAACTTGATTTTATTTGACATTATTTTTTAAAAAGGTATTCATAATTCAATACATTAGTTATCATTAAATTACATATTTTTGACAGTAACTGGCCTTAATTGTTGTTCAAATGTTTGATGGGGAAAATGTTGAACACAACTAGTGTATAGAACCTTTATGTTTTTACATGAACTTGGAAAACCAGTCTGAAGGTGAAGCAATGCATAAGACACTATAATTATATATGTTGACTTCTTTTTCTGAAAAATCTTTTACTGATTTGAGAGATTTTTGTGTATTCTTCATTTATCTCACCATACTGCACATCATTTTTATTTGAGATATTCAGGAAAAGAGCAAATCAAGTCAAAGTAAACTAATTTGTTGAACAAAATTCTTAGTTTCATCCTAAGTCTTTGGGATGATATTAGTGATTTTGATTATTTGGCAGGTCAGTCTTCATCTTGTTGTGTATGATATCTATTCATTGATCAAGTTCTGGTATTTGTATGTAACTGTAATCCAGCAAAAAATGGTACACTATCGAAGGATTTTTATCAGAACATTATTCTTAAAATTTTCAATCTTAGAGATTAAACCATTTTCCTATCCAATTTACAACAGAATCATAATTTTGTAGGATGAAAATATTTTTTTTATTATCAATATAATGGTGATAAGACTGAAAGGATTATGAGAATCTTTCACTTCTTCATGAATGGAAGTATCAGTGTGTATTTATTCATCCCCTCAGCTACCAACAAGATGTGACACAACCTTAGAAATTGACCTTGTGTTCCATTCATAAAGAAGTGAAAGATTCTTATAATCATTTCAGACTTATCACCATTATACTGAGATTAAAAAATTATGTTCATCCTACTAAACTATGAGTCAGTTGTAAATTAGACTGGAAAATGGTTTATTCTCTAAGTTTGAAAATTTTAAGAATATTGTTCATCCCCTCAGCTACTTCCAATATGTGACACAAGGTCAATTTTTTAGTGGAGTACAGCTGGAGTGAATTCAGACTTTTCCTTCTCCTAGACTGGTTGTCTTCTCTGCTATTTACTCCTATCTTGATTTTTATATGAATAATTTTTTTCATTGATCTTACTGCTGAATAACCATACAAGGTGAGAAAGTGTTAAATAATGCCCAACAATCAAGCATACTCTACAATCTTTGCATGCTTGAACATGATATTTCCAATCATCATTCATACAATGGTAATTTAATTGAAGATATGTATAACAGACCTCTTTGCCACAGGTTTTTCATGAGTGAGTGAAAACAAGTTTGTATTTACTTAAATCCTCTGCCATAAGCAGAATGGGTCACAAAGACAAATTTTTTAGTGGACTACAGCTGGTGTGAATTCAGAGTTTTCCTTCTCACAAACTGGTTGTCTTCTCTACTATTTATCTCTCTAGCTGAGAAGCGAACAAATGGATTCATGCCTTTCCCAGGGGTGTTAGTGTAAAGTTAAATAAAAAACTTGGGATGCTGATTCCAAATCTTGCAATGACTAGCATTTCGCAATGCACCTGTATCATCGTGGACTGCTGTTATAATTGCAACTCAGTGGAAAGTGCTGGAAGGAACACAGCATTTTTCATCCTATTCAAATTGCAGAGAAAAATATGAACTAAATAAATCTTTCTTGAAATCAAAAAATTAATTCAGTTTGATAGTTGTATTTGTAACTAGATTTACTCCAGGCCATTTGTTTGCTTTGATCCGTAATTGATCTGTAGTATCCCCGCCTGAAAGAAAATCACACAAATGTGATTTTTAAAGTGAAGAAATATTCACAGACTTCACAAAGTGAGTGAAATACCTCAACCAAATTAACAAAAGAAAATGATATCATTAAAAATAAAGAGAAAATTTGACTGTCAACATAGATGGAGGGCAAAGCAGAGGACAGTGTGTAGGTGATGAGAGAGATGAGGGTGCCAAAATTAATTCATTATTTCATCTTTATCTGTTTTATAACTGGTGTCTATCATGGATCATGAGGCTACTTTGATATACCTCCAAACATGCAATGCCCTAGGTTCAACTCATGCAAGTGCATTATGGCTGCTCTGGTTACAGCTAACTTATTCATTTTCTCAGTGGACTGCATGTTGATAATGAACTAATTGCAGTTGTGTCTTAATTGCCAGATATTGTGTTTTATTGCTTTTAGGTAGATGTTGTACACTGACAGTAAATTCTTTTTTCATATTTTTGTACAGAATTACAAATGGCTGACATCAGAACAAAATGGTTTCTATAATAATATGGCTTGTCTATTACTTGAACAATTGTTACTTTCTCTCTCTAAAATAGCTTACTTTATGAATAATGCCTTCACTTAGTGTTGGCATATGAAGTGAATCTTTGCTCTATCAAATTTTCCTCTCGGTTGGCTGGTTGGTTCTACAGCATATTAACACTTATTAAGTTATTTAATGCTTAAGTTATCTATTTTCAAACAATCATTCTGTTTTAAGTTAGTAAAGATAATCATTGGTAAACAATTATAGTTCCAAATAAGTATTCTTAATTCTTATAATTTGCACAAGATTTCAAGTGTTCCTATCTAATACAAACACTTTGTACACAGTTATATGTTTTCAAGTATTCCGATCAAATACTAACAATTTGTTATTAACTTTATGGTTTCAAGTGTTATATCCATGTTTTGAGGTTGTTTGGATTTCACATAGGTCTAATACACTTGGGAAAGGTATGAATCCAACTATTTTGTTTCTAGCTATGAGTAAGCTGTAGAGCTGACAGGGCTCTTTAACCTTGGTATGGTGACAGGTCTACGAGAAGGTGAATGAAAACTCTGAATTTAAACCTGTTAAACTCTGCTTAAAAATTGACCTTTTGTTGCATTCTGCTAATGCACAGGAGTTTGTAAATGTATATAACCATGTATGATAATGCAAAGTACGAGATAAAGAGAGAGAGAGAGAGAGAGAGAGAGAGGGTGGAAAAGAGACAACTAGTTGATCAGTTTCTACTTGATTACCGGGAGTAGAAGAAGTGAGTGGTTTGGTTTGGTTTGATTTTATGGCATATCAAACATTGTAGTTTATTTAATGCCAAATCCAGTTTATACATATACATTTTATGGCATATCAAACATTGTAGTTTATTTAATGCCAAATCCAGTTTATACATATACATTAGATATATATGATTTGTAAACATAAATCAACAAAGTTAGATAGTTCCAAATATTGCTATGTATCATTAACATACCAATCATTTGTTTACACACAGTTAAATGATCAAACAGTTCTATTGTATACAATTCAATCGGGCATAAGTTTGCACTCAGTTTGAATATTCAAACAGTTCTAGTTGATTCATCGATAGGATTCTATCAGGTACTAAAACTCCGGCCCAGAGTGGACTAGGAGTAATGGCAATGAAGGGGTACTCCACGTTCCCCAAAGCTCCAGCATTACTGGAGCCTCACCATCAGGTTGTTTATGTCATAAACAGGACACTCTTTGGAGGGGTCTTACACCTCTGCAGAGATGCAGTCAGTGTATTCTACAAACCCAGCTGACTGGGCTGTGAAAGAAGGGTCTAGAAAACAACAATAGAATCCCTAATGAGGTAGAATTTATATATAGAAATGAAAAAGAGTTCACTTTCGTTATATTAGTTAAGAGGTCTTACATAGAAGCTTGGTCATTGAATGTCCTTTTAATGGTGTTGGGTTCTTGTTAAATTCATGGATAACTCATTTTAGGTTATTCTTTGGTGCAATTGTGAAGAAAGGTGGCTTGGTCCCAAAAGATACACTTTGGATGATACCTATACCTGGTAATTGAAGCAAGTGAAGGATCTGCTGTTTATCAAAATTGCATGGTTTCTGGTAAGATGAAAACTGCCTTACGTAGGATGAAGGATGGATGAAGAAATCATCCATGGTTTCTGTTAGTGTTTCCTTCCAATTGACCTAAAAATGCTGAATTTCTGACATGAGGAAATATCATTGCAATTCACTGATGTACTATGATTAATAACATCATCTTGGTTGTAAGTACAGTTGCAATGTTTTATCTTCAGTACTCTTCAGGTTTCTTTCATAGTTGGTACCATTCTGGAAATTTCATAAGTACCCCTTTCAATTTGTTACACTAAGTTAAAACTTGCAAAGATTTAAGACTCTTATGTCAAGGTCAAAAAATTGGATTGTAAATGACCATACAAGACATTAGCTAACTGTTAATTCTAGAGACAGTATTGGGTAGGCTGTTCACCCCATAAATACAATGTCACCGAAGAACTACTATGAACCACACCCCGAAGCTGAGCTTTCGTCTCCTCACTACCACAGCAAAAATGAAATGAAGTCTCAGCTCTGAACACTAGACTTTCTTTCCTTCTTTTACTTCATTTAACCTTAACAACCAACTGGACAGAACTTTTCACCAAATTGACTTTTTGATTATATGAATTATATAGAATCATAAATACATCTTTCCTTGTCTGCTAACCTTTGTTTGTCATTCATTTTTTTTTTTCGCTACACCATGTGATTGATACAATGTTGTCGTCATCAAGACTGTCTTCACTTCTCTCTATTTGTCATCTCCCCTGAATTACCATACTCAAATTCAATCCATTAGAGTAGATTATTCTCAGTCCACATTCCATGATTAGAGGATATCTCACATTAGTTAATTCCTCTTGATATGTTGCTTGTCTCTTTCACTGAAGTCAAGTACATGATTTTTCATTCATTAATCAATCAAGGAATTGAACTCATAGCTACCAAATAACTAGATATACTTTAACCTACACTTATATCCATGAAGTAATCCATTATCCCAGAGGAAGAATTTAGTAATGATAACCTAGAGAACTAGAGTATATGTATCATTTATAATGTAATTAGACAATAGAATTTCTAAGTCTCAAGCATAAAGTCCTTTGTTTCTCAACTAGACACCAGTATATGGTATTGGAATATTTCCCATGGCATAGTAACTAACATGATGGACTGTGACATTGAAGTGAGTGTGAACTCCAGTCACACTATTACATTCATTTTCAGACAAATACCTTCAAGCACGGTATGAACTCTCATCTCCTCCCAGATACAAGTTTAATAATACCTCCTACTGTTCTGCCTAGATGGCTTTGGCATTAAATAACCCATTAAAGGTGATATGCCATTAAACATGATATTGATTTCTATTCTTGGTCAATTTAGGAGTTTATCAAAGCCTAACTTGTGTGCTAACTTTTCTAATCACCTTATTTTCCAATGTTGTTCTCAGTCTATTTTGGTGATTTCATTTCATAGAGGGTGATCTCCTCCATTTTTGACACATGATCAACCATGCCTCATTTCATCATCTCTCCCCCAGATAGGAAATATAAGATATGGTTTGCAGAATGAGAACAATCTATCCATATTGATTAAATGAATGGTCCATTTTGATATTCCCAGCAAGCTATAACTGACACATATAAAAAAGTTGTCTGAATTTCTGAGACGAAACTTGATGATTTTTATCATTACAGGTTTTCGAACTATTGTCTTCATCTTATTGTTATTCCCACAACGTTTCGGCTGATATGTCCTCCGGCCTTCTTCAGGTGTTTGACGAACTTGGAAACATACATGGAACTTCAAACTATGTCCTTTATTGAATCCATCCATGAAGAAGGCTGGAGGACATATTGGCTGAAACATGGAAATAACAATAAAGATGAAGACAATAGTCTAAAAATCCTTAATGATAAAAAACATATAAAAAAAGCACAACAATGAAAACAAAACTTGTGACCTATCCTGAAAAATATAATGTGGTAAATAGACAATATTATTATGATCTTGCAGGTGGAATTAAAGATAATTAACTGCAATTTAAGATTGATTTAAATGTATCCCATTATTTTCAAAATTTCAATGAAATTTAAAAGTATTGAAATCCAGTGAAAAGGAATTTTTAAAAATATAACTGCAAACAAAAAATTTCAATATGCATATTGATTCATTTTCTTTTTCATTGATCAGGAGCAGCTTAATGCTATCCATACAAGCTTACTAAAGACAGTATACAGTACAATTCACTGTGAAGTGTTATTGGGGAATGAGTTTACTGTAAAATTAATTTTAAGGATCAGAGGTACAGGTTTTCAGTGATGAATACTTTCAAGTTTTAAGTGTTCATTTCAGTTGATAAAAATCTTCCTAAAGTGTCATATTTATTTATCCAATCCCTCAGCAGGATGTGACTCAAGATCAATTTTTTAAGAATAGTACTGCTGGTTTTAAATCTAAAGTCTTCCTTCTCCTAGAGTACAAGGATCATTAAATAAGTTTCCAGACGTTTTTTGTATGGGCACTTTTATTGATAGGACACACATGAAACTCTAGTCCCCTTTGAAGTAATCTCTTCTGGCTGCAATGCACTTGTACCGTTCCAACAACTTCTGGAAGGACCCATGGAAGTCCTCTTGTGTGAGCATGTCAATGACCTTTGTCACAGCCTCTTTCATCTCCTCAATTGTCTCATAACGACAGCCTCTGAGCTTAGGGAATAACCAAAAGTCACTGGGAGCAAGGTCTGGACTGAGGAACTGTCTTGATGCCCATCTTGGTCAAATAGTCTGTGAGAAGGATGGAGTTGTGGACTGGTGCATTGTCTTGGTGGAAATGCCACTGACCCGATTTGAAGAGTGCTAGCCTCTTCCCTAGGAATCTCTTCCTGAACTCCCTTAAAACCTCAACGTAATAACCCTAACCCTTTGGCCAATAAACTCTGGCGTATTGACTTGCTTACTCCTCCCACACCTCTCATTATCCCTCACAGACTCCTTGCCTTCATTGAATCTCTTATGCCACTTAAAAACTGATGCTCGATTCATGCAAGATGCTCCAAAAGCAATTTGAAGCATTCCATACGTTTTTGTGGCATTTTTTCCAAGTTTAAAACACAATTTTATTGCATATTGTACTTCTAAAGTATCCTTACATCCAGATTGCATTTTTGAAATTCAGTAACTGTAACAATCAGGCTTTAGTAGGGTGTATTCCAAATCCTGCTGTAGCTGTTGATTCGAACCTGAAATCATAAAAATTGGCCAGTCATCTCATAAGATGTATAGCAATAAGATACTGAATTTTCAAGAGCCTACAACAATTCTAAATGCCTGTAAAAAAAGTCTGGAGACTTATTGAATGCACCACGTAGTTGCCTTACCAAAGCTAGAGAACATAATCTGTCCTACTAACTACCCATAGTTATGTGGAGAAGTGAAAGATTTCTGTCTTTTCCAAGGGCATTAGCATGAAGATAAAAGAAAGTAACTTTGTCCAGGATTTGAACCCAGGGCACCTCTCTCTAGAAGGTGCAGTTTCTAAGCTCTGTTGACAAGGTGGATCATTTTATGGTTCAAATACTGATAAAAGGGTATATATGTTATAAAATGTTGTTGTGACTATCACAAAAACCAAAACAAGGACACTGATGTGGGCACATCAGCGAATACTAATACTAATAATACTAGATCATGTGCATTTCAGTTAACTGGTGAATGAAGCTGTGTCAGAAAGAAAAAAACCTTAGGAATTCTATAAACTATTTTTCTGATAAAGTGATTTTGTCTGGTATGTAATTTTATTGATAATTACTGTGTTTCTTAAAGCTTGAAATACTTGTCTATGAAGACATTTGCAATTATTCTCCTACCTGCTGAAGTGGTGTATGTTTTGCCCATAACAATACTTCCCACACTGGTGATTAAACAAGAAGTTTCCTTGTAATAATAATATGTACAACAAAAATAAGAATCCAAAACTGGAGTTGGATCTGATCCATTTTTCTCCAAGGCCATTGCATGGAGAGAATAAAGTTATTGCCCAACAAATCGGATTAAGTAAGAACCAAGTAAAACAGAGAAATAAATACATTTGCTTTTGATTTTTTTTCCTTCATTCATATTTCTTCATGCCACTTGATTCATTCTTTTGATTAGAAAAAGAATAAGCCGTTTCCTGTCCGGATCATTAGTTAGGAAAGAAGAAAGAAGCTTTAGTTTCCCCGACCCCAAAAAAAAAAAAGAAATGGAAGATATTTGAAAATAAATCAACATTTATTTATAAACATTTAATTGCTATTGGCAACAGATTATGCGCACATAATCATTTTTTTTTTTTCATATATATATATATATATATATATATGAGGGTATATAAGATAAAGATTTCCCTCAGAAAATCAGGACTTTTATTCAAGGAACAGAAAAACAATTAAAAAAATTATTTGATATAAGCTTCTGTAAAAGATCTTCCTACATTCATGTAGTTTCAGAGACTTTTTTCCAGACTTCAAGTCTGATTTTATTAGAGTAAGTTAAGAAAATTTAAATGAAGATATAATCTTAATCTTGAGCAAAGACAGGAGAAAACTTTTAAAACACAAATTGTGTGTCATTTTTGATAATATTTATACTGTACAAAGAGATTGCTACCAATATATATATATATATATATATATATATATAATTATATACACCAAAATTCTTTTAGTTGAACTTTCATTGCATAATCATTAGAGAGAAACATGAGAAAAATGACTAATCAATCATATTTATAGTGTGATGTATGATTATATGTTAAGAAGTACACATGACACTCATACAAGGAAAATATATATATATATATATATATATATATATATATATATATATATATATAACTATAAAGTAGTGCACACTATCTGTAATAATTGACTATACAATACATATTTTTCTCCTAGTTTGAGTGTCATGTGTACTTACATATTAACACGTGACTATACACCATACTATAAATATGATTGATTAGCCACTTTTCCCACATTTCCATTTGATGATTGTCCATATCTCATAAAACTGCAAGTAATGGACTTCTAGTGTTCATAATTATGATATTTTTAGGTTTTATACATTCTTTGGCAAATAGCATTGAGTACTTTTTCTTGCAAACTTTTATTTGCATTTTCTAAAATTATTACATAAATATATATATATATATATATATATATGTGTGTGTGTGTGTGTGTGTGTGTGTGTGTGTGTGTACTTAAAAAGAAATAATGGGAACATAGTGACTCTTTTGGACAACGGTTCTTTGAATGTAATTTGTTGGTAAAAAAATGTTAATACGGTACAATACATACTTGTTTTAAAATGAACAAATTTATTACTCAAAGATGACTAATAAGAAGAAAGATGAAAATTAAACATGTAAAAGCAATCAAGAATGGAAATAAATGAAAAGTCTTAAATGTTTTTCGACATTTTGTCTTTCCAATTATTGGTCAACTTTGAGCGATAAACTTTTAAATGACTTTGTATTATATATTTGGCTATTTTTGTATTATCTTACAAGATTAAAGTAACTTATAAGATATTTATGATTCATATGCTGGGTCTCATAAATAAAAACCTAAATATTGTTTTGTGTTATGTAAGAATTTTATAATATTTTTATTTGTTCTACCACATCAATATGAGGAAAATATACACAATTAGTTTCTTGACAAAGTATTTTGATTGTTTTTCATTTAAAATACCCTTTGGTTAAACCTGTCAAGCAAATTCTTTTTTCTGTTTCAAGGGATTTTGTTAAGGATTTATGAATTTTAATCAGAGCTCATGATTGAACACATCAACTTATAAGAATGATGTAAATATAATGCTGCCATCAGATAACGAACCAGGGCTACCATGCAGAGAAAATGAAACATATTCAGTTTAATATACCAAGGTTAAAAGATTATTTACGGTAAGATAACAGCAAAATCTGAGTTCTGAAATACTGAATGTAAACACTGTTTTCTAAACATTATTTTCAGATTGTCCATGAGATTAATCTAGTCTCCAAAGGATTTCTTGCAGTTTCATCCTGTGATATTTTAGTACCCACTTTCTGAACTTTGTATTCCTTTTTGTTATTTTCACTTGTTTTTCATAAGTTTATGACTTTATTCTATATTCACATTTTTAGCCAATGATTTACATCTGAAAAAAGGGGTTGCCATAAGAACTCTCAAGTCACTATGTTCCTGTTTATTCCTTTTTACTTTCATAATTAATTAGCGTACCACCAAAGATATATATATATATAAATATACATATATATATATATATATATATATTTTTATTTCATCATACAACGTGTGAAAGCATGTGCGATACCAGACAGGGTATTTAAAAGAAATATATATCTATATATACACCAGATCAACTAAAAGCAGACATTATATTGGACGTTCATTCATCTTCCTTTTAGTTGAAATCTTTTCTATATCCGCCATCTATTTGGTTCGTTTTCCTTCAGTTTTATGAAGGAATATATTTCGAGCGTCCTGCGTGTCTAGCCACACTGAAGAGTTCTGATCAAATGAAACACTCTGTCTGTGGATGACTATATATATATATATATATATATATTTGAGGATGGATGGACTTTCCCATCAGGTATGAGTACCTAACAGTTTAATTAAATGTGCATGTTATCCATTCAACTAACCATAGAGTTGATTTATCTATTGAGGTGAAGACTTGTGTAGAGTCAGTACTTTTTGAATAAGGTGATAAGAGAAGAATAGTGAAATGTAGTGTCTTAGATTTTCTGAAAAACATTCTTCAAATGTTTAATTTAGAGTTTTCCTTTCTATGATATCAGTTGGCTCAGCAAAGCTCAGGCTCCCAGTCTGCCATTGGGTTTTACCTACAGCTGGAACGAGAGAAAGAAGAGATGGATACATTTTTCCTAAGGGCATTAGCACAAAGCTAAAAACAAACAGCTGCATCAAAAACTTGAGGTCCATTTTCTTTGATGAAAACAATTATGCTACCTCCCCAACACACATACATTGTAAGTATATTGTAAAGATTTCATGTGAGCTATTAGTACAATTCATCAAGGCATTACTTTTTGATAAAACTTAATCTTTTTCAGTTTCCATGTGCCTTACAAATTCAAAGCTTAGATGAATTTATATTTAAGTTACTAAAGACTCTTTTTCTGATACTTAATTCTTCACAATGCTCTTATAGTGTAGTAATCAGTGACTATTGTAAGTTTTTTGATATAAATAATGAATTGATTTTCTCTATTATTAATTTTTTTTCTTTTAAGGTAAAAATGTATTTCTTATTGGCCATTGGAAATTCATTCATCTTCATTTTAGGTTGAAGTCCTTTCTATATCCGTCATCTATTTGGTTCGTTTGTAATGATAACAAGATTACTGTTTCTTATTGTAATAACAGTCTATGATGAAACTGATGCTTCTATTTAGGAAGGAATGAAAGATTTTAATTTGCATTTGATTTTTATTTCTATTATATCAAGAATTTGGGTGATTGAGAAATAATATTCAAAGTGAATTAAGACTACATAAAATTATCATTCAGTAATAAATTCAACTGGAAATTGCCTTATTCTCTAAGTTAATGCATTAATTGCTGTTATAAAAATCATGTTATAATGTTTTTTTTTTCTATTTATGATTATAGTGAGATTTCATGCCAGCTCTCATTGGTGGTTTTTCCTTAGAGTCTATACGACTCTGTAAATCTTTAGGACTCTTTTTGGTATTCTTGCCCACTTTAGTAGTATTGTGGTCTGGATGGTTCTTGTGAATTGTTCCAAGGGCTATAAAACCAATTGGTATTACCATCTCCTTCATGGCCCCAAGGTTTTCCGCTCATTCGTAAGATCTAGGAATTATTATTATTTGTTACTTCAAACTGTATAAAAAAGACTGATTTTAGCATTGGATAAACCAAGAAAAGTTGACTGGCCATTAAATGAACAAGACAACCATTGTAGGTTATTTAATTCCAAATCCTTTTTTATACATATAAACAGTGGTATTTCAAAAAATTCAGTTTAGTAAGAGTATAATTTTTGGTTACTCTTAGTTAAATGTCAGAACAGTTCTATTTCAAACAATTCAGTTTAGCATACAAAAAAACTGTTCCATTTTAAACAAGTCAGTTTAACATAAATACATAGTTTTAAATGTCAAAACAATTCTATTTCAACCAATTCAGTTTAGCATAAGTATGCTGCTTAAATGTCAAAACAGTTCTATTTCAAACAATTTAGCATAAGTACACAGTTTAACTCTATTTGACCCATATATAGGACCCTATCAGGTGCTACCACTCCGGGCCAAAGTGAACCTGGGAGTGATGGCAATGAAGGGGTACCCTGCATTCTCCAAAGCTCAGGCATTACTGGAACCTCACTATCAGATTGTTTAGTGTCATATCCAAGACACTTGTTGCGGGTGGGGTCTTACCCTTCTGCAAAGAGGCAGTCAGTATATACTACAGCCCCAGTTGACTGGGCAAGAAGATTTTGAATAAGTTTTTTTTTAGGTTTAAGAAAATAATGATTTTAAGCAAAGGGTAAAATAATGAGGTAAATGTCTATGTTCTGTTGTATATTGTACTCACACTTGAATGTTGTTCATGCATGTTGAATTATGCGTCAAGAAAAATATTGACTTGAGCATAAGGAAGGGAAGATATATGCGCATCGTGGCATTCCATGATGTGCAGGTGGTCGAGTCCATTCCTTGGGCAGAGATTGGACGCCAGCCCAGGAGTGGCTATACTAGCCTGAATCTATACTGGCCCGCTCATTGACATATTTGTGTCTGCCAGCCACACGTCCGAGCTGGTAAGTGTTATTATTTCATCCTGCACATTAGTGCAGTGGCTTCTTCAGTAAACTTAGCTCTTTAGCTTTAGTGAGCAACCAGTCTAGGAGAAGGATAACTCTAAAATTAAAACCAGAAATTGAAGTTCTTTAGGCAGTCTGACCATCTTTAAAACTGTTTCAACAAAAATACCAATTCCAAGCAATATATTGGCTGTTGCCCTTCTTTGGACAACATCAGTAATGTGGATTGAGGGAATTTGTTGCTAGTCTTCAACAACCCCTTTCCTTGGCCTGCATTAAAATTCAAGTAAGAATCCATGGTCTCACGCAATTATCAGGCACCATAGTCACCACCACAATAATAAAGTAAAAGAGAAGAAAGAAAGAAATGTTTATATCAATAAACTATCATTGCATTCTACCATCTTTAACTCTATAAGTTTGACATGGAAATTTTTGGCATGACAGCTTATTTTTTAGTATACTTAAATTTATTGAATTTTAGCGATAATTGCAATACCAATTGAAAGCAATTGCTTGGGGTAGCAAATTTGTCATGAAGAGAGCTAGTATGATAAGAATTAATTTTCTAACTCGGTTCACCTGCTTATCCATGTAATGAAATCATATGCTTATGGATATGTGGGAGGTTATGTTTCACTTAGCTTAGTCTATATATTCTCTATAAGTATGAAAAATATCAAATTCTGGTGGAAAAGGCAGATAGGTAGGTACTGTGGTGCTAATATATAGAGATTATTGGAATTTCTTAGATATTTCTCAGTTATTAATTTTCACTAATGTTCCTTTTATACACTGTTTTTTTTAATTTAAACATTCTGATTGTCACTTTATGATTGTTACAAAGATTAAAAATAAAAAAATAAGAAGATCCTGAAAACAAGTTCAGAAATTAAATGTCAGTGAACTGTTTTTTTTTTAATTCCAGGAAGAAGAGTTTGTTGAATGTTTGCAGAGGAGAAAGTCAATTTTGATTTTATTGTTGTTCAGTTAAGCAATGTTAACTCTTTTACAATGTTTCTGTCACCAACAGTAGACAGGTAGAATGAAATTTGTCTTCCATGATAATTCAATGTAAGGTATTTTCTTATAGTCTACTTGTCAATCAATTAAATCTTAATGTATAAGGGTGGGCTGAAAAGTTCATAGGATGATGCCATATATGTTGATTATGACTTTTGACCAAAGGAAAACAAACATTGCAATAATGGGTGATGATAATTGAAAAGGTCTGATAGTGTCTCCAAGCAAGTGCTAGGTGGAAGACTCAGGGACAAATAATATCTGTTTATAACTATATCAATTAACAGGTAAAATATAGAATTCCTGAAATAGAGAATTGGTAGTGTTTAATCTTGCATCACTTAAAAGAAATGATATAAAAGAAATATAAACCAAAGTTTAATTATATCAGGCATTCTTCAAGATTTAAAACATTTATTATCTTTATTTCTGTTAATGTTAATTGATATAAATATATGATGGTGTACCACTAAGTTCTTGGCCTGACCAACATGGTAATAATGGATGCTTCTGTTTATCTTAACATAAGGACCAACAGTGCAGTTAGGAATAAACTGTTGAATTACCAACACAGATGATTAGTTAATAGTTGTGAAGGCTTGTGTAGAACCAGCCACACTTTTTGGATGAGCTCATAGCAGAAAAATTTCCCACCAATTTGCTACTGGTTCTTTAAACAACATTTTTCAGGATTTTGTCTTCAGAGTTTTTCTTTTTTCTTCTAAACTGGTTGCATTACCAAAGCTAAAAAGTCCTGGTAGTTAACCCCTTAATTCACGTATGTATGTATGTATGTATGTATGTATGCATATTTATATATATATATATATATATGTGTGTGTGTGTGTGTGTGTGTGTGTATACATATATGTATGTATGTATGTTTATATATTTTGCTTTAAAACGTGTGTGCATGGTGTGAAGTATACTTTAAAATCATAAAAATAAATCAAAATCCTACGAAAAGGGATCCCTTCATTTTGTTCACACTTCTCTTTGGAGAATTGTCAGTAACAATTGATTTTGTGTTAGAGTAGGTAAACATATCGGATGGTGACTAAAGGACCAGCAGAAGAAAACACCATTATCCATACCAAATTTACTGGCTTCCTGAAAAATTTTTTTTTAGTGTTTTCTTCACGCTATCCTGGAATTTCTTCTGGTCACCATTCCACGTTTACTTCCACTTGCACAAAATCAATTGCCACTGACAAATCTCTGAAGAGAAGTGACTGAAATGAAGGGATCCCTTTTTTCAGGATTTTAATTTATTTTTATGATTTTAAAACATTCTTAACACCATGCTCATTCTTTTTCAAGCAATATTGAATTCTTCCACCAACCACAAGATCTTCATATATATATATATAAAGAGAAGAGAAAGATTTTTATTTAAAATTTCAGGTTTCAGCTGATTTCAATTACTGTATATATTTATATAAATATTTGTTGCAGTTTCTGACAGCCACCAGACACCACTGACTAGGTCCACACTATTCTGACTAAGATATATATGCTCTGTCACTGATATTAAGCAATATTTATTTATAAATATACCAAACTATGTTATTCCAATTCTTATACCTATACTAGGTTGAATCAAAAGTTTTACAATATTTTAATATGTCCTAGTTTGTGGTGTGTATATCATATGGCTAAAGCAGTTCAAGCCACTGTGGATGGTCATATCATGGTAATAGTTGTGCATTGCTCCACTCTAAGTGTGATTTGAAGGTCTTACAGATGAAAGTCTCATTCAGAAACTTATGCTTTACAAATTCAGACTGGGTCATAAGCCATGAAAGAAACCAAAACATTTTCCATGTGAAAGGTGACGGTGCAGTTGATCACTGTACAGTAAGTAGATGGTTGAAGAAACTTCACTTTGAGTGCAAGATATTCTACAATCAGGCAACGTTGGATAGGCCTTAAAACCATGGATTTCAAAACAGTGTTCCTAACTATAAAGACAAATCCAGCAAGTAGGACACAGAAAGTATCAGCAGAGTTCAGCATCTTGCTGTCCAGTGTGGTTTATCACTTCTACGGCCCCAGCAAAAGCATCCAGAGCTACTGAATTGTGGCTCAGGTTACCAAAATATTGCAAAACTTTTGACTCACCCTAATATATATCAAGAGAGAGAGAGAGAGAGAGAGAGAGAGAGAGAGAGAGAGAGAGAGCCTGCAGTAGAAAAATCTATCAAAATAATTATTATTGATATCTTTGAGGATGCACTTTTCCCTAAATATAGTTTATTTTTATGCGTATTTATCAATACATTTGAGGAGGTGCACATACCATAAGGGTTATCATCAGAGGAAATGGAAATGCCGACCCCCATTCAAATCCTGGTTGAGGAAGTTTGTGTTGGAATTTGTTCATAATGCTCATTAGCTGTGAGTAAATACACGCTTGCATAAAGAAGCAATGCTATGACTTAAGGCGAGATTTTATAGACATAGGAGTATTCCATTGCTCTCAAGTGGCTAAGTCAATTCTCTGGATAGTGATTGGTTGCTGGTCCAGTGAATGGGTATATTAGTGTGTGTATATACACTGGCTTGTGTAATATGTTTCAGGCTTAGTATTAGGTTATCGCCTATTTTATTTTTTGTCTGTCAGCTGGGGCTGTTGAACTAGTAAGTGTTGTTCTGGTTGTTTATTCTGCATGTTAGAGTAGTGACTCCAACAGTTTGTATTTCACTTCACATTAATACCCTTTGGAAAGGCATGAATCCATCAGGTATATCCCCAGATAGGGGTAAATAGTAAAGCTGACTGTTATTTAGCCTTGGTAAGGCAATCAGCCTTGAAGAAGGAAAACTCTAAATTTAAACCATCTTTACTTTAAAAAGAAAAATACTTTTTGCCACATCCTGCCTATGGAAGATGATTTGTGTAAACACATGCACATCCTTTGCGTATACCATTATTAACCCACAGTGGCACATATGTAAGCTTCTTTTAACATTTATATATATTTCTCTCATTGTATTGTGAAATAATTCTATTTCAGAAAATTAGCCGAAAGCTACAGTTGTATTGCACGATATGTAATCTCTTTAAAAATGTTAAAATAAATTCAAATTATAATTTTATTCTTTAGGGAAATATTTCTAAGATTTTCCTGTGAATTTCTTTTCAGAAGTTTTTTTTTTTTTGTCTAAAAATTCAGACTTGCCTTGTGATCAATTTTCTACAGTGATTACAAACAGAATATCTAAATTTAAACAACAAAGTGATTCATTGCCTGATTTTTTTCACTCGGATTTTTTTTCTTTTTTGTTTTAATGGCCAACAACTTTAAATTTATGTTATTTTCTACAAGAAAATCAATTATTTTTCCAAGTTTAGAAAATTGGTTTCTTTTTATAACTGTTTCTTTTTTTTTTTTCTCGTGTAATCTTGTCTGAATAAACATTGGAAAGAAAAGAAACAAACTTGCTTTTTTTCATTTAATTTTGCTCAGTTGTAATAATTACAAAAATCAACTGGAACAGTCATTCTGACATAAAGTGATATTTTTATTAAGTAGTAAGTTATGTGCAACATTTATCCGCAACATTTACTATCATCCATAAATACGTAAACCCCTAAAAATTTTCTTTTATAAAAAGCTTATTTTCTTTAAACCAAATATACCTGCATTTTATTTCAAGTCGAATCAAGCAGGTGACATCTCCATACTAGATGGAACCCCTCTTAAACTAGTAGACAAATTCACATACCTAGGAAGCAGCATCTCATCAACCAAAAAGGACATCGACACGCGGCTAGCGAAGGCATGGACAGCTATCAATAGGCTATTGATTGTATGGCAATCAAACCTAACCAATAAAATGAAACGCAGTTTCTTCCAGGCAGCTGTCGTATTGATACTGCTGTATGGATGCACAACATGGACGCTAACAAAACGTCTGGAGAAGAAGCTAGACGGCAATTACACAAGAATACTGCGAGCAATATTGAACAAGTCCAGGTGGCAACACCCCACAAGACACCAACTATACGGCCACCTGCCTCCTATCACGAAAACTATCCAAGTTAGACAAACCAGACATGCAGGACACTGCTGGAGAAGCAGGGACGAGCTCATAAGTGATGTACTCCTATGGACCCCCACATATGGCTGGGCAAAAGCAGGACGACCAGCACGAACATACATTCAGCAGATATGTGATCATACGAGATGTAGCCCTGAAGATCAGCCAGAGGCAATGAACGATAGAGAAAAGTGGCGAGAGAGGATCAGGGATATCCGTGCTAGTGGCACAACATTATGATGATGATTACAAAACTCTACAGTAGCAAAATTCTGGCGGCAAGTATATGAATATGTAACAGTTCAACAATATTTTATATATATTTATGCCTTTTTATTTTTACTTAGCAAGTTGTTTAAATAGATGCTTTGACTAAACTATAAATCTTTGATTTGTCATATTACTTAAACTTTCTATTACAAAATTAATGCATAACTTTGCTATATTTAAAACAGAATTTGTTGTAGAAAGCAAAATAGGTAACCACCAACAGAAATTATGGAACCACCATACTTAAACTCAATTTATACTGTTTTATTACTTAAAAGCTCATGTGAGACGACCTCCTATGCCTTCAATAGAATCTTCAAACAACTAGCAGGAAGTAAGATCTTCCATTGCCATACATCCTGGTATATAAAAAAAAAATCATGGAATCACTATACTTAAGATATACTTCCTGAATAAAAATAGGAATGTGTAGCCATCCTAAAATAAGTACATCTATCATATATAATTATACAATTGTATTTTTGGGGAAGGAAAAGATATGGTTTTACTTTTGGTTAGTTTAGTCTTGTAGATTATTGTAATAAATCATACTCAATAATATGTTTTGATTGTATAATGTTCAATTGTTGTATAGTCGAGGTGATTCAGGAAAGAATAAATGAAAACGGTGTCTTTTTATTGAGGTTCTTTTTTCTTCTGCTTTATATATATATATATATATATATATATATATGAAGGTAGCAGAAAAAACATAATCCAAATAGGTGAATATATTATGATGTAAAGTTGATGCTAACGTTTCGGTTTCAGTAACCATCATCAGGACTTGAATATCAAAATAGTTCACATAGTGATGGATGCTTGCTATGTGAACTATTTTGATATCCCAGTCTTGATGATGGTTACTGAAACCGAAACGTTAACGTCGACTTTACATCATAATATATTCACCTATTTGGATTATGTTTTTTCTGCTACCTTCATACTGTTGGATTTTATCCATATTTACTTTCATATATATATATATATATATATATATATATATATATATATATATATGTATGTATATATATATATATATATATATATATATATATATATATATAAAGACACATACACATGCAAATGTATCATTGTGAGTTGATAGTGGATAGCAATTCTACACATATTGTCAATACTCTACTCTTTTGTCTTCCATATCATCCATGCAATTACTCTATCCACCTATGTTGTCTTTGATAATTACATCATGCCATTCTCAAAGTTATATGCCAGCTCCTTGAACACCTGTATTTTATTTCCTGTTCTACAGCTTCAAGTATAAAATGGGTCAACATCTATCATCAGAGGTTGTCAAATTGTCCATGATAATAAAGTTCAAATTTTTTTTCTCTGCATGTCTAACATATGACACTATTAGAAATACTAAAATCCTGGCATCTTTTCTTTTGAAGAAAATTAACCATACACTTTCTTTTGATGAATACTTGAAATAAGCTATGCCATAAAAGTCCATTAAAAATGTGTGTGTATATATATATATATATATATATATATATATATATATATATATATATATATATTCTTCTAAAGTATTCATTGTAGAAGACAATGTTCTAACATGCAGAATAAACAACACTAACCGGCTCAGCAGCCCCAGCTAGCATCTGGCTGGCAAACAAAAGTAGAACAGGCAGTAATTCAATACCGAACCAGTAACACCTGAAACATGACTGAAGGAAGCCGGTGTATATATACACTAATATGCCAACTCTCAAGGCCAGCAACTAATCACTATCCAGGGAATGGACTTGGCCACCTTCAAATAGTGGAAGGCCCAATGTCCATATAATCTTACTTCAACTCATAATTCAGGGTTACGCATGTGAACATTGAGTCATTGCTACTGAGCCTTATGATACAATTCCCACATTCCTGAGTTATAAAAGTGTGCTTAGTGTAACAGTTATTGTCATATGAAATGGAATCAGTGACTTCAGTTCAAGTCACAGATGAGTTTGTTTGCTTGAATCAATTAGCTTTCCCTCCAGCTATGATTAGATAGAAGATCAGACTGGATTCTTTAGCCTTAGTAAGGTAACCTGTCTTAATCCAAACCAGTTGAACTCTACTTTTAAAAAAAACTGACATTGTGTTGTATTTTGGTCATGGCACAGGGGTTGAATAAGTACATACTCATGAGTTATAAAAAGATTAATTCATGCATCAAAAAATGCCCCAAGAGCCATTAAAAAAACATCTGATGAAGCACAGTGAATGTTGAAACATTGATATTATGAAGTTGACCACTCTTTCATTAATGTTTTGAGGACACTGAAGCAGCCTGCCTTTAATCTTATTCCACTGATGAAATAAGTGTTAAAATGTATCTGTCCTTGCTCTACGCTTTGACCAAACTGCTATTTTGGAAGAGGGAAGATTTCCTTAAAACTTTGCATAGATCTACATCAAAATTGTGAGACTAACTGGTACCATGGACAAAGAACAACTTAACTAATCCAAAACATATAAAAGTTCATAGCAAATGAAGATAAAAACTTCTTGATGCTTAAAAAAGATTATTTATCAGCTGGGAACTAAGATTTTATGAAAAAAGTTTGTTTTTTTCCCAAAACATTGAATACAGCTGAACATCTTATGTATTTCAATTTGAAAAAGTAATTTTTTCTATTCCAGGTGTCTGTACTTTTGCCCATGCTTATTCTTTATCGCTCATTTTATCCAATTTAGCTGAAGTTGTGTATTCTGTGATATCGTAAAACTCTATTTCTCTCATTATAATCCCCCTCATCTCCAAGAAAGAAAAGTTCTAGCTTATCATTCCTCTCTGCTCTTTCATCAAGATAAAAAAAAAAACAACTCACATTTTCTCCTCTTATAGAAAGAACTTTTACAAATTTTTACAATTTTAAATCCAAGTCTAAGCTTTTTTCATTAAAAGATAAATGAAAAATATTGAGATATTCCTCAACCATTAAATATAATTCAAGATCCAATTTTTACAAAGTTTTCTACTTATAATCATCTAAATATAAAATAAATATATCTTTTGCAAAATGTACAATTTGATTTTGATCAAATTAAATCCTTAAACTTTTATCAAATAGTTAAAAACTTCTCTTTCCCTTGCAGAGATAAACCTTAATTTTTTTTTAAAATAAGGATTAAAACATTTTGGATGTTAAGATAATTCAGCTGTACAAGAAATTGAATAACTATGAAAAAAAAATTCAATAAATTAGGCCAAGAGCTATTTAGAATTTTTTTTTTTTGTTTTTTTTTCATTACTTAATCCTATATGAAGGATTATGTCCTCTTAACTATGTTGAACACAGGTTCAAATTTTAAACTTCTAATGGATAATGGAGATACAAGTGCAAGCATTTACTATATATACTCACATATGCAACTTTCTGAGATTTAAGTCTTAGCGCAATATTAGGAGGTTGCACCATATATGAGAGGCAAATTTTGTGCATGCAAATTAGTTGGCCAAGGCTAGGCCTAAATTTATCTGGAGTGCCTACAATTTCTAGCTGCAAAAGTCAATAGTCACATTTCAAGTAAAATAGAGATAATATTATTACAAATATTTTTTACTTACTGTATTCCATTATATGATGAGTTATATCATTTTCTTATTATCCAATTGAATACAAGCAAAGAATCCATTTGATGACTGCCACTGCTTAGCTTATCTGTGGTTTACTTTTTTGCCAATAGATGGCTCGTGTATCAGTATCAGCTGTGTTTATATGCCATAGTGCTGCATTGTCATTGAAATCACTCAAAAATTATGGAAAACCAAGGAATTTGAGGAGAAAATAGATTTTTACAAACATATATGAGCCTTAGCCTTGCTTACTGAAAATGCAACTCACATGATACATGGGGAATAGATGATGAAATCAACTTTCAGAGAGCAAACCTGAAGGGTCAGATGATACCCAAGTATATACAATATTTCAATCTAACATTTACCAAATACATTAGTGAATCTATGTGATGCATTTATTTCAAAGAACTGCTCCCATCGATACACACTTTCTAGAATTAGAGAAAACTCATCGGTAATTTGGTTTTTGTACCTGTCTTCTATAAAACTGCCATTTATGAGAAATCTTCTCAATTCAATAAATATACTACCTTTTAGGTTTTAAATTGTGACAACCAACATAAGAAAAGTTAACAAAATTATCCAAATGCTAGTTGCTATATAAAGTACAATTCTACCTAAATTACCTAGTAGACTAAAGTCTACTAGGTAATTTAGGTAGAATTGTACTTTGCCAAGCCCAAGAAATCTAGTAGTAACTGTTTGGCTGAGTAAAGGGGAAGAGAAACGTATAAAAATAAAGGAGATGAAAAAGAGGAATAGGAATTCCAACTTTTGCTACCTAAAAGAGAAGAGTGTCTATATTTCTTAAAAACAAAAACAACCAGTTCCAACAAAATAATTTATTTCAAGAAAAATAAAATTTGCAAAATCCAGCTTTGCATATTTTTCCCTATGTTTGATGAAATCATTGAATTCAAGGTCACAAAATAATATACATTCAAGTAACGACAATATGATCTACAAAAAAAAGAAGTGGGTATAAAAATACAATGACTAACTTACACAAAACAATGCTGTCAACCACCTACTGTTAGTTTAACTTTTGTTAATGATAAAGTACATTTCTTTGGTATTTTATGTCAAAGTTCTTGTTGAAGCCTGTTTTTAGGGTTTGTCCTTTTTCTCTGCATCTCCTTTTCATGTACAATCAACCTGGACAACTGTGTTATTTTAGTTTCATATGGAGACTTGTTGAAAATGAAGTTTACTATTTCTTTTAGTGAATTTCAAGTAGACCACTGCTTCCTTCTCTTAGAGATGAATTTCTTTCTGTTTCAACTCAAATTTACTTCTGCTGAGTCTATGGAGGCATTTACTGTATCTACTGACTCAGCCAACAGCTTCCATTGTCAGCAAAAATGTCCAATAATTTTGCCTCCAGACCTTAGACTCAGCTTTCTTTTGAAGGGGTGTGATGATACCCCCGTGGCCCACCGAATACATCAACTTCTTTAAACCATTTCAATCTTGGTCAGTGAATCATCTAGTGGTTCCGACAAGGGTATTGCACATTTCTTTACGGCACAAGAAATACAATCAAGTGAGTGGGAGAAAAAGGAACAAAGAACAAACAAACAAACAATAAGGCTTGGGTCAACTCAAGTGCAAGAAGTTTAAGTTGTGACACTGCATTCCCGGTAGACTTGTGCTATTGTGTATTTCTAGTGAAATTTCTACAAACCATGAGGAGTGTTGATTCATCTTGACTGGTCTTCCCTCACTGCTGCTGGACCCTATCTCATACTGACTGGTCTCTTCTGCTGTCCGGTGTTGACTGCCAACTGCTCTTCTGCCTCACCCACCGCCAACTGCCTTCTGTGGGTTCCTTCTTCCCACTCCTCACTGGCGTTCCCTTACCTACTTTCGGTCGCGTCCGAGATCTTTAGTCCAAACCCTTTGTCTGGTTTTGTGCCAAAACAGACAAAGAGGTCATCTGCTTGGCAGATCACCTACATAGTGTCACAGCAGGGCAGCATACCAAAACGACAACTAGCCTGCAGTAGGCTTATTGTTTTAACTAGTAACAAAAAAAACCCTGTAAGGAAAAGTGGCTTAGCCTAAGTGACTAATAGGCCTATTTGCTCAAGCCATCTTGCTTAAGAAAAAACTACCTAAAGTCAAAGGTGAATAAACAAGTGCTCACAAAGCAAAAAGAGTGATCCAAGCAGTGCCTTCAGCTCAAGTCAGAAAAAAAAACAAAAACAAAGAGGGAGAACACTTGTGGGTCTCACTTAAATAAAAGTAGGAGCAGGAGATAACAGCACAACTTCAAAACAGCCAATCACATTTGAGTAGACATTAACTGCTGAATTTTCAAATTCCAAAACATTGTGATGCTATGGTTATAGCTGTTAGAATAGACTTAGTGAGACCAGTTCAAATCCTGGATGGGGTTTTCTGCATTTCACTTGGTGTGATTGCTCCTGGAAAAAGAATGAATCCATTTCCCTCCCCTGGTAAAAAATAGGGCAAACCAGATATATCTTAATCTAAAAAATAGTTGAAATTAAAATTAATCAAAGATCAATTACAACATCAAAGAAGGTAATAAATATTTCTCCTGTGCCATCAACCATATATCCCTGAGTTGATCCCAAAATTTAATCTTTTCAATTTTAGAATGTCAGGAAAAAAAGATACAGCTTTTTTTTTCTATAAATGTCACATGTACTAATATATTATCATATGACTATACATGACAACATATAGAAGCTTGCTTAGTTATTTTTTTCTCACATTTCCATCTGAAGATTATGTAAAACATAAAACTTAGAGTAATGGGCTTATAGTGTCCATAATTCTACTAATTTTAGGCTTTATGCTTGCTTTGTCATAATATCTTTGAACACTATGCAAAAACTTTCCTTAATTACAATTTTCTTACACTATACATATTTCACTAACCCATCTTGGCTGCCCCATTATAACCAGTTTCATGGAATCTTTTAGACCGGGTAAGAAGAAATTGTGATCTTCAGATGTTTATATTGAAGGATACATGAACTATTTTTCTCTTAGGTTTTATCCTCCACTGCTGGCTAGTACTGAGCACTTTTATTTTTTTGAAATACGATCTTAAAACTTGTTCATTCAAATATTTCTCTCTCTCTCTCTCTCTATATATATATATATATGTATGCATGTATGTGTGTTTGTTTGTTTGGGTTTTATGGTATATCAACCTTTGTAGGTTATTTAATGCCAAATCCATTTTTATACAAATAAACAGTTCTATTTCAAACAATTCAGTTTAGCATAAGTACACAGTTTCAATGTCAACAATATTCCAATTTCAAGTAATTCAGTTTAGTCAATTCTAATTCAAACAATTCAGTTTAGCATAAGTATAGTTTTTGCTTACATGCAGTTGAATATCAAAACAGTTCTATTTCAAGCAATTATGTTTAGCATAAGTACACTGTTCAGATATTTGACCCATAGATAGGACACTATCAGGTGCAACCACTCCGGGCCAGAGTAGACCTGGAAGCAATGACAATGAAGGGGTACTCTGCATTCCCAAAAGCTCCAGCATTACTAGAAACTCACCATCAGATTTTTCAGTGTCATATCCAATACATTCGTTGGGGGTGTCTTACCCCTCTCCAGAGAAGTAGCCAGTGTATTCAGCAGCCCAAACTGACTGAGTAAGTATGTGTGTGTGTGTGTGTGTGTGTAAGAGAGAGAAAGAGAACAAGAATTGAGATTCTGACCATTTGCTGCATTATTTTAAACTGGGCTTCTAAGAGAATTATAGAAAAGAAAAGAAAAAAGAAATCTGAATTTAGACTATATTAATTGAATTATCAATGTTAGATCGCAATACCTGAAATGATTTATAAGCAAAAAGAGCAATAAGTATTAAGTAGCTATACTTGAAACCATTTAATTTTATGCAAACAATAATTAGCAATATGTGAAACCACTTAATTTTGAGCAAACAAAGGAACTCAGGCACATTTAAAAATTGTTACAAACGAATTATTCACTTAAAAACCCTTTACTAACAGAATTTGGCATTAGATAGCCATCAAGAGTTGATATGCGACCCACCCCACAAAAAGAAAAAACGTCTATGTATTTCTGATGTGTATTTGCAGCCCTATACTTTCTAAGGCATCTACAGGATCAAAGTATTGTAATATAATTAAGGGATTCTGGCTGATTGTCTTACTAGTAAGTTGTTTCCTAAATAGATTTCAAGTTCAACCAAAAGAGAGTGAAAAAGAAGAGACATATATGAGAAAGAGATTCAAAGCATTAAAAGAGAGAGAGAGGGGGGCGCACGATGATGTGGGAGAAAAGAATAGGAAAGTGAACAGGAGGTTCCCCAAATCTAGGTCAGGAAAGAACCAGATGCCCAAATTAAAAATAGAAATGTATCAGCAACAAATTGGCTGATGACTGTAATTGGCTGCAAGAAACTCAAACGGAAAAGCTGTTAAATTGGATGCAGGGTAGAAAACTGGAAAAGAAAGGGAGTTGGAGCCAAGACATGGAGATGTGAAGATGGTTTGAAAATTACAGCACCTATTTTGAGTGAGCTTTGTGTAGGTGCCAACCTCCACCAGCACATGAGGTCAGTGGTCGTGAAGAAGCAAACTGAGCACCTGGAGAACTACAGCAGCAAATGAGAAAGATAATATCAAGGTCTGTGTCTGCCTCTCTCATCCTGTGATCGTTTATTTCTCTCTGTCTATCTAAAGCAGCTGACTGTTCATACTCTGTTTCTCTCTTTTTGATGACTATGGATGAGGGTTAGTAGCAGATAAACTTTTGTATTCGCAAGCCAACAGTGTTTTGTGTGTTTGTCACTTTTTGTCATGGCAAAGTTACAATGGGGGTCCAACTGAAATTTCAGGAGTAGTAGAACACTCATAAATCCTTTAGAACTGTGGTATTTCACTTGTCTATGTCGTGCTGTAGCACTACAAACAAAATAGACACTTAGCAACACTTGCTTCTAAAATTCTTTTTGTTTATATAAACATGATAATTATTTTGTTTAATAGAATATGATGCAAGCCTACGAGAAGGAGATTCAAGTTGTTATGGCTGAGAGCCTAGGAAGAGTCAATGAATTTCTAACAGACTCCCTCCTAAAGCAAAAAAAATATATATGTATCCAAGCTAATCATTAGGAATTGTATAAGGGATATTTTTAAGAGGTCTGTTGGAATTTGTTCATAATGTTTGTTAGCTGTGAGTAAATACTCGTTTACATAAAAAGCAATGCTATAACTTGAGGCGAGATTATATGGACATTGGGACATTTCATTGCTCTCAAGTGGCCAAGTCCATTTTCTGGACAGTGATTGTTTGTTGGTCCAGTGAATGGGTATATTGGTGTATACACTGGCTTGCTTAATATGTTACAGGTTTGGTATTGGGTTACTGCCCATTTAAATTTTTGTCTGCCAACTGGGGCTGTTGAATCATTAAGTGTTGTTCTTGTTGTTTATTCTGCATATTAGAGTAGTATCTTCTACATAGTCATTCTGATATAGAGGGAATAAAGTATTTATGAAAGTTTAACACTGTTTATATTCAGATTAGCCATTAGGTTCAATTATTTTTTCATACCAAAATCTATGAACGTTTCATATTTCTTCAAAAAAATTATTTTTCAGCAAGCAATGAAAACACCACTACATTAAAGTTTCCAGATATACCATTATCTTTATCTAAGAAGCAAAGAAAAAATAAGAGAAAAGAAAAGATTCAATATTCATTTAGACATTAAAAATACAATTTTTAGTGGTACCTTCTGGTAGCCTGAAAATTGTCCTGTACTGCTTTAAAAATTTTTTCTTGGAAGAGCTGAGCATTGAAATAAGCAAAAACCGATGGTTGGAACCAGCCATTACCAAGACAAACAATGATGTTAGGTCCTTATACATACCAAGGGAGTGTTTCTTTTTGGTAATTACAATATCATGAACAAAACCATTAATTAATAAAGACAAATGCAATTCAAAACCTTTTCTTTCCTCTTAATCTTTACAAGTAAATAAATTATTATTTTATATATTAGGGTATAACAAAAGTATCTTTTTTTTTACAGAACTTTACTTCTAAATTTTTTTAATGTACACAACTAAAAACTATAATCTCTCAATATTACTGATGGTCAGCCTGTCTAGGATTATTTAACACATAGACACAAGGAAATAGCAGACATTGTATGTTTATTTATACATTTTTGGGTACCTGTTTAAGAGTTTTTTGCTCAGTTATGATATCAAGTATGTCAAACTAATATTGATAATTATAAGTATATATAAAAATCTCAATGAATTGTAATGTTAGTCAGATCATAACTTAAAAATAAAAGGGTTTATTTTACAAGATGTACAAGGATATGTTAACAGAGGTACATCACTAACTAGGAAAAATGGGTATTTAACTGACACCCCACCATGTCAGTATATGGCACAAAACTATGTTATAGTGGGGAGCCTTGCACAGGTAAAAACCCATGTGAGGCAAAGGCAAAAATTCTGGACCCAGTCTGCATTCTTCTAATGGGTACTTCAAGCACCAAGCAATGAACTTGATCCTGCAAAGCAGATAAAGTCTGAGAGAATGGTCTTCTGAGGTCAAGTGAATCACTGCCACCTTTGCTAGGAAAGAAAGCTGCCTGGCCAACACAGTAACGACTTATATTCAAATGGAATAGTCCATTCTAATACAGACAGGTATCATCTCTTCTCTACAGGATTTTCTTTCTCATGGATTTATTGAGAATATGCAGCTTTCTTTTTAAGCAATCAAAATTTTCAAAACTTCTTTCATGAAAAACTTGGGTTATATATATATATATATACATATATATGCATAGAATATAGTTTATATCAATTCAAAGAAATTCAAGAAAAATCATGCACACATACAAACCCTGTTGGAATTCTATCATAAGGCTCAGCAGCAATAAGTCAGTGCTCACATGCGTAATAATCAATTATGAGTTGAAGTGAGATGATATGGACATTGGGATTTTCCATGATTCAAAGGTGGCCAAGTCCATTCCCTGGACAGTGATTAGTTGCTGGACCAGTGAGTGGGCATATTAGTGTATATATACCCCGGCTTGCTTCAGTCATGTTTTAAGTGTAACGGGTTTGGTATTGAGTTACCATCTGTTTTACTTTTTGTCTGCCAGCCCGATGCTAGCTGGGGCTGCTGAGCTGGTAAGTGTTGTTATTCTAATTTATTCTGCACGTTAGAGCAGTGACTTCTACAGACCCAACAACTTTTTACAAAAAATTAATTTCCTTCTAAACCTAAGATACCAGCATTTGATTATTCCTTGTGGAACATTATGCAATGAAAATGGATTTTAATATTATTTATGGCAAGCAAACAAAAATTTTACTTTTCTGAAACCAAAATAGAATGTGTAAATGTGTATTTAAGTGATATACTTAATTTGGTTTATAGATTTTAACAGTTTGCCCACTCATCTTATGTTATTTTATGCCTTGAGGTTAGGGAATTGTGTTCATTGTATGTTCAAGTATGTAATTTTGTGAAGTTTTTTCTTAATGGTTTCTTTTTGCATATTATCCTGTTGAATACAAATGAATTTTTGATAGATTTATTTGACCATAAATGGGACCCTAATATGTTGCCCCACTCTAGGTCATAGTGAACCTGGAAGTAATTGTCATGAAGGGAAACTCCACATACCAAGATCTCCAGAACTGGAGTCTCACAGTGAGATGTAGTCTAGTTTCATCCCTAGAAAATGCCTTCTTGTAGGGATTTTACTTCTGCATAGATATGATCAGTGTATTCTAAGCTCTGGTGAAGGTTTTTTAAAGAGATAAAGTTGATTTGTAATTGACTTGATAATAAAAAGTTCTGTATGGTCTGATGACATAATATACTGACCAAGTATCTTTACAATTTCCATTAAAGGAAAATTCCAGTGCTTCCAATATTTGAAGGAATATCATCATTATCATCTGAAGTAGGATCTAATAAATGTTTGGTTTATAATCCAAAAGGAAACTCATCTCAGAAAACAGAGTTTGAGGGTAAGTTTTTATAAGGAATGATATATTTTCTCTCTCCTTGCCATTAGAAATCAAAGCTCAATAGTTTGAATATTCCAATTGATAAATCAAATGTGTTGAAGTCACTGCTCTTACGTACAGAATAATCAAGAATAACAACACTTACCGGCTCAGCAGCCCCAGCTAGCATCCGGCTGGCAGACAAAAAGTAGAACAGGCAATAATTCAATACCAAACTAGTAACACCAGAAACATGACTGAAGCAAGCCAGTGTATATATACACTAATATGCCCACTAATCACTGTCCAGGGAATGGACTTGGCCACCTTTGAATAGTGGAATGTCCTAATGTCCATATAATCTCTCTTTAACTCATAATTCATGGTTATGCATGTGAGCATTGACTCATTGCTACTGAGCCTTATGACAGAGTTCCAACAAAATGTTATCTTATTGCTTTTTATGATACAAATATTTTCAATGTTTTATCTTTATCAAGTCAATTGGGGCTGTAAAATATGATAACTGCATTTCTGCAGAGAGGTAAGACCCTGCAACGAGTGTCCTTTTGATGATACTATACTGCATCTGATGGAGAGGCTCCAGTTTCGGAGCTTTAGTGAATGTGGAGTACCCCTTAATTGCCATTGCTATCCAGTCTACTCTGACCAAGAGTGGTAGTATATGTTAGGTTTCTATCTATGGGTCAAACAGAACTGTTTAACAATTTAACTGTATGCAAACAAATGAGCTCTGGCTTGTTTAAAATGTTACCATGAAACTATTTATTTACAAATCATATACATAAGATATATGTGTATAATCAAGATTTGACATGCCATAAAACACAACCAACCAATCAACCTTTATTAAGTTTCTCCTTCCACAGCTTTTTTATATTGATACTTTAAGTGTTATCCATTATTTTTCAAAAATCAGTTTTTCTATAATCAATGTCAGCATAAACATACAGATAGAGTGAAATATCTACAAAATTCTTTGTACTTATATTAACCTCTTATGTACCAATCCTAAATATACTTACTTTCATATGCTGGTAAAAAAAAAACTGTGGCAAATAGATTGTAGAAGTCACTACATTAACAAGAATGCAAAATAAACAACAAGAATAACACTTATTAGTTCAATAGCTCCAGCTGGCAGACAAAAAATAAAATAGGCGGTAACCCAATACCAAGCCTGTAACATCTTAAGCAAGCCAGTGTATATACACACACTGATATACCCATTCACTGGACCAGCAACCAATCACTGTCCAGAGAATGGACTTGGCCACTTGAGATCAATGGAATGCTCCAATGTCCATATAATTTTGCCTCAAGTCGTAGCATTGCTTTTTACACAGATGAATATTTACTCGCTGCTAACGAACATTACGAACAAATTTCAACATAGATCTACTGTATGTTTTACCATACCCCTCTGGTATAATCAGGATGTGATGTAAGGTCAATTTTTATGTGGTGTTAAACTGATTTGAATTCATAGTTTTTCTTGTAGATTGGTTACTATACCAAGGCTCAAGAATATAGTCAGCTCTACTATTTACCCATATCTTCAGGAAGAACAGATGGATTCTTCAAGCATAAATTGAGTTGCAAACAGCCTCATCCAGGGTTTTCAACTTGAGTCATCAGTTCCATTTCCAATTGTGATAACCATTACTCTCCAAAGATCTTTGCTGTACCTATCTTCAATTAAATTATCATTGTATGAGTTATGATTTGAAGTATCATGTGTGGAAGGTTCTAGCATGCAAAGTATGCAGTATATGGTATTTAATCTGCATACTTGGTTGTGGGGATACATTTGACATTTGTGCATTTTGTACAGAAAGGGTTAATTGATAATTCAGTTGAGTTGAAATAGAATTGTAAAATTAATTAGAAATTTATTCCTTTGAAAATTGTGGCATATCTTTGCTCTGTGTATTTGAAGACTTAACTAAGAAATTTTTCAATTCTGAAATTATAACCTTTCACTGCAGTATTTGACTGTAGTCGAATTCTTTGCATCACACTGTGATATATTCTAATGCAATACTACTTGTGTACAAAACAGCAACCAATTGATTATAAGAAAGGATGATTTAGCACAACATAAAGCCATGTGTTTTGCAACTCATAAAGTTTTGGTTGGTTGGATTTTATGACATATCAACCCTTGTAGGTTATTTAATGCCAAATTTTGTGCGTACACTTATATTGTAAATATATATGATTTATAAATGTATAGTTTCTAGATACCATTTTAAAATGAGTCAGAGCTCATTTCTTTAACACAGTTAAATAGTTTCAAGTATTCTTTACTAACACTAACAATTCTATTTGATATTAATCCTTTGTTTGCACTCACTTAAATGGATAAACATATATGATTTATAAGTGAATAGTTTGTTGGTAATTTTATTTTAAAAAATTTACAGCTAATTTGTTTGTACACAAGTATGGCTATTGTTTACACACAATTGTTTCAAGTTTTGTTATCTAACATTAGTAATTCAATTTAATATTAGCCCTTTATTTGTTCACAGTGAAGTGGTTACAAGTATTGCTATTTAACACTAATAATTCTATTCATTATTATTCTTTCATTTGCACACACTTGAATGGTTCCAAGTATTGCTATATAATACCAAAAATTCAATTTTTGCACACAGTTATAAGGTTCCAAGAATTGCTATTCAACACTAATAATTCTATTCAACATTAATCATTCATTTTTTATATTTTATTTGTACAGAGTTAAATGCTCTAACAAATCTATTTGACCTATAGATGGGAGCCTGTCCAGTTGTACCTTTACAGGTCAGAGTGGATCAGCTAGTAATGGCAATGAAGGAGAACTCCACATTGTCTAAAGCTCTGGGATTGCAGCCTCACCATCTGATGGTTTAGTGGGATATCCAGTACACTCATTTGGGGAGTCTTACCTCTCTACAGAGATGCAGTCAGTGTATTCTATAACCCCAGCTGATCGGACTGAACCCATAAAGACTGGACTCACTCAAACTGTTATGTTCTATGAGACTAGATTACTTAACTATTTCTTTATATGGAAGAACCAATAGCAAAAAAGAATTTATTCTAAACTGGTTAAATTTACTGCTATGATATTTTCTGGTTAACTTTTTCACTAATGCATAAATCGATTGTTGGATTACAAAAACTGTGCAATGTGTAACCATAGTCGAATTTCTATACTTGTAGTATGCACAAATATAATCAGATTTGCAGGAGAAACTCTGGATGTAGTTTAAATAGCGTACCATACTATAAACAAATATATTTAATAATTATTGTTGTAGGAAATGGATTCATTAAGTCAAGTCCAGATAGAGACTGCTTGCATTTCACTTTATGCTGATGCCCCTAGGAAAACCATCAATCTCTCTGTTCTTCCTCCAGCTATGATAAAATAGGATAAACTGAGCTTTTTAGCTTTGGCATGGTAATCAGTCTGGGAGAGAAAAATCTAAATTCAAACTAGCTATACTTTATTCTTAAAAAAATTGTCTGTGGTAGCAAAGTGCAGACAGGCATTAAAGAGATGCTGGTAGCGTAATAGCTATCAGCATAAGATTTGTGACCAATGAGCTGATTTCACATCATGGACAAGGCTGTTTGCGTTTCATTTTGTGCTAATGCAGCAGGACAAGGCCATTTTCATTTTATTTTGTGCAGTGTTACATATGTGATAAGATAACTGTCTTTGTTATTGACATTGACCCCTTTCACACTATTATAGCTTCTCAAGCCAAATGTTGACCCACATACTTTGTCACAGAGAAGACAAGTTACCTGTATGTTGCTGCCAAAGGACTTGTGTAAAAGCATATAACTGGTGAGTCAAGCTGTAGATAAACAGCCCCAATGCAGATGTTACAGACATGTTCAGGCTAAAAATGCTTCTTTTAGACTTCAAAATACCTTACTGTCATTGTACATCACTCTTTCCAAATTTATCGATTTACCATCATCTGCTCTCAGTATATACATAAATGATAAGCTACTTAGGCTGCAGTCTTTCTCTTAAATGTATTTCATTAAAAACCATTCATGTTCTTTCTAATAATTTTTTATTTTTTCTTGTTGCCTGAGAAAATTTCTTCAATTTGGTTCAAAGTGCTTTGCACAATCAGTGGTCATTTTGAAAGCGTATAATTTTTTTTTTTTCAGTAAAATTCTTATTCTTAATATCTAAGTTGTTCTCTGTCCAGAGTTGAGAAATTTTGATCATAGACTTGTTGAAATTGTTGACTGGGAAATCTTGCATGATATTTACCTCTTGTACATTTATAAGATTTATTCACTAAATGATTTTTAACAAGTATTCAAATGAAGACAGGAATATAAATATTTACTATGCCTTCTAGCATCTAAAGAAAAGAATGAAAAAAACAAAAATAAAATCAAAAAGAGGAGGGGGAAAAAGAAATAAAAATACTTATAAAAAGCATATGAATGTTTGTTGGATATATTATGTATCAATTTATATCAAGTTGGTAGATGACAAAGCCAACCTTATAAAAAATTGCAGTAAAAAGTATTAATTAGTTCTGATAGTTTCATTTAACTATTCTTAATATAAACAATTTGCAGTTAGAGGGTTTCAACTCATTAACAATAATAATCATTTGTAAAAAATTATATCTTTAAGTAACAATTCTTAATGTTGGAAGTCTATTGTAAGGTACAGTAGCAATGAGTCAGTGCTCACATGGGGAATTATCAATTACGGGTTGAAGTGAGATTATAAGGATTTGAGGACATTCCATTATTTGAAGGTGGCCAAGTCCATTCCCTGGATAGTGATTATTTGCTGGCCCAGTGAGTGGGAATATCAGTGTGTATATACACTGGCTTGCTTCAGTCATGTTTCAGGTGTTACGGGTTCGGTATTTAGTTACTTCCTGTTCTACTTTTTGTCTAGCAGCCCCATGCTAGCTGGGGCCACTGAGCCAGTAAGTGTAGTTATTCTTGTTTATTCTGCATGACTGCAGTGACTTCTACTCTTAAGACAAATGATTTACACTCACTTACATGGTTTCAAGTAACCATTCCTATTTAAAAGTATAATAATCACCAGAAAAGAATATAATTAACAAAATACAACAAAATAGTTTTTCTTATGAAATCATTGCATTATACAATGATTTCAGCTGCTAAATACTGTGGTCACAGATTTGTGTTATCGTGTAATTAATATTGTAGCATATCCTTGTCAAAACAATTTGCATTTCAGTTTGTGCTAATGCCTTTTGGAAAGACATGAATGTATCTCTTCTAGTTTCAGGTAAAGGTAAATAGCAGAGTAGACTAGGTTTATAAGCCTTGGTAAGGTAACCAGTCTGAAAGAATGAAAACAAATGCAAACCAGCTTTATGCCACTTAAAAACTGACCTTGTGTCACATTCTTTCCTCGGCAAAGTGGTTGGGTAAATCATTATTAAGTCATGTTGACTGAATGGAGCTCTATCCATCATTCTTTGCAGTGAGCTGATGTAAGTACTTGCGGGTCAGCCAACACTAGCATGAGAATGCTGCTTATGAATTTATCCCTACTTTTCCTATGTTGTATAGCCACATAATACATAATACATCTGCATACAGAATCATAACGATGACACAATAAAGACGAGCGACACAGTTCTTTAGAAAAATATACCTCTCACTTTAGTCGAAAGGGTTGTGTGTGAGAAGGAGTTGGGGACCGAACAGAACTGCAACATATTGACCCTCACTCCTATGGCCATAACCGTGTTTCTTTCCCATTCTCTTGGGCTGCTCAACCAAGGGCCTAGGGGTTTAGCCTTTCTGGGACATGTTCTCATTCCAACATCTTCTCTCCAACTGCAACTGCTCAATTGAGGGCCTGAGGGCCCACTCTGCTGGGTGCTGGCTTTCTCTACCACATCTTGTCTGCAACTCATCTGATCTCCAAACTGATTGAATTTCCTGTCCACTGAGTTATATGATAGTTCAATGCCCCCCTTCTTCTTGTGGGTGTCACAAATCGCACTCATTCAACCTGTCCACGGTCAAGGTTATATTCTGATATTCCTCAACCAGATGCACCTGTTATTTACACAGGTGCATTTCCTATTTTGACAGCTTGGCCAGGTCGGAGGTCAATATACATTACCTGCAGTCCCAAGCATGTTTTGATCATCTTACTTAAAGGGTTTGTCAGATAGGAGGTAAGTTATCATACAACTGTTGTTTTGTGGGATGATGTTTCCAGAATTTGTTCAAAACAGCACATAGAACTCTTGTGTAGTTCACATTTAGCTTTTTCTCCATGCGTCTTTTCTCATTAAAAACAATTTCTTAATGGTTTGGTTAGGTTTTAAGGCATATCAACCATTGTAGCTTACTTAATGCCAAATTCATTTTTATACATATCAATTAAATATATGATTTCTAAACACATTTTGCAGATAACATTTAACTCTATTTGCAATTAATCACAGTTAAATATTTTCAAGTATTGCTATTTAACACAAACAGTTCAATTAAACATCAGTTATTTGTTTTCAAAGTGTTAATTCTATTTCAAGCAATTCAGTTTAGCTTAAGTCATTTGTTTGCATTCAGTTTAAATGTCAAACAGTTTGATCCATAGATAGGAACCTTTCTGATGCTACCACTTCAGGATAGAATGGATCTGGGAGCGATCGCAAATAAGGGGTACTGCAATCCCCAAAGCTTCAGTATTACTGGAGCCTTACCATCAGATTGTTAAGTGTCAGATCCAGGATAATTGCAGGGGAAGTTTTACCCCTCTGCAGAGATACAGTCAGTGCATTCTACAGCCCCAGCTGACTGCGCAGACTTTCTTTATGAAGCACCAATATGTGCACAAGTTTTCATCATTTTCCTTTCCCTTTTTAGATAATCAAACTCTAGATATACAAAGTGTTTTATCAAATAAAGCTTTTGTACACATCGAATATTTATAGATGAGGTATTATATTCACATAAACAAAACAAGAAAATTTATTGGCCAAGATTATATATATTCATACATATATCTGATTAATTGAATAATGTTTTTTGTTGCACCATTATTTAAAACAAAACAAAAACTCCTTTCTTGTAACTAAGGAGTGTCAGTGTTCTTGGCTGCCTCTCTTATATCACTTGATATTGGAATTGTTTTTCTCTCACCAAAAAGTTATTTTCAGTTTTTAGCTTCGTCTTTTTCTCCAGCTATTTATGGTCTTAAAAAAGAAACAACAAACCAAAACTTTTTTATTTATTTATTTATTTATTCATTTATTTCCAAAGTCAGTTTCACTTATTTTCTCTTTCTTTTTCAACCCTATTGCTATCATAGTATTTTTCCTCATTTTTTCTTTGTAATATATATATATATATAGATATATATATATAGATATATATATTATAATTATATCTTCATACCCTGTCCAGTAGCAAAAGCAGCAGGTAGCACCAAAGGTGGCAGCAGCACATTAGCCTCTGAAACTATGGCATCACACCTAGTTGGTGACTTATGAGGACAGAGTATTGCACATGTTCTCATATATTTTATGATAATATATATATATATATATATATAATTAGAATCTTTTTTCATCATTTGTATCTTTAAAAGTTTGTGAATTATCAGAAAGATAGTTGCACTGCTTTTGAAATACCATATATATATATATATATATATATATATATATATATATATATATATATATATAAAACGCTGAAAAAAATTTAATGCTGTTTTTAATCAGTAAAATAAAATGTGGGGAAGGTTCCGATGGTGGTAAGGCTAAAGTAGTGAATTCCAGCCTTGAAGTAAGAAAGTTTGAACTCCAATCATGTTATTATGTTCACTTTCAGACTAATACCATTGGGAAAGGCATGAACTCCTTTATACCACTAAGCTATGGGTTTAATAATATTACTGCTCTACTTTAACCAGGCCATTGGACTAATGATTAGACTGTTTGCCAATGGTCTGGGAGACTAGGGTTCAATCCCAAGTCAAGTCAAACCAAAGATTCAAAAAGTAATACTTGATGCCACTTAACACTCAGCATTATAAGGTACAGATCAAGAGTAAAGTGTAGCAATCCAGGGAATGGAATGACACCCTCCCCTACACCTAAGTGTAGAAGCTATTGAAAAGGGAGCCTTCAGAGTCACCTTCCACTAAGGTTGCTGTACTTCCATAAGGATGGCTTTGGCATTAAATAACTTATGAAGATGTGTATAGTATTAAACAAAGAAATGAAAATTTAACAAAATACGCAAATATTGACATGTCCTAAAATACTGGTTCATCTGAGAACTGGTAATGCGAGAATTTTTCCTTCTTTTTTATTAGAAAAAGAAGACATTCAGGAAAATTAAATTGACTTGTTTTGCTATAAGGACAGCTTCTGAAAATAACTACATCATAAATTTTCTTCTGCTGGAGTAATGTCAGTTTTCTGTATTGTTTTCCTTTTCTCATTCCAAAGCTTATATCCAGGGTTCAATCCCAGGTCAAGTAATAACAAAGACTAAAAAAATGGTACTTGATACCTCCTTGCTTAACACTCAGCATTATAAGGTACATATCAAAGATAAAGTGGAACAATCCAGGGAAAGGAGTAGCATCCTCCTTTACATCTCGGTGTAGTAGTTGTTAAAAAGAGAGCCTTCAGGTCAACCTCACCTAGTCACCAACTTTAGTTGGTTAGTTGGTTGGTTGGTTTTATGACATTTCAACCCTTTTCAGGTCATTTAATGCCAAATTAAATTTCAAACTATTCAATTTATTATAAGTAGATTTTTTGTTACAAACCGTTAAATATCAAAACAGTTCTATTTCAAATAATTCAATTTAACATAAGAACACACTTCTATTTAAAAACAGTTCTATTTCAGACAGTTCAGTTTTGCATAAGTACAGAGTTTTAATGACAAAAACAGTTTTACAAAAGATTCAGTTTAGCATAAGTATGCAGTTCAGTTCTATTTGGCCCATAGATAGAACCCTCTCAGGTGCTACCACTCCAGGCCAGAGTAAATCTGGGAGCAGTGGCAATGAAAGGTTATTCCCCATTCCCCAGCATTACTGCAACCTCACCATCAGATTGTCTAGTGTCATATGCAGGACACTCGTTGGGGGAGGGGGGTCTTACCCCTCTGTGGAGAAGTAGTCAGTGAATTCTACAATCAGCAACTTTACTTACTTTATTTTTATTGTAAAAAATAAAATGTAAATCAGAAAAGGCATACAACAGTGTTTGGTTCTATTTGGGCAAGACAAGAGCTTTTTATAAGACTGGATATATGGTAGCTTTTAGAAAAAAAAACTTCGGAGACTGTTAGTGTAACATGATGCTTGGCTGCTTTTTTTGTAACTTGAAGAATAAAGCGAATAAGTTAGTAAAATTTTGCAAATCTTTTGACTTACCCAAGGACTGAGCAGATATCTAAAACCTAAATTCATCCAAATGATATACTCTTAAAATCTGTTACTTAGATTTCTGTCTGATGATTGTGTAATACAGATAAAAAGTAACAGACTTGAAGAGTATATATAATCTAAAATATTTTTCTCACCACTTTATGTCTGACTGATCACTAAAAGTTTCATGTTTAAACCCCGCCCCCAGAAACTCGAATTTTTAAACGAAATGTGCTCAGTTATCCTCTGGGTCAATTAAGGCACTCTTTATTTACAGACACAAAACGATACTGGGATATATAGGTTTGGTTTGGTTTCTTTGTTTAATGGCATATCAACTCTTTTTAGGTTATTTAATGCCAAAGCCATTCTCCTAGAAGAACAGTAGTGGTACTATTTAACCCATAGCTGGGAGGATAAGGGGGTTCATACCTTTCCCAAGGGTATTTGCCCGAAAGTGAACGTAATAGTGTGACTGGAGTACGAACTCACGTACTACGATTCCGCAGTCCATCGTTTTAACCATTACACCACGAGGACACCCCCTGGGATGTATAGTATAGTATAGAATAGTATATATACATATATAAAACTTAGTCTTTTTATGTGGCTGTGTGCCTCCTAAAATGTTGGTTTTTAAATTCATTCCAACTTAGTTCTTAATAGATGCATCTCTGTCCTTGTCCATGACAGCTTATTCATATGTCAACTTGTCTGGGGTTAATTTAAGCCTAGAAGTTACAGATTTGTACATCCTATTTACATTTTTTATGTAGCTGTTTCTTTTTTCATACTATCTAATGAAACAAATAATCTTTAAACGGATATAGGTGACCCATAGATAGGACCCTAACAAGTACGACTGCTCCAGGTCAGAGTGAACCTGGAAGTAACGGCAATGAAGAGATACTCCACACTTCCAAGATCTCTAAACCTGAAGGCTGACAATAAGATACAGTTTAATCTCATACCCAGAACAGTTTCTTATTTTGTGGAGAGGTCTTACCTCTTTGAAGAAGACATAGTCATCTTTTTCTTAGCCTGATTAGGTGGTGTGCCAAATGGAAAATGAAGACATATTTTGCTGGAAATGTTTTGATATTTTGCAGAAATAATTACCAACATGTAAATATGCCCATCAAAGTTGTATTCTGTTGTGGTGTGAATACAGATAGTCGAGTATAATTTTTTATTTAGAGTTATTTGCAATTAAAAAAAAACCTTTCTTTTCTTTTGGAAGGAGGTGATTCCATCAAATAATTTTTCAATTTGCTGGAAGCAAAGTTAAATACCTGTTACAGCTAGAAAAGTGGGGGTGACATTGTAAGGGAACTGCATTGGGTTTAGAGAAAAGCTAATTGCCTCTCAATGATAAACAAATTATAACAAATATTTTGCATGAATTATATTTGAATGCAACAGTAATCCAGTAAAAATGGCACATCATTACAAGTTTCTTCTAGAGCAATACATTTAAAATACTTAAACTTAGAAAAAGAAGCAATTTTGCCCCTGAATGGCTATTCTGTGTGACCACTGAATGAACTGAACATCATTTATGATATACTAAATTCCTATTCTGAATCCTTCACTTCTTAAATAGGAACTTCAATATCATGGACTGCGGTTATAATATGAACCTAATGGATCTATGGATCATTTAGTAAAAGTAAAGTAAAAGTAAAGTTGATGACTGTACTTGAGGATGACCTGAAGGATCCCTTTTCGATAGCTACTACACCAAAGTGTAGGGGAGGGTGCTACTCCTCTCCCTAGATTGCTCCACTTTACCTTGATCCTTACCTTATAATGCTGAGTGTTAAATAAGGAAGTACCAAATACCATTTTTAAAGTCTTTGGTATGACTTGGCCTAGGAGTGAACCATGGTCTCCTGGGCCATTGGTGAACTTCTGCATAAAGATTAGAAAGAAAATAAATTAAAAAAATTTCAGAATTTAATTGAATTCCATTTACTGTTAATAAGTCAGGAAGTTTAATTTCATATTGTTGGGAAAAACAATGTGAAAATACAAATAAGTTGCTGGCTCTCCTGTAAATAGAAACAAACATTTAACAGACAAAATAAAAATTTCTTAAAAATTGATTTTTATATAACAATATTTATCAGATATTTTTCTTTTTTTGTTTTCTGAACATAATGTCTGATGTGATTTCATCAAAAAAATTATTTCAACACAAGATGGAGGCTTACTGTCATTTTTGTGTTTGTTTTTATCAAAACTCATTTGAGATTTTGTTTCATATATATGTAATTTAATTATTTTAATTACTTTCAAAAATAACTTTTACTAATCTTTATTTAATTCTAATTAGATTGTTTTTATTTTTCTCATGAAGATATAAAAATTAACAGTTAAATACATTTTGTTGGCAGATGTCACAGTATGAAGACATGTTTGTTGAATTTTCTTTACAGAAAATTGAAGAAAAAGAAAGTTCCATTGACATCTAAACTGTCAGAGTGAATCAAGAGATTGTAGTATCTGCACACTATCTCAAATCAAAATGTCAGTTCCTAGCACTAACAGTATCCATACACATAAAAAAACAACAAATCAAATACATTAAAAACAAAACTGATATTGGAATTAAAAAATCAGAATTAAATATTCATTTAAATTCTCAAGAGATCAATTACACATATGAACTCAATGATTTTTCTGAGTACGTTGGAAGTATACAAATTCTGATGACGCTATTCATTTAGTGAAACTTGTCAATCAGATTTTTTATACTGTTTTTATTTATATAATGTTGGAATTCTTGGCTTTTAATGGCATATCAACCTTTGTGCATTATTCAATGCCAAAGCCATCCTTGTAGAAGGGTAGTTGAGATACTGTTTAACCCATACCTGAAAGAATAAGGGGGTTCATACCTTTCTCAAGGGTATTAGTGCTTAAGTGAATATGATAGCTTGGTTGGTTGGTTTTTAAGGCATATCAACCTTTGTAGGTTATTTAATGCCAAATTCATTTTCATATAAATAATCAGTTCTATTTAAAACAATTCGGTTTAGCATGAGTACACAGTTTAATTGTCATAAAATTTTCTATTTCAGACTATTCAGTTTATTCAAACAGTTATATATAACAATTCAGTTTCAATGTCAAAAACAGTTCAATTTCAAACAATTCAGTAAAGCATAAGTATGCAGTTTAAATGTAAGTACGGTTTCAGTTTAGCATAAGCATGCAGTATAAATGTAAGTATCGTTTAATTATCAAAAACATTTCTATTTCAAGCCATTCGGTTTAATCAAACAATTTAGTTTAACATAAGTATATCGTTAGTTCTATTTAACCCATAGATAAGACCCTATCAGGTACAACCATGCCGGGCCTAAGTGTAACATGCTCATGTGCATGCAGAAACATAATTAACACAATAAAGACGAGCGGACACACTTCTTTAGAAAAATATACCTCTCACACTTTATTTGATATGGTACGAAAGGGTTACGAAAGGATTATTGTGTGAGAGGTGAGTTGGAGACTGAACAAAGACTGCAACATATTGACCCCCAGCTCTTCCGGCTATAATAGCACTTCTTTCTCATCCTGCGGGGCTGCTCAACCGGGAGTCCTGAGGGCCCAGCTCTCTGCTGGGTCTGGTTCTCACTGCTTCGAACTGCAACAACTGATTTCAACCTCTGATTCCCAACTAACTCCAACTTCCTGTGGCACCAGGTTATATAATTGTTTGATGCCCACCTGCTTCAGTGAGCGTCACATCTGCACTCAATTCAACCCGTCCACAGTCAAGGTTATCCCCTGATATCTTTGACCGGATGCACCTGTTATTTACACAGGTGCATTTCTCATCTGACAGCTTGGCCAGGTCGGAGGTCAACATGTTACAAGAGTGGACTTGGGAGCAATGGCAATGAAGGGGTGCTCCGTATTCCCCAAAGCCCCAGCATTACTTGGACCTCACCATTAGACTATTTAGTGTCATATCGAGGACACTCATTGGATGGGGTGTCTTACCCCTCTGCAGAGGGGTAAGACACCCCAGTGAATTCTACAGCCCCAGCCGACTGGGCAAATGATAGCTTGACTGTAGTTCAAACACACTACGATGTTATGGTCCAGTACATTAGCCATGCACCACAGGGATTCTCTTCCATACGTGTGTGTGTGTGTGAGTGTATGAGAGAGAGAGACGATGCTATTAATATAGAGAAACTTTTTAATCTGTTTTTTCATACAGTTTTTCTTTATTTCATGCGTATACTGTCGCACGCCAGGTGTATTTGAAACTCATAGATAAGTCTTCCATGGAAATGAAATAATACAAAAAAGTAACTTATTTTTGAACTCCTTGAGGTTGGCTGTGCATATATAAGAGAAAATATAAAGTACGAAATCCTTTGAAGAGATTATGACACAATAAGATAATTTAACAACAATAATTTTATTCTCCCACCTGAGGGATTAAACTAGGGTTGTAATTTAAAGCAATACCAAAATTACAAAACAATATCAGAAGGTGAAAGGGACAATATCAATGATGGTTGTATAAACATTTGTTTATACAACCATCGCTGATATTGTCCCTTTCACATAGCACTAATACCCTTGGGAAAGGTATGAATCCAATTATTCCCCCTCCAGTTATGGGTAAATAGTAGGGAAGACTAGGTTCTTCAGCCTTGGTGAGGCAACTAGTCTAGGAGAAGGAAAACTCTGAATTCAAACCTATTAAACTCCGCTTAAAAAATTGACCTTGTGTCATATCCTGCCCGAGCGGAGGGGTTGGTAAATATGATATGATAAACATTTGTTTATGTCATGATGTATGCATAAAGAATTTTCAGTTTCAGTTCCTTGTGAAATGTACATGGGTGGAAGTGTAATTGAGGAGGTCAAACAAAGACAATTTAGCTTGTATCTTTTGTATTGTCTATTTGACTTGCCGATATGTATTCATTAAGTCATTATATTTTTTCTTAGTTCTGTTTTTTCCCCTCCATGATTGAAGTCATGTTTTTATTCTTTCACCACTTTTTTCTCTTCTGTTTCTTTCCCTACCATTTTTTGATTCTCAGAATTTAGATGTTGATAATGAGATTCTTTACCTCTGAATTTTCTTCAATCAACTCAGTGATTGATTCTTCATCAATTATCTCTGTAATAGATGAGAAGTTGATCAGACTTTTACCAGTTGTCTTTATAACTTAATCTTTAATCATCCCTGTGATTTGTTCCTTCATCTATTATCTCTGTAATAGATGGGACATCAATCAATCATCTCTGTGACTGATGCCATGTGAGATCAACCATCTGGTTCAATGTCAGATGGCTGTCTTCAAACATCTGTGATTTGAGAGCAACAGACTCTTTCCACGTCTGGCAGTTGTCTACCATCATCTCTGTGATTTGAGAATGACTGTCCCCTTCCATATCTGAACTTCATCAACCATTATTTCTGTGATTTGATAGGGACTGCTCTCTTCAGTGTCTGGCTGTCATCTGACTTGAGCAATCATCTCTGTGATTTGTCTTTTGATGCTCAACAGTTAGAATCTATTACCCAATATATTTCATCCAATTAGTGACTATCTCTTTTCCTAATATTAATATGAGACCATATTCAAGGTTGAATCCAGAAGACTTCCCTGATCTAACCCTATGGCTATTCTGCCTTGCATGATTTTTCTATGTGTATCCTTATTTGTATTTCCATCTTTTTAGTCTAGACAGGTTGACCTTGTTATGTTTCATTTTCTTCTTTCTTAAATTTGTGTCTGACCCTACCTTGCACTTTTTGATAGTTCATATTGACTTCATTTGACTTGCTTTTTACTGTTCTGCTTACACATTCATGAAACTATATATATATATATATATACACACACACACACACAAACACACACACAAATACATGTATGTATGAAGCTTACATGTGTAAGCATGATTTATATGTCTACACACACACACACATATATATATATAGGCAATGTTCTCAAGCTTAAAAGAGGTGTGGAATAACTGATGCTGAATTGTCAATAATTGGTCAATGACTACAAAAACTACTGAGAGTAATGTTGGCACATCTTGTTAGAAATGAAATTTATGACCATAGTTCAAATTCTGGACAAGCCTGTGGGCATTTCCATTCAGGCTTACGCCTTGGAAAGGCACAAATCCATTTCTTCTCTCCACACAGTTATAGGTAAATTGTAGGACAGACTGAGTTGTTTATCCTTTGTATGTTAACTGGTCAAGAAAACAAGAAATTCAAATCACCAGCTTTCTACTTTTGGCAGAGGGTTTCAGTAAATACATACACTAAACCTTTTAGGAAACTAATATGGAGTATAAGTGAATGGTATATAAAAGCAGAATTAGAATGTGAGTTACTGAAAATCAGTTAAATGAAAGGACTGTTAGTCAATACCTAAAAGATCCAATAGAATTTATTATACTCTGTACAGTCTATTGACTAATGAGTTTAGTGGTACCAACATTCTATTGAAATATGACTTGTGGAAATGTCCCTTTATTAGGCTGCTGGCAGTAGAGATTTGAAGATAAAGCAAACACAAGAACCACTTAGACACACAGATAAAGACTCCAAAACAATGTGATAGAAAGAGAATTCAGAACAAACCCCCACAAAGTTCAGTAATACACAATAAAAGAGGAACACTTACTTGGGTCTATAACTCACTCTTAATAAAGCTATCACTTCTGAGTGTCATTAAATCCCCCACTCCTTTTTTGGGTCTAAAATACACTTTTTACAGTGTCCACTGTGTCTTGGAAGGCTAGAGTTACTCTAACTGCTCCTCCTCTTCCTCCACTATTGAAGTTCTTGCCAACATGAGAAAAGAAGAAAAGGAAGAATTCACATTCATAGCAATATCATTGTTGATAAACTGATTAATCATTTCTTAGTAAACTTTGGTTTTGTTTCATTATTTGTTTGAAAATACATTGATGTTCCAGCACAAGTTTCTTTTGGTAAGTTTTCTTATTAAATCTGATCCCACCCCCCATTGATAGACCTTAGAATATGTTGTCAGTATATCGACAAAGGGATTTCCTGAGCATGACACTAAACTATATCTGATGGTGAAGCTCCAGTTCTAGAGACTTGGGGAGTGTTGCATACCCCTACATTGTCATTACTCCCAGGTCCAGTCTGACCTGGAGTAGTAGTATCTATTAGATTCCCATAGATCTATAAAGAATATTCATATTTGATTGGAATAGTTGATATCATTATGGTAAATTTATTAAGAATTGTTGCTTGAAGTAATAATTGTTTACTAAGGATTAGTATTGATTACTTGAAACCATATCACTCTGATATAACACTATCTATTATGAAATAAAAAATTACTTGAAACCATATAATTGTAACTGGTTTGCTTTGATTTTATGGCATATCAACCATTGTTGGTTATTTAATGCCAAACCTTGTTTTTTTCATAAATCAAATATATGATTTGCAAACACATTTTGTAGATACATACAGTAAAATGATGAAACACTTCTATTTCAAACAATTCAGTTTTACACAAGTCAAAAAAGTTAAATGGTTCTAAGTACTACTCTGTATCATGAGCAATTCAGTTAAACATCAGTTTTAACACAGTTAAATGAACAGACGGTTCTATTTCAAGCAATTCAATTTAGCATGTCATTTGTTTGCACTCGGTTTAAATGTCAAACAGTTCTATTTGATCCATAGATAGGACCCTTTTAGATGCTACCACTTGGGGCCAGAGTGGGCCTGGAAGCGATAGCAATGAAGTGGTATTCTGCAATCCCCAAAGCTCCAGAATTACTGGAGACTCACTATCAGATAATTTAGTGTCATATCAAGGACACTCATTAGGGGTAGAGGTCTTAACCCTCTGCAGAGATGCAATCAGTGTATCCCACAGTCCAAGCTGACTGGACTGATATAATTATAAGTATTAGATCAGAATACTTTAAACCATCAGCATGCAAATTATTAGATTGGAATACTTAGTATTATAACTGTGAGAAAAATATGTCTTCAAGGAATACGTCAAATCATAGAACTGTGTGCAAAATATCTATATAAAATAAGAATACTTGAGTTGAAACTGTGCAAAACATGGCAGTATAAATGTACAATGAGAAGCAAATTTATTTGTGTTACCAAATGACAAAGCACATGTATCAACTTCAAAATTTTATTATTGCAATGTTCGATATAACATACATCTATTTTAATATTTTCGGGTACACTATGAACTAGAGTTATTTTATCTGTTTGGGTCTCATCTATGGGTCAAATAAAGCTGTTTAAAAATCATTTGTATTTGATAAGACTGTGTAGAAAACAAACAAGCAAACAAAAGCAACCTAACAAACAACTACACAAAAAAATGTTATGAGCATACAGTGTGTGTGTGATTCCCTAACCTCTACACATAAAATAACCCCACATGAGCTTAGACATCATAAAAAGCAATCAATCTGATCTTTTTTGCTTCAAATTAAGAAGAACAGATTTAATTTTTGCTGGATCTAGAACAGTCTTCATTACCATTTTAACTTTAGCAGACATGTTTCTTTTAGTAAAATCACTCTTCTGTCACACTCAATTTTATATATATATATATATATATATATATATATATATATATATATAAGATTTGTTCTTTTTCTTTAGTTTTTACAACATCTGACAGTCATGCTACATTAAACATTTACATTTCTATCAGACTTTTTATTTTTACTATAAATGCTGCCACTTTTAACAGTAGAGCTGCTCACATTCTAATGTGTACACATTTATATAAAGATATTTTTCTATTCTTTATATCTTGATTTATTCATTGTTTGTCTATTGTTTATTCTTTTATTCTCATTTTTTTTGTTATTCTTTTTTCCTTCTCTTGTTAATATATTGATTGGTTGTTGTTCCTTTCCCATCTCTTTTGTCCTAACTTACAAATACAAAACTATACACACCACTCCTCCCAACTACCTAAGTTTTTTTCTTTAGGGCCAAATTCCTGTTTTGTCTTTTGCTGTTGGTCTTCGAAACAAACAAGGTGTGGTCGGAGAAAGATTTCTCGACAGTTCATTTGAGAAACAAAACCAGAAATATACAGTTTCTTCGCATAATTACTTTCTTTGTTAACACTCGAGTGATAATGTGAATAATTTGCCAAAACAAAGAAAACTACTGAAATCAGAATTAACCATTCCACTGGAAATTTTCTCTGGAATATTCTTGTTGCATTTTAAATGTTTGATTTTGATTTACATGATCCTGCCTTCATTGACTTTTCATAATAGTTTGAAGTCACATATTCAGTTTACATTATTCTATTCAAATTAGTTCCCAATTAATTCATTCCTATTCTTTATCACACAAAATATCCGAGAAACAGCTCAATCTACAATAGCTGTTCAATGAGCAGAAGTCCTTATCTTTATTTTACCTTTTAATCAAAATACCCTGTTGTGATTGTGTCTATGTTTTATTTGCAACTATCCTCTCCCAAGTGAAGAGATGACAGGTCACAATGTTAAGATGTTGTTCCTTTGTCTTCTAGTTGTCCAAGGAAATGCTCAAGCCAAATTAAAATCCTATTTGCTTTTCACTTTGTGCTAATGTCCTTTGGAAAAATATATGTAAATTTCTTTTCTGTCCCCAGATATAGGTAAATAGAAGCGTAGTCTGGGTTCTTTTGTCTTTTTAAGGTAACTGCTGTATGAGGAGGAAAGACTCAGAAGTTGAAACCTGAGGAGTGTTATTTGGAGAATCTGAGATAAACTGATGCACTCATCATCAGCTCATCCAAAAACAGAAGCTGGCTCTAAGTAAGCCTTAACCACTATAAACAAATCCTTCATTTTGTTATTTGCTCAGTTTCAGTTCATTTAGAGGTCATCATTGAATTGATGACCAAATTAATTACTTGTTGAACACTAGTAAGTGAAGTAAAAAAGCCAATAAAATGACCCGGTGGGAACAAAAAGAAAGTTATTCTCTACTCATTATGGATTGCACTATTCATTTTCATTGCAATATTCAAGTTTCAGTAACTGTATTCTCCAGTCTTCTTCAGGTACTTTTATGAGTGAGTACAAAGGTCATAATTTTGTTAGTTGAGCAGCCAGGATGAGTACAGGAATTTCTAATGTATAGAACATAATAAAAATGCCTTATTTCAGCCTGATACAATGAAAAGTTGTTGATAAATCAAACAGGTTATATATTTACAAAATTATTACTTATATGAAACCTTCTCGGTGAAAGAAACATAGACAAAAGTATTAAATGAAAAATTTTTGCATGCAGGTTCATTTGTCGGGGGGTCATCTTAGTTATTGAATGGTAAAAGTTTATGGCAATGTCCAATTGTGTACGTATGTATATGTTGCAGTTATATACCAAATAAAGTAACATGGGTCATTGGACATGTAATGATAGCAATAGGCTGATTGATTTTCAGGATTCAAAATTCTGTTATTTGTACAACCAACTATTTGACTTAATAGACTTAAGCTCTTGAATTTTAGCACTGTATGGAAATGCCTCTTCTTGGTCAAAAAGTGGAATTTTTATATTTAATTTTTCTAACTGGAAGTTACATACAGAGCCTGCTGCACATAAACAATATTTTCATTTGTGTGTATGCTGTGATTTTTTTAATATTTAACTTATATCAAATGAGACCAAAGTAAATAACATCTTTATATAGTGAAAGAAAATAATATTGCAACATTCTGATTATATATTTTCATCTACTTTATATTAAACATGTAAATGGACTGTTTGCATAATTTCTTAAATAAGTAAACCAAAATTTTATCTCCTTATAAATACAAAAAAGGAAAAAAATATTTATTCATTTATATAAGACTTTTTTGTAGAAAAAGCTATAAATAAAAAAATAGTTAGTTAAGTTTAAGAGAAAATTAACAGACAAATGTTTTGTTATTAACAATAACCTTTCCAAAATTTCCTGTTTTCAATAGACCAAAGTGCCACAATTTCCAAAATCAGAAATTCTAAATTAACCAAATTAGTCAATTAAAAATGAAAATTAAATATCTACTGATATTATAGCTGTTGCAATACAATATCTTTTTCATGAAGTCAGTTAAAACTAGATGGTCCTAATGCTAACAACACACAGAGAACAATCTTTTTAGTCTATTGTTATGCACCATACATGAAGAATCTAATCCCATTCAGGTGTAAGAATCATGGTTGCTATTGAGAAATGTGTCCAGGAAAAAGAAAGATTTGCTAAAAATTTACCTTCTTTGCAGCAACGGGTTTGGACATCCAAGAGCTTATGGAACTCTGTGTTTAATCATCAAAAATGACAAATCTTTCTTCTGTGATAAAGCAAAAGACCACAGAACGGTAAACAATAAAAACACACCAAAATATTGCCAAAAACTAAAGACTTCCAAAGAAAAAACCATGTCTTCCATAAACTATCATCTATATCATAAAAAATAACCTAATTACATTGTTCTAAGAAGATTTACCTGTCAATAACTGTAGTGATTTTTATTCATTTATTTCTGTATTTTGTACATATTTGTACATCTCCATTTCTGTTTAAAATATACTCATAAATAAGCAGACTTAATGATTTTCTATAAAAACATTTTTTTTGTCTATCTTAGGTTTAAAAGAAAATTGTCTTCTATAATAATAATTTTATCTGGTCTTCCTATTTATGAATACACACACACACACACATATATATATATATATATATATATATATATATATATATATATATATATATATATAGATAGATAGATAGATAGATAGATAGATAGATAGATAATTTGGTATATCTATGAATAAACAGCATCCAACTTTGATATATATGCTCTATCGAGCATATATATCAAAGTTATGATAGAGTACACACAGAATCAATAGCATTTGGTGACTGTCAGTTTTTCCCCAATGCAATCATCAGACCTAGTTTTATATATATATATATATATATATATATATATATATATATATATATATATATATATATATATACGCACAGTCAAAAAGTTCCAGTGACACTGACTTTAGAAAATCAGTTAACTACTATCGGAAAGTTAGGAAATCAAAATGCAACAAACAGCCCTAAATATTATTTTCAAGATAGCAAGTTGGTTGGGTTTTATGGCATATCAACCCTTGTGAGTTATCTAATGCTAATTCCTGTTTATAACAATATATCAAATATATGATTTGTAAATGAATAATTTATTAATTTTTAGATGAGCCAGAGCTCATTTGTTTGCACACAGTAGAATTGTTTCAAGTTTTGCCTTCATGAATTTCTATTCAACATTATTCATACATTTGCACACAGTTAAATGGTTCCAAGTAATCCTATGTAATACAAACAATTCAGTTTAATAGTCATTTGCTCGCACACAGTTAAATTGTTTCACGCATAGAAAATGATTAAATATTTCTACTTGACCCATAGATGGAACCCTAACAGGTACTACCACTCTGGGTCAGAGTGGATCTGGAAGTAATGGTAATGAAGAAGTAATCCATATTCCCTGATGCTCTATCATCACCTGGTTTAGTGTCATATCCAGGACATTTGTGGGGAGGTCTTACTCCTCTACAGAGATGCTGTCAGCATATTCTACCGCTGACTGAGCTGATAACATTGTAAAGATTATCTTGTAGCACAATGATATAGAGAACAGACTAGCATGAGTGTTTACCAAAGAATTCTGAAAAGGCCATGAATATGCCATAAAAATGGGGAAAATATAATCTCAAGTTTCTTTACTATATATTATTATAAATCCATTATCATTGATTTTCAATAATAGACTGACTAATCTATGCATAAGAAAATATTACAATTGGGTTGTAATATTGTAATGCAGCCTATCAATTGCTCTTGTTCTGACCTCTGTTTCACAACTGTCATAAGCTGTGAAACTTCTTTCTATAACCAAAACAAGTGTTCACCTTGACAAGCACTGTTCATATGGTCAAGTCAGATAGAAATTCAACTGGCTTCACACAACCATTTCTGAGATGAACACCAGAAAAAAAGTAAAGGATCATCAGCTTATTTTCTAACCAATCAGAAACTGAGCTAATTGACTGGCAGCAAGTCAACTTAGCTGATCTGAACCTTGATGGAAATACTGATTTGACTCAACAAGCCGAATGGCTCTAAGCAGTAGATAGAGAACATGTCCAGCAAGTGGCTCAAACCATCCATGATGGTCAGCATCACAATTCCTTGACAGCCTCACCTCAAACATGGATTTCCCATGAGGCCTTTAACTAAAACTCTGGTATGTGACATATCCCCAGACGAACAAACAAAACAAACAACATCTGGAACAAATTTTTGTTTATCAACTGATTGTAAAATCTTTTTCTTTTTATCTTAAACACATCTCATGCCCATTGTTATGTTACTTCTTTTTCACTTAGTGCTAGTTATGGTCCCCATCACACAACTACATTCATACCAAGTCTCTCCCCACTCATTGGTACTATGGTATCCACTATGCAAGTCCTTAGAGAAAGATCACAGTCTGTAATCTTTTCTTCACACTTTACAGCTTTATCTACAGGGTTTTTGGTCCAATGCAAGCCATTTGAGGGAACATTGAAGCTTTAAAAAATACTTGAAAGATTAATTATAATAATTTAAAATTTTATTTATTGTTGGCATAAATGTTTCACCCTCATAAGAAATGTAAGACAACTAAATAATTCATATTTTTCAATAAAACAGATAAAAAGTTTCTAAAAATTCAAATTAAAAAATGCATAATTTTATCTTTCAGAAAAATAAAATTTTCATTTCTTCTATATTTTATTTGCTTAAAAACAGATAAGAATCTCTAACTTACTTTCCTGCCAGATTTGGAAGTCTTTGTTGCTGACTGAGAAATATTTTCATATTTACTGATAAAGTTTTTTTTTGTATGTCAATAAAAAAAAAATAAAGAAACTGTATTGAAATGTAGTTTTTGTTTGCATCCATCTTTGCTTAAGGCAAAAGAAGATTTCTTACAATGATTATAATCCACTTTGTAATTATTATCTGACAAATATGAAGGAATCAATAATAAACCATTAATATTTAAACCAATTGTCTGGTTTGATTGTGAGGCTGTCAGACAAATGTCATCAAGCAAATCTCTAGATAATTTGCTTAGATCTTCAAGTATAGATGATACCATAAGATGAAATGTCTGACTAAGCTGTATATAATATTCTCAAAGAACATTATTATTTCCTTCATTATTTGTCAAGCTAATAATGTGATTAGATTACCTATTTTCTGAGATTTCTACCAATGAATGATGTCATATGCTAGAATAGCTAGATGGCATAGATAGGAGCTGAGAAGTTCTCAACCCAACTAAGAGAGTAATATTATTTTATAATTTAATTTTGTGGAAAACTTAAAGAAATTAAAGAAAATTATGTGACAAGAATTGGTTGGTTTTACAGTAGGTTAACCTTTGGTTTATTTCATACCTAAGTCAGTTTATCAACTATAGTCTTCAATGATTTAATGTACAAAAATATATTTTTACAATCATTTAAAACAGTTAAGCACTTTATACTTAGAGTCCATATCAAGGTTTTAAAAGCCAATGTTGTACTTCAAAATCATTTTCAACTGAACTAATTGATCAATATGTAGGACATTGATTTACATTGATAGCATTCAAAATCAGAGTGAAACTGGGAGTAATGACAATAATGACAATAATGACAATAATGTAGTGATTACACACTTCTATGGGCTTCAGAATTGGAGCCTCATCATTACAGTTTTATGTCATACCCAGAATAAGTGGCAACTGTGTTGAACAGTAGAATGAATACATTAGGTCTTCTCATAGTGGTCAATACAGAACCCTTGGAGAGAATAAAATTTTGGCAGAGGTCCACAGAAGGTGAATTTACTAGTGTGCATTTATAAATCCCTTTATAATGGAAGAATAAAACTCAGTGGATCAGGTTGACTAGTTGCCAGATATTGTACAACTAGCAGAATTCCAGATTGGGTGTGATAGCTACAAAGAAGGTTAGTTCATTGTGTTCTATGGCATATCAAGCCATGTTGGTTATTTAAAGCCAAATCCTCTTTATACATATATATCAAGTATAAGTGATTAGTGAACAAAAAGTTCATAGAAGATATTTTAAACAATCTATAGTTCATTTGTCTGCTCAGTTAAATTGATTCTAGTATTCCTATCAAACACAAATAATTCTAATAAGTATTAATCATTCTTTTGCACACTGTTGAATGGTTTCAAGTTTTGCTATATAACTTTAATAATTCAATTTAACATCAATTGTTTGTTTGGACAGTTAAATGATCAAACAGTTCTATTTGACCCATAGATAGGATCCAAATAGCTACGAACAAAGTGATTCAGAGTTGACCTGGGGGTAATGGCAATGAAGGGGTACTTCACATTTCCCAAAGCTTTAGAACTGAAGCCTCACCATCAGATTGTTTTGTGTCATATTCAGGACACAAATTGGATCTGCAGTGTTGGGGTAACCTCACTGCAGAGATGCAGCCCTAGCCAATTGGAATACTAGTGATGTGTTGTTCATATATGAACAATTCAAAATATATGGATCATTTAAATGACTGATCTGGCTCTGACTGAAAAGATTTGGATCTTTTAGCATTATTAATGACACATATAACCCTATTTTCATGAAAGAATACATTCAAAACAATTATATTTAGAACAAATCTTTTTATAAAAATTCTGAATTCTAAAATATCCCTTTTAATAATAGGCTATGAAATGTCTTAAGAATAAAAAGAGATTATTGTTTTATAAGAATAAAAGATATATATTAAAAAAAAGAAAATATAATGAAAAAACAAAAAAAAACCATGCCTGAAATTTTAATTCTTGTCCATAGTAAAAGATTCTTAATGAATAAAATTTGAAATTTAATGAAAAATCCCACTTTGACTAAAGAGATCCAGATATTCACTTGCTAATCCAGTTTTAGTTTTACCAGATATGTATTGGTGTGCGTGTTATTATATGATTTACATTTTCATTTATAGAAACTTTTCTCTCTTTTGTAAAAGTTTTTATCCTGAAACCGAAAACCTTTTAAAAAATCCAAACCCTCTCATCACAACATTCTGTGAGACTAAGAAAAAAAATCTTGGCAATATTAAAATAATTTATTGGGGGTGAAAGAATATTAAGTTTGGTAACAACGGGTGCATCAAATTAAAAGTTTGTGAAGCCCTTATCTTGATCATTCCCTTCTAGGTAAAACCATGAACTTTCAGCACCCTCTTATATACTTAAGTGACTTAAACTAGTATTATTATCTTGATTATTTGATGATACCATTTGCTAAAATAACTGACAAAACAATATAATCTAAATGCATGTTATTCAATTAATCAATAGTTAAGATAATCTCTTAATAAGCTCATCTATTTAAGCACGTGTTTAGAATAAAATACTGTTTGAAGATTAAGAATTTGTCAAATAAGATATCTTGAAAAGGCAATGATGAGAACAACAATGATAAAGATGCTGGTCTGAATGATCATAGAACAAAAGCAATATTCAATCTTAGAACTTCAGTCAACACTTAACAGCTGGTTTTTTAGCCGAGACATTCAAAGATCTAACAATTACTGATTCTTCCAAAAACAAGACGAAAAGGAAAAGAAAATGACAGAATGGCAATAATAGCCATTGAATTTCCTTGTACTTGGTTGCAAGCCATATTCTTGCTAGAATTATTAGATGAAAGATACAATCATCAAAGATGTCTGGTTGGAATTGTGGTACAGACTTTGAACTGTTTCAAGAACAACTGTTATAGATCTTTTGTCTACACCTAATACAGGAAAAAAGTACTAGGGTAACCTGTACAGCTCTGTAGCCTCTGTACAATATATTAACACTTGATATATTAGGGTGAGTCAAAATTTTTGCAATATTTTGTTGTTTGCATTGTGTATATAACATTACAAAAGCAGTTCAAGCCATGGAAGATTCTCTCTGTAGTTGGCGGTATCATGGTTGTTGATATACTAAGATGTGCATGTTGGAATTAGTTTGTAATGCTTGGTAGCAGTGAGTAAATACTTGTTTGGGTAAAAAAGCAATTCTACGGCTTCAGGCAAGATTATATGGATATTGGGGTATTCCATTGCTCTCAAGTGGCAAAGTCCATTCTCTGGATGGTGATTGGTTGCTGGTCCAGTGAATGGGTATATTAGTGAGTGTATACACTGGCTTGCTTAATACTTTACAGGTTTGGCATTGGGTTACTACCCATTTTACTTTTTGTCTACTAGCTGGGGCTGTTGAAATGGTAAGTGTTGTTCTTGTTATTTATTCTGCATGTTAGAGTAGTGACTTCTACAGGGCATCGCTTCAATCTATGTGTGATTTGAAGGTAACAAAGATTAACGCGCAACATAGTCTAATTTGGAAACTTACGTTTTTTATGAGTTTGAACTTGGCCCAAATACAACAGAAGCCTAGAAAAATTTGTTGTGCAAAATTTGAAGGTACAGTCGATCATAGTACAGTAACCACATAATTCAAGTTATTTTGCTCAAGTTGACAATTAGGCAATTTCAGGTGGACCTAAAAGCATTGATTCTGAGGTTATGCTCCCAGGCGAATCCAATGAGTAGCACTCAGAGAGTATCAGGTAAATTTGGCATCTTACAGTTCAGTATGGTCTGTTACCTTTATAATCTTGGCAAAAGCAACCAGAGCTACAAAATTATGCTTCATGTTAGCAAAATATGGCAAAACTTTTGACTCATTCTAGTATATAAAGTCTATCCAAAAAGTATCCAGACTGAATCTGTATTTACCAATAGAGAAATTAATGCTTGAAACATTTATTTTTGCTGAAATTGGTATTGAACAATTATTTCTGCAAGTTTTCTATTAGTTGAGGCACTCTCAATGTTCTCTTAATATGGTGTGATATTTAAAGTCATTCATCAATTTAAATCTTAAGTGTAAAATGTAAATAAAGAAACTTCTATAAAAAGTATAAAAGAGAGGTGGGGGATTTATTAAACCACCTCATTCACCACTTGGTGATAACTAAATAGCTACCATTGAATTTCTGCCTAAGGTTGTCCCTTACTACCAGAGAGTGTACAAGGCATATAACTCATGAGGATAAACAATTCTTCCCTTTTTTTCTTGTCCTTTCAGATGATTATACGTTCTTCTGAAAAGACAAAGAATTCATTAAATTGAGGACTTCTAAGGCTCTGATATAGAACCAACGATATTAAAGTTTGAAATGATGGTACTTGTTTCTTTGTTAAGGAATGTGGTATCCTAGTAATCTCTGCAGTTTCTTTCCTGTCTATCATTTCCCTCAAAATGGGCATTTCAATGTGAAGTCTCTTATCCCAAATTCGTGTTGATGGATATTCTGAGTCATAAAGAAGGGAATTATGTTTTGCATATGATTTTAATGTTCTTAGTTTTATCTTTTAGCTGATGTAGTTTCTAAAGTAAAAGTAAGTAAAGTTGGTGACTGTAGTCAAGGGTGACCAGAAGGCTCCCTTTTCAATAGCTACTACACCAAGGTGTAGGGGAGGGCACTACTCCTTTCCCTAGATTGCTCCACTTGACCCTTGATCCTAACATTTATAGTACTGAGTGTTAAGCAAGGAGGTATCAAGTACCATCTTTAAAGTCTTTGGTATGACTTGACCTGAGATTGAACCCAGGTCTCCCAGACCATTGGCAAACATGAAGCAGGCATCTGACATGTCAACCATGACATATTTCAGCTGCCAGCGTACTTTTGATAACACTCTAATATGCTTGAATTGATAAGCAATGAGTATATATTTGTTACTTCCCACCAAAAAGAGCATATAGCCTCCCTGAGATTCCCCATCCGTTAAATTAGCAAAAGAAGCATCACTATAAGTAACAATTTTTAAATGCTCAAAGTTTCCCAAGTCTAGAATATCTATCTGAGATGTTTTTCTTTTTTAGTTTTCACTTTCTTAACTATTCTGTTATTTTTTTTTATGAATTCTTCATTTTCTAGTTTTGGTAGAGAGCTTAATGCACTAACATTATAACTTAGGTCTGGTTTCAGTGGCTAGCTAATTAAGTTGGCCAATAATTTGCCTGGTTTTGGACATTTCTTTTGTGGATATTGCATTTTTCAAGTTTATGTCTGCTTCTACTTGAATATATCTATATTTCTTTACATATTCATTTTGTCCAAGTTTAATATTCTCACCATTCTTTTTTTATGTCTCATTCTATGTATTGGAACTCAGCAACCTCTTCAGATTTAACTGCTTACACATGATAAAGCGTATATATAACTCTGGTCTGACTCTGTGAAGCAAAAATCATTGACAAGAGTAGCAATTATACTGTATAGTTCGGTTCCAAAATACCATGAACATATTGCCAGATCATATTTTGAATCTACTGCTTCTGACTTCATTAATTCCTTCCTGAGTGTTAAGAATTAGAATCTAGAAGCATCTGTCAAGCTCTATGCATATTTTGAGAGTTTCCAAAATCTAACCAGGAGGTACATTGGCATCTTTAGGAGGATCCAGATAAACCAATTAGCCTAACTACTTGTTCTGAAGAGAATGCTGTCTTTATGTCCATTGACTTTGACATCCAATGATCAGCCATCATTATTTCTAATGCTATACATAAACCTTCTTTTGAGCATGTAGGAGACTCATTCCTTACATTGCAAGTATCTCTGGACTGAAATTTTTTCTCCATTCTGAATCTGTCTCATTGATGTTTGTATTTAATGGTTTGTCCCAGTTTAGGAAGCACAATTTTTGTTTAGGTGGTCTATCAATATTGCTATTTGGAATTTCTAAATCTACATCCACATCAATATCTTGAGAAATTGCTACTTTTGGAGATTCATCAGGCTTTTTCTGTGTGGAGTTAGGTTCAATATATCTCATGAAAGTGTTGCTATAGACATCAAAGAAATTGATGGTAACAAAGTACAGGACTTGATTGACCATAGCACAATATTAGTGTGGTAGTTAGGATTCTTAGTAAGGAAAGTTCTAAACAAAATAGATGTATTCTTACTTATGTGCCACCATGTTTAACAAGCACTTGCTTATGCTCCCACTGAATGACAGTTCTTTAACCAAGCCATCTATCACACAGGTTTCTTTCTTAAAGAACACCACCATTTTTGTAGGATTGTGCTATACTTATTTTAACTTGATGACAAACTGCATGTTTTAGTTTCTCTGAGACTTCCTAAGTCATGAACTGTTTTTTGGGTAGCATTTTGGTCACCTGCAACAACTTCACTGGTAGAAACACCTATTAAAGCAGGCAGTTTGTCATTTAGAAAAGAAGACTGGTTGGGATTCCTGCCAAAGATAAGTTGAAACTGACCATGAACCCAATGAAATGTATTTTTGGTACTTATGGCCCCTGAAAGTGCTGGCTCAAAATTACAATTAGTCTTCTAATGTTTTCTTTATTATTTCTTTCCATATCCAACTGTGTAGGTCATTCAACTTATTGTTCCAAAGAATTTTAGCAGCAGCGGTACATACAATGTTCAGGTTTTGTACCATATCCCTCAATGACTAATTATTAAATTCCTTATCATTGTCAATAAGGGTAGATCCTGGACTTTCAAAATACACAATCAAGTGCTTGAAGATTGCATTAATGATAGAACTAGAGATCCTAACTTCTGCACTAATACTGTCATCATCATCATCATCATCATGTTGCACCATCAGCTCGGATATCCCTGACCCTCTCTCGCCACCCCTCCCTATCGTCCATTGCTTCCAGCAGATCTTCAGGGCTACATCCCATATTAGCACAGAGCTGCTGTATGTAGGTTCGAGCTGGTTATCCTGCCTTTGTTCATCCATGTGAAGGGGTCCACAGGAGTACATCACTTATGAGCTCGTCCCTACTTCTCCAGCAGTGTCCTGCATGTCTGGTTCGTCAATTTTGATAGTTTTCATGATGGCTGATAGGTGGCCGTACAGCTGCTGCTTTGTGGGATACTGCCTCCAGGACTTGTTCAATATTGCATGCAGTATTCTTGTGTCGTTGCCATCCATAGCAGTAACAACATGACTGCTGCTTGAAAGAAACTGCGTTTTATTTTATCAGTCAGGTCTGACTTCCATATGACTGATAGCCTATCACTAGCTATCCATGCCTTTGCTAGTCATGTGTTGATGTCTGTCTCGGTTGATGAGACCATGCTTCCTATGTCGGTGAACTTGTCGACTGGTTTCAGAGTGACTAATACTCTACTGTGGTTAATCAGGTGTAGTACTTTGTTGCCATTTCTTTGATGTCTATGGCAACATTTTCATTGAAATATAATCCTAATGAGAATGCATTGATGGGACTGGATTCAGTCCTTTTCAGTCAAATTCATATTTCACTGGAATTAGGAAGTTATTAAATTTTTATGAATTCAGTATCTTATTGCCACTTTCCTAACTAGATCTCATAGTTCTTTACTTCTTGGAAAACAGAATTGCCTATGTAATTTGTTTCCATGCAATTTTAACTTTGTCTAGTCTATTTTTTGTTGTAATATCTTCAATAAAAAATATTTCATTAAATTCAGTTCTGTCTGGTAGAAGTCTGGTAAGGGAGATATGATAGTGACCACTTTTCTTTCTAACATTGTGACACTGTCATTCTTAAAGTTAAGGCATATCCTGGCTCCTTTCATTGCATCTATGCTTAATAAAAGCAATATGTAGTAATGGAATATCCCACACTCCATCTCAGTTATGTGGAGTGACTATATATACAGCAAGCATGGCATTATACCAGTCCTTGCTTTAGGGATTAGTAGTGTGCCTCACTATTTATTGTTTGTCTTATTGTATCTCTCTTACAATAAAACCCTTCCTTTATTCTACAAATGTGTTGATTGTTCCTTTCCACTCAAGTACCACCTTGTCTAATTGTATCCCTTTCGAGGTCACAATACCATATAATGGAGTCCACAGCATCGGTAATAATAATGGTTTCAAAGCCAAAAATGACAAATGGTAGAATGGCTGTATCATGTGATTTATGTTTGTTTCCATTACCAAACTGGCAAGACCTCACTGTCTCAAAATCTTATCGTTTATTTTTCTGTTCTGGTTTCCAGAAAGCAATGTAACCATCTATTCCCACAAACAGTCCAAGAAGAACTACTATCCAAAACAGCTGAGTCTAGTGTTTCCCCTTAAAAAGTGTAACCACTGTCTTCCTGTTTTTACTGATTCATCAGCTCAATGTTAGCTACAGATAAGTACTTTTCCTTTTAGCCATCTTTCTGCTTTTTTTGGTCCCCTCAATGCAGAAAGGCAATTATAAACCTAGTCGAACTTGCATGCACATGTGATTGATTAGGGAAGTGTTGCTTTCAGGTCCCAGTGGATTTAGGTTTTTGTTATATCCCCTCCTGCTATGGCAGTCACTGCCTTCCCAGCTAGAAAAACCAGAGTGTTGGCTTGAACACTGATCATGAAATACCCCACTAGAGTCTGCCGCATTGTTTTTTATTGTATGAAATATCCATTTCATTTGTCATCATTGGTGGCATGTTGAGGGATGAAGCTTCAAAATACTGTTTTTATAGTTGTCTGGACATGGTGGATAGTGACAGTTCTCCAATACTGGCTTTCATCAGCCCATTCTATATACAAAGTGATATTAGCACTCTTTAATGCCTTGTAGGTGATTACTGGCCTTGGCAAAAGAATCTTGTGTTCCTTTTATTTCAAAACATGATACTCAAAGCTTAGAAAGTCATCTATTGATGCATCTGTCTTTGATAACTATTAAAAGACTTGTATGCCATAAAGGCCAATTGATTCATGTCTTCAAAGAAAAGAGTTTTGAGTTTTTCATTTACCTTTGCCATGCCATCATTGGCAGTCAGGGTGATGATGTTCAATTTCAGTACAGAGTATACCTTCATTGCCATCGCTTCCAAGTCCACTCTGGCCCAGAGTGGTAGCATCTGATAGGGCCCAATCTATGGGTCAAATAGAACTAGACTGAACGTTGGTTAAGTTGAATTGCTTGAAATTGTTAAAATTCTATCGAAGGCTCAGTAGCAATAAGTCAGTGATCACATGTGTAGTAATGAATTAGGTGTTGGAGTGAGGTTATGTGGACATTGGGACATTCCACTATTCAAAGGTCGACAAGTCCACTCTCTGGATAGTGATTAGTTACTGGCCCAGTAAGTGGGAATATTAGTGTATATATACACCAGCTTGCTTCAGTCATGTTTCAGGTGTTACGGGTTCAGTACTGAGTTAGTGCCCATTCTACTTTTTGTCTGCCAGCTGGATGCTAGCTGGGGCCACTGTGTCAGTAAGTATTGTTATTCTTGTTTATCCTACATGTTAGAGCAGTGACTTCAACAAAATAGGACTCTTTTCACATTTAAACTGTGTACTTATACTTAATAAAACTGTTTTTAAATAGAACTAAACTGTATACTTATGCTAAATTGAATTGTTTGAAATAGAACTATTCTGGCATTTAACATTTTGTAAACAAAATTCTACTTATACTAAACTGAATTATTTAAAATTTAATTTGACCGTAAATCAAAATAACCTGAAAAGAGTTGATATGCTTTAAAACAAAATAACCAACCAATCTGAAGAAGTACCATTACAACTGCAGATAGGACTCATTGATCTTCAGTGTTCAGAAGATTTGAAGTCAAAGTTTCTTGTTTGCTACATCATCAATTTCTTTAAGAAACACATGCTTCCATCTGGATGATATTTCAACCATATCACCCATACTCAGCATATTGTGAGTATGTTTGGCACTTCTTATTGCTATGAACAGTTATTCTCCAAAATGAAGTATGCCTTGAGCACACTGCATTTGCAACAGTCAGAACAATAATTGTTTGATAAGCTCCTTCTATTGACTTCTTCCTTTAACACTGATATCACATATTTTTGCGATTGCTGACTGTACCACATGCCTCAATAATAAATTATGAATGTTACCTTGAGGATTTAGTTGTTTCTTTCAGTCCTTTTAAGATTGTGACTCTTAGCCTACCTGATTTAAGCTTGATTACCCTGAACCTGAAAAGGTTGAGAACACCTGATCTAGATATAGTTTTGATAATAAGTATAATCATTCCTGAGTACTCCACACTCATGGCCTCTCTTTCTTCCAAGTATTATACTTGTCTGTGTTTAAACTAGGTGGGAAAATTTTGATGATCAAATTGCTCTGCTACTGATTTAAAATGTGAATAAAGAAACTCCAACAAGAAGTATATCAGGAGAATGAGTTATTAAACTACCATTTTCACTACATGGAGATAACTATATGGCTACCATTGAATTTCCAAGTAAGATTGACCCTTTCAAGTAGAGAGGATCTAAAGGGGAAAACTCATAAATTGGTTTGGTTTGGTTTTATGGCATATCAAACATTGTCAGTCATTCAATATCAAATCTCTTTTGTACATATATATTAAATACCTGATTTCTAAACACATTTTGTAGATAACATTTTCAAATGAGCCTTAGCTAATTTTTTTCACACACTTAAATGGTTTTAAACTATTCAGTTTATCATCTTTTGTTTACACACAGTTAAATGTAAAAACAGTTCAATTTCAAACAATTCACTTAAGCATTAGAACAAAGTTTAAATATCAAACATTTCTATCTAAGCCATAGATAGGACCTATCAGGTGCTACCACTCTGGGCCAGAATGGACCTAGGAGCAATGTCAATGAAGGGGTTCTCTGCATTCTCCAAGCTCCAGGATTACTGAAGCCTCACTATCATATTGTTTAGCGTCATATCCAGGACTCTCGTTGGGGGAGTCTTACCTCTCTGTAGAGTTGCATTTGGTATATTCTACAGCCCCAGCCAATGAGGCCATACAACTGATGAGGATTAACATTAACATTGTATTTGTGTACATATTACATCACACAGTACATCGATATAACCAATATTCAAATAGTATAAAGATGAGTTTTATAATTTTCTTTTAAATTGTCCATGACTCATCTGAATGAAGTTTAGACATCTTAACAACACTCTAGATATTCAGACATCATCACTTTATTTTACAAGTTTCTCATTTGTGTGTAATATAGACATGATACAGATATGTAAAATTTTCACATGCATAGAAATCCTGAAACACTGACGACACTCTCTGTTCAGGTGCAAAATGTTTATTCACTTCTTGAGTTTTAGTTTTCCGACACGAGGAGAGAGAGACACAATTTTTACTATGGTGACTGTTCCTACATCGCCCTTCAGTCAACTCCCCAGCTGACCTCTCGGCTCAGAGTCAGAATCTCAACTCACTGACCCAACAAACGCGTGTGCATCCTGTAGCCCACAAACTGGACTCGCCTCGCCTCGCCTCGCCCAGCTTCAAATCTCAACTAGCCTCACCTAGAGACAAATCTCAACTCACTGCTTTTTCAAAAATCACCAAAATTCTCAGCCCCTCACTTCTGGGTATGACGTCATTCACACCCCAGTCACATTTTCTATCTGGGGTTTTTATTATGACATTTGCAATTGTCACATCCTCCGCGTGCGAGCATGAACTGCACTCAATGTGTGCACCTGCATGTGCACTAAGCTGAATAGTTCTAAGCCTAACCAAACCGAATGATAAGATATAACCAATGAAAAATGATAATATAAAAAAAATCCTTCTGCAATTATATAACATGTGCACCAATCTTCATTTAAATTTTAAGTTTGGTTTGATTTTGTTTGGTTTTATGGCATATCAACCATTGTAGGTTTTTTAATGCTCAATCAATTTTTATATATATATAAACAGTTCTATTTCAAATAATTCAGTTTAGCATCAGTATAGTTTTATTTTTACACTCAGTTAAATGTCAAAGCAGTTCTATTTAAAACAATTCAGTTTAGCATAAATACACAGTTTAGTTCTATTTCACCCGTAGATAGGACGCTCTCAGGTGCTATCAATCTGGGCCAGAATGGACCTGGGAGCTATGGTAATAAAGGGATACTCTGCATTCCCCAAAGCTCCAGCATTACTGAAGCTTCATCATCTGATTGTTTAGTGTCATATCCAGGATACTTTTTAGGGGAGTCTTATACAGTTAATGTATTCTGCACCCTCAACTGATTGGGCCATTAAATTTTAAGGTTGTGGCAGTACAGAATATTAGAGTGAATGAAAAGTAATTTTATTGTTAATGTAGGAAATCACGGGAGACATTTCAGGGATTCCCGTATATTCTTAATGCTTGAAAGTGGCAGCAAGTCTTCTCAGATCACAAAGACTCTTCTGTATATTCCAGATGATCTTAGCAGTGCTATGGTTTGGACATCACAATTCTTCTTCTGACCTCAAGTTCACTCATTTTTTTTTCCAGGTTCTTCAGAATTTTCAAAAAGTCTACAATTATGATTGATATCACTATCACCTTTATGTCACATAACTTTTTCAGATCTTTCAAGGTCCTGTTTTTTTTCCAGTTTTTAATGTTCTTAATTTTCACTAAATGGTCTACTGGAATGGCAAAATCCACACGATTGAGTCGGGTCTTTTGGCTGGATGCAATTTAAATTACATATTATACATCTTTGTATATAAAATGAATTGTTTTGTCTTTATGGCTTAACATTACATACACAGATACTACTTTCTGACCCTCAGTATAGATGCTGATTCATATGTAAATCAAGTCATTTTTGACAGGTATTATGCTAATACTCCTTGGTATGTCCAAATCTTCTAATTCTTGGTCTGATAGTCATTGATTTCCTTTGACTGCAATCAGCATGTATTCAGCATTTTCGGATGTTTGGTGGATCATGTTCAATAGATTCCCAGCCAAGTTTGCAATGTCAGTACCAAAATTTTATATGGGCTTCACTCGCTGAATCATCCGCGAAAGCCTTCTTAATCATTCAAATAGTTTCTGTATATGAGTGTCCAAGTTTTAAGTAAAGCTCAGTTCATATTTGCTGTGAATAAATGATGGTAACACAGTACTAGAGGTCACTCAATTACATCTCCCTGCTGAATCATTCATCGTACAGAAAAGTACTTCCAGAGGCAAGCTTAGCATCATGGTTATCACTTTAGGAAATGGAATAGGTGACCTGAGTTCAAATCCTGGACCAAGCTGTTTGCATTCCACTTGGTGTTAATGTCAGTGGGAAAGGCATACGTACTCTTAAGTATTTATTGTCAATAAATACATTAATATTGAAGACCTTTTATACTTTCTTTCAACTTTCATTTACCAAAGTTCTATCTAAAAGAGACCATGTTTTGACTTGAATTATTTGTTCTCACTTCTTAATTTTCAACTATATATATATATATATATATATATATATGTGTGTGTGTGTGTGTGTGTGTGTGCGCGCGCAACAAGTAAAAATTTAAAATTTGATAAAAAAATTACCAATATACTAAAGTGATTACAAATAAAAATTCTTAAAATAAAGAAATCACCAAAGACAGTTAGAAAGTTTGAATACAGTGCTCCATCATTGAATCTAGGAGCACAAAAAAAGAAATGGAATCACCACAAGCTAATTTTTAAATATTCATGATGTTTGATAATATGTTTAGATGAAGTTGAGAGCAGGTCACATAGCAATTAAATTGATGAAAAAAAAACCCCAAAAACTAACCTACTCTACCAGTTCTTTCTTTGTTTTTAAGCTTAGTTTCAGCTGACTACTGGATATAAATATAAGGAAAATCACATTAAAAGCTTAGAGAGGACTGCAAAGCTTGTAAAGACAGATGTTAGAGTAGAAAGGAATTTTAAAGGCAAATATTGAATGCGTACGTACACATATGTTCTATCTCTGCACCTAATCCAATATATTAACAATTATTATGCTAAAATTTTAGCTGCCTACCAGATTTGGTGGATAATTGTTACATACACATGTTTTTTTCCCCAAATACATTGATATTTGTAGATCTTTTAAATTTCTTTTGGAATTTTACACATCAAAGTATTATCTAAATGGGACATTTTTAGTTAAATTGTTAGTTCTTATTTCTTCATCCATAGCAGATTATATATATCTGATGACGGTAATATTTTGACAGATGATAGCTATCTTTAACACAAAAACTGCCACTCAAACATTTTTGCACTGTTAGGACATTCTTACACTTTTACAACCCCAGCCGACTGAGCTGCCTTAATATTGAAAAGATAGTTTACGTTCTATAAAGGTAATGATGTCTTATGTTGGTATGTAAGTAATAGGATGAGTCCATTTTGTAAAAGAAATAATGCAATATGCCTGATTGGTTTGGTTTGGTTTGGTTTTATGGCATATCAACCATTGTAGGGTATTTAATGCCAAATCCATTTTTTACGTATATATAGTTCTATTTCAAATAATTTAGTTTAATATAGGTACGCTGTTTAAATGTCAAGAACATTTCTATTTCAAACAATTCAGTTTATTATAAGTAAAGTTTTTTTTTGTTTGTATACAGTTAAAGGTCAAAACAGCTCTGTTTCAAACAATTCAGTTTAGCATAAGTACAGTTTTTTTGTTTACACACACTTACATGTAAAAATAGTTCTATATTAAACAATTCAGTTGTACTCCCTACATAATGAACTCACCCTCCTCCATAAATACATGTCAATGGAGCATTGACAGGAGTTCACCAAAGTTGATCCAAACTCACGTGACACAATCACATGAGACACCACTAGCATAGTGGTCAATAGTCACTACCCGACTGGACTCTCAGCTAACTACTGTCTAATCTGGTTCCCTTGTATCTTGTTTCTGTTACTTGAATATATATGCTTTTCTATCTACCTTTTTGTGTTCCTTGTGTCTTTCTTTTGCCAGCATCACAACAGTTACAATGGGATCTAACCACAGAATATCCTTTGCATGATTCTTGATGTGTCTTAAATCCAGTACTAGATTTGCTCACTTTACCACAAACAGCATATATTAACATGAGGACAAGGTGATAACGAAAGTTTATATGTTAAATTGAAGTTCGTTTTTTCATTTTCATTATGTTTTGGTTTAGATTTATAAGAAGTCCTGATTCTCAGAAATCTTGATGACAAAAGCCCAATGAAAAAAGCGGCTACTGATGCCACAAAACTTTTCATAAGGCATGTGTTATGGTCAAGGGGAGGTTGAAATGATAACATGACTCGGAAATGAGTGATAAAAAATATATTGAAGGAAAATAGTACATGCATAAATGATAGCTGAGAGAAACCTCTCCTCAGCTTAACACAATCATGAACATTACATCCATTCTTGATGACGGCTTGACTGAGACTACACAGAAGAGAGTTTAGCTGGTATGGGTCACAGGAGGGCGAGTCCATCTGTAGGGGAGACACCCCAACAGCATGTTTAGTATACTGACAATCATTATAAGAAATGAAATCAATCAATCAAGTTCAAATCCTTGACAAAGCTTTTTGTATTTCACTTTACACTAATTCCCATGAAAAAGGCATGAATATATCTGTTCTCCCTTACCAACAATGAGTAAATAGTAGTGTAGACTGAGTTCTTTAACTTTGGTAAAGCGAGTGATCTGGGAGAAGGAAAACTGAATTCAAACCAGCTTTTCTCCACTTAATGTTTGACCTTGTATCCCATACTGCCTGAGGAAGAGAAGTCAAGTGAATGCATAGAGAAAAGAATTATCTCACATATAAATAAGAAGGTTTCCTCTGATAGGTTACCAAATTATATCAAGGCTGTACAACCTCTCCTTATTAAAATTGGTTGGATATTTTGGGAACAGACCTATTTTTCAAGTTGTCTGAAATTTGAAAAAAAAGAAAAATTGCACACCAGATACTATCTGTTAACAAGAATTTCATCACTAAAAACATTTTTGTTCCTTTGTTAATGTGAGTAATCAGTACTTTCAATCATTTCTACAGGAATCCGCTCACTTACAAACCAGTCCTGTGTGCTTCAAATGTCTGCAGTAGAAGATGTTGTTCTTTCTGAGTTGATCATTTGAGTGATAATTTCAGTCTGAAACAAACTTTCTACTATCTCTAAAATTTTATAGCCACAAGAAGAATAGCAGACTAACATTTGTGGGAACTTTGCTATCAGTTCTCGGTTATTGAAAAAACACATTTCAGTTATTAGGAGACAGACTCCTGTACCTAATTACGATGAACTTGTTTGTTTTTTTTTTTCCTTGTTTACTTTTCTGCCAAGATTCAAAATAATGGCTATGGGTCACAGCCTAGATATTTGAAAGAACTCTCACTATAAATGCCCCAAGATATTTATTTGAGTAATACATTTAAAAATGCTCTTAAATAATAAAACAATCCGCAGCCAGTTTGTAACAAAAGGATAATTTGGTGGTGTCTGCATTGCACTGAATATCTTTGTTTAATCATGTAAATTATTGAATCCTTCATTCATTCTTAAACTGAAGCAACAATATTATGGACATCTGTTAGCTATGAATCAGTAATTAGAATCCTTCACCTATTTCTAAATTGAAGCATCACTATCATCATGGATCACTGTTAACTATGAAATGTTAATTAGAATCCTTCATTCCTTCCTGAACAGAAGTATCAATATTATCATAAACTACTGTTTGAATAGATACCTTGCGGTTTCATATGTTGTCTTGAAAATAAGTGAAATTTCACATATAAAACTATGGATTTTAAATTCATAATTCCCACCCTGAAGATGACAAAAACACTAACTACCTGAAATTTTCATAATTTCATATCTTAAATAACCTATGTCAAAACGTGTTGGTAGAACTAATTCATAAAAGATTTTTCTTATCCATTTATATGTATTTTTCTTTCCATTTTCTTTATACAACATATATATATATATATATATATATATATACCAACATCCACAGACAGACTGTTTTGTTGTATCATAACTCTTCAGTGTGGCTAGACACGTAGGACACTTGAAGCTGGGAGCGAAACCCGCCCGAATTACTATCATGCTGCTCAGCCAACACGCGAACCACGTCAGCTCGGGAATTATAAGGTATTAAGTAGAACCTTTTGTTTGTTTACATTTATACCTTAACGGATACCAGAGTGCTCAATTTGTTCAAAATACTTTACATTATGCGAGTGGCAGCTGTAAATTCCTTCTCCAGAGTGCTCCCATGGGGGAATATATATATATATATATATATATCTAACTGTAACCTAGAAAAAAAATACACATTTTAGCATGATTCTTATTTGAACAATATAGCAAAAATTATATAAAGTCAAGAGTAAAGCAATTTCCTGTCCAATGTTCAACAGACTGATTTTATAGGGTCTGGATTTGAGCCAAATAAACACAGCAATTTGAATATTATTTTTTCTAATCAAATAAGAACTTTACACATTGCCATTTTCCCCTTGTTTTCTTGGACTGATTAAAACTTCACTCTTTGTTGACACCAATTTTGTTTGTTTCATTAGCAAATTTCCTTTTTCTAATTAATTCTACACTAAAAAGTTTTGGGTCACTCACTCCTCTTGGAAGAAGAGGGCACTCCTGAGGATGCCAAATTTATTTGCTTCCCAATCAAAGAATTATATATTATATAAAGCTGCTATGTCTAGCTTTGTTTGGATTTCGGTTCGATATAAAATTGTGTCACCAATACAACCAGTTCTTCGAGACATGATTAAACTTCTGAATAGTTTACTATATTATTTGACAAAGATAGCCTTTTTTTTTTCTTCTGAATTTTACTAGTTTGCATATTTTGGTTTAAAAATTGCTTAGTAAAAAGGAAAACAAAAAATGAGACTGAAAATTAATAACTATATTTTATTATCAATTTGCAATTTTCATTTAATAAACAGTTTATATTTTTCTTTTAAATGATTGTTTCACTATTAGCTTTAATAATTGTTTTTGGTCACAATCATGTCATCAATCTTCACCTTGCAAACCAATAATTTTAGCTTCATTTTAAATCAAACCAGCTACTTAAAAAGATAAATTTTTCTCAAATATCATGATCAAGTCATGCTGATAACATAGATTTCCTTGACAATCTCTTGCCATCTGTCCATATAGACTATCATCCTGGTAGTTCCTCAGCATGTCTTCAAGTGTCCGCACAGATCTGATAAATCTAAGTCATTGCTAGATGGCCAACACTAGTATTTTCATGTGGTGAAGTTTGAAGGAGAATGTCACTTTTGAGTTTATCCCTGATTCTCTAGCTTACTTTTGAGTTTATCCCTGATTCTCTAGCTTACTTGAATAGTTTGTGTGATGGGAAGTAAATGGCCATACAACTGCAGCTTCTGGGATTTGTTAAAAAAAACTTATAGTATCCTTGTGTATGTTCCATTTAGTTTTCCTCCAAGTTTTATGTCAAAATCCAGGAGGTGCAACCATAGAGAAGTACTGACATGTCTACAACTTGGAAGAATTTTCCTTTTATTTTATTAGAGAGATATGATTTCCATATAATCAATAACCAGTCAATAGCAGTCCTTGGTTTTGTTATGAATATATTGAAATCACTTTTAGTCGATGAGATATTGCTACCTATATATATATGAACTCCTTTACTAATTTCAGAGGCACCTTTCTTGATAAAAATACAAACTCTGTTTTATCCAAATTCATCTAAACACCAATGCCACTTGCTGCCTACTCCAAACTGTGGAGCATATATTCAGCTTGATTTCTTGCAATACTCCAATAACAGAGAAATCAATCTGACCATCAAGTAAGCAAAATATGACTTTTCATATCTTTGTATGACATCATTATAGCAGAAACAGTTTCTTTGAGGAAATCACATGTTGGAAGTATTTGCTCTATCTTTTCTCTGTGTATGGAGTCAAATGCCTTGGAGAAATCCTCAAATAAAAGTTGTAGCAGAAAAAGAAAATTTCAAATTTATTGTTTGGTGTGGGAATTATTTTGTCTGTTGAGGTTTCAAGTTATATTTTCACCCAAAGAGGATGATTTAAGCCATTTTACTCAGATGACTTTCCCGGGTAGTATAAAAGGCAGCACAAACACTCTCACGCTCTCTTCCTCACTCATTCTACCAGCAGAACACACCATTATCAACATGAGGAGAGTGCATTCAATTTTTGGACCATTGTTTTCTCTAGAAGATCATTTCTTTATCATTTATTCATTCCTTCTAGACCAACTGGTCCTCAAAGCTTCAAGTTAGATGCTTAATTCCTACTCTAACATCTGCAACTGCTTTCTTCTCTTGGTATGACTAACAGTACAAGGTTATCTCTCAAGCTGACATTAAAGTTTTTGGAACTCATCAATATTCTCATCCACTCATTTGCTTTACTCCTTTCTTAATGTAACAGGGCAAGTCAACTAATTTGCCTTGTTACTATAAAAATGGTGACCTCCTGATATGACTGAGGCCCAGTGAGACATATTGTGAGTTTACAATTTGCTGCTAACCAGTTTCATCATATTCAACCCCACGAGGAAAGAAAGATGGCTGACTTTTCAAGCAAAAGCGACAGACAGTAGATGACCCATTATCACCCCAACGCCATCTATATATCACCAAGTGAGACGATTTTACTACTATAAAAGCCTCAACATGGCAACCTGCTGCTGATGACTTTTTTAGTTCGCCATTTTGTGCACCAACTTTGTTAAAAAAAAAAAAAGAGAAGAAAAAAAAGGAAAAAGAGAAAAATTTTGTTGTATTGCATAAGTTTTATTTTTCTCTCATTTCTGAGGACTTTTTTTTTTATACAGGTCAGTGTCAATTTCGTTTCACCTCCTTTTCTGAGCAAATTTAGCACACACACATACACACACACACATACCAGAAAACAAAAAAGAAAGTTTTTCTTTTTCATTATTATTGGGTTGTGTTTTTCTGTTTTTTGTCAAGCATCATGAATTTTGGTTCATTGCCTCCTCTTGCAGATGATGCAATTCTTTGGTTTGTTCAGGTTGATGCATTTTCCGAAGTTTACGAAATTTCACCCAAGTGGTAATTACGTTTATTCTTTTGGGGCATGCCCCCTCAACTTGCGAAAACAGTTCGTGAAATTATTTATTATGGCCCGTTTCTTTTGGCCCAACATGCATCGTGTTATTACTGGTTGGGCTTGCTCTGGCCTCAAATGTTAATGTGCTAATGATATGTATTAACTTATATCGATCATTTCTCGCATTGGCATAAAATCATCTAATACATGTACAACTCACTGTATGGATTACCAATGATATGGTCTAGCATTGCAACATCCAGTCCATGAACGACTCTCTGTACAGACTGCCTAATCCACATACAACTCACTGTATGGATCACCGATGATATTCCCTAATAATGCAGCATCTAATCCAGGTACAACTCACTGTACAGATTATCAATGATATGCTCTTGCAATGCAGCATCTAGTCCACATATGACTCACTGTACGGACTAGCAATCACATTGATCCCCCCCCACCAGTTAATGTAATGTAATTCAAAATCAGGACATTGATCTTCTAGCTACCTCCACTATGGTACTAATCTCGCTTTACCTGGGACTATGTTCATTCCTGTAGGCTTATTTTGAGTGTGTCATCACTTATTTTGGACGTTGCTGACACACCCAATTTTAACGCCTTGCAATCACCCTTTAACACACCTACACCTTTATTTTCATCTTCATCCACACCTGATTCATCACCACTATACAAAACAAAATCAGGGAGAGTGGTACACTGGTCAAAGAAACTGTCCAGAACTTATTTTATTTGATTTGTCTTGTTTGTATAAATATTTTGTTATTGTTTGTATTTTACACTTTGTGCTGTGAGACTCGTATGTTTCTGTTCTTTTCTTTCTTTCCGTACAACTGATGTTATTGTCGAACATCATGTGCTTCCCATATTCATTTTAGTGGCAGAACTCTTGTAGCAGAAAGAGAAAATTTTTGATTTATTGTTTGTCGTGGGAATTATTTTGGCCGTTGAGGTTTCAATTTCTATTTTCGTCCAATGAGGATAATTTCAAGAATCTGCTTTGAAATCTTCCTGAAATATCAGATACTGAGGAAATTATTAATGACCAGTTAGACATCAAACTCAATGCTATACTATATACTTTTATACTACCCGGGAAAGTCATCTGAGTAGAATGGCTTAGCCATTCTACTCAGATGACTTTCCCAGGTAGTATAAAAGGCAGTACCAATGCTCTCATGCTCTCTTCCTCACTCATTCTACCAGCAGAACACACCAATATTAACATGAGGAGAGCGCATTCAATTTTTGGACCATTGTTTTCTCTAGAAGATCATTTCTTTATCATTTATTCATTCCTTCTAGACCAACTGGTCCTCAAAGCTTCAAGTTAGATGCTTAATTCCTGCTCAAATATCTGCAACTGCTTTCTTCCCTTTGTATGTCTCACAGTACAGGGTTATCTCTCAAGCTGACATTAAAGTTTTTGGAACTCATCAATATAGTCACCCATTTACTTGTTTTACTCCTTTCTTAATTATATTTACCAACCCCTCCGGTCGGGCAGGATATGACACAAGGTCAATTTTTAAGCGGAGTTTAACAGGTTTGAACTTAGAGTTTTCCTTCTCCTGGACTAGTTGCCTCACCAAGGCTGAAGAACCCAGTCTGCCATAGCTGAAGGGAGAATAATTGGATTCATTCCTTTCCTAAGGGTATTAGTACTATGTGAAATGCTATCTGTCTCATCCAAGATTTGAACTTGTGTTGCCATGTCCATTTCCTATGATGATAACCATTACACCACAGGCACCTCCTTTTTACTCCTTTCTTAATGTAACAGGGCAAGACAACCAATTTGCCTTTGTTATAAAGTGTTTCCCAAGATTTTTTGCATGTACTTATTTGATGATTCGATGAATATTTAGAATCTGGTCTGAGATGATTGAGAAGCAGGGCATAATAAACGTTTGGTCTGAGATGATTGGGAAGCAGAGCATTATAAACGTTTGGTCTGGGATGATTGAGAAGCAAGGCATAATAAACATTTGGTCTGGGATGATTGGGAAGCAGGGCATTATAAACATTTGGTATGGGATGATTGAGAAGCAGGGCATTATAGATGTTTGGTCTGGGATGATTGAGAAGCAAGGCATAATAAACGTTTGGTCTGGGATGATTGGGAAGCAGGGCATTATAAACATTTGGTCTGGGATGATTGAGAATCAGGGCATGATAGACGTTTGGTCTGGGATGATTGAGAAGCAGGGCATGATGAACGTTTGGTCTGAAATGATTGAGAAGCAGGGCATTATAAACATTTGGTCTGAGATGATTGAGAAGCAGGGCATTATGAACGTTTGGTCTGGAATGTTTGAGAAGCAGGGCATTATTAATATTTGGTCTGAGATGATTGGGAAGCAGGGCATTATAGACGTTTGGTCTGGGATGATTGAGAAGCAGGCCATTATGAATATTTGGTCTGAGATGACTGAGAAGCAGGGCATTATAGACATTTGGTCTGAGATGATTGGGAAGCAGGGCATTATGAATGTTTGGTCTGAGTTGATTGAGAAGCAGAGCATTATAAACCCAAGCAGTTATGACAATAAGAGTTATGCCTCTGTAGTTCTTAGTGATTCCAAGTTTGCCTTTCCTGGGGAAAGGCCTTTCATCCATTGCTCTATTGTGTTTTGGTTATTGATAGAACTGCATAATTAATGAACTATGTAAACAAATTTCTTTTTCTTACATCCTTTGAGAGGTATTTTGTTGAGGTCTGCAGCTTTTCTGCTTTTGTTTTTAGTTCTGCATTGAGTTTGATATCTAACTGGTCATTAATAATTTCCTCAGTATCTGATATTTCAGGAAGATTTCAAAGCAGATTCTTGAAATGTTCTTTTCCCTTGTGAAGTCTTTCTTCTTGATTGATAGCTTTTAGTTTTGATCTTGAGGTGATTCTCTTTCTACAAACTTCATTTATTGTTTGCCATGCTAACCGAGATTGTTTTTTCAACTGAATTTCTAATTTTATTGATTTCACCTTGAATGTATTCTAGTTGTTCTTTTTGGTACTTTTAGTTAGTTTCTACACATTGGCATTTGTTGAATTTCTTTTTATTTGTATAGATGCTTCTTTTAATCTTATCTTGTTCTTCCATGATTGCTTTTCACTCCTAGGAAACTATATTTGGCTGTTTTTTTTTTTTTTGGTAAGCACTTAGCTACTTCTTCTAAGTATACTGTATTATTGAAATTATTATTTTCTCCAAACCCCTATGAGGGCGTTTCCTATGAACACCCTTCCTCTTTTGGTTGGGGGATTCCTCAGAATCAAGACGTGCCCGCCCGTTCTCTCAGTCTTCTAGACGCCAATAGACGCTTGTAAGGATTTTTCCAGCAACTGAAGCACAAGAAACAAGGCTCTATTTTCTTCAACCCAACCAAAAGGACACGAGAAATACAAACTGTTAAAAGGACGCCTTTTACAGATAAGTTTCCCGCAAACCAACTGTTTGCAAGAACAATATTTTCTTACCTCTCTTTCTATGTAAATATATGTTTTTTGTAACATTTTAAATCATGTTGCATTTCTTTCTTCCTGCTAACGACGCAATATTGTTACCATATAAAGTTGGGAAAATACCGATAGTATCAAAGTTTTCATAGTCATCCTTTGGAGTACATCTTTCAGATGTCTCCTGAAGGGTATCAAACTTATTTCTTTCAGTAACCAAATACTGATTGCATATATTACTATTTGCAAATAAGGAACAGTTACATCCTAAGCATTTGCATGTTTGCTTTTTCTTCCTGCATAGTATCAAGCAAATCTTTACTAAGATGATTCGGTGATGAGAAAATATTTCTTTCAAAAGAGGAATATGCCTTGCAGGCCATTGTGATATCTATCCACTTCTTGTAGATGATTATATAACAGAGCTGTACATTTGAGTTATTTGGACAGATATAAGGCCATAGTTTTTCCTTTCTTTTTTGAAATTTAATGTTTCGGCATACAAGCCTGTTCTTGAGAAAAAAAAAAAAAAACTCAACATAATATTCTCCATTTCTATTTACTGAGTTGTGTAAACAGAATTTACAATTTTTTGTCTTTGCCTATTTGTGCTTTCATGCCTCCACAGATGACCAGAATGTATTCAGGAATGTGTCAGACAATAGAAGATAGCTCATTATAGAAGGTGATTATATTCATTTCATCACTGAAATTAGTGGGCCAGTATCATGAAACGACGATTGTTGTACAGGAGTTGACTTTAAATATTGTACACATAATTTTCAGTTGAATTTTCTCTATGCTATACTGTGATTTATAACTTAGAAGTATTCTGTCTCTTTCAATGGTGGCATTGATAGAGTTTTTTCTGTGCAGATGCCAATACAAACATTCATCATCCATTTCATAGTATATTAATTCTAGTTTGCTATGTTCCTATGTGCACATGTCTATAATCTTATTAGCTGCACACACACAATAAGGTCAGTTTATTGTATTTACTGTTCAAGGTGTTCTTAACTCTAAGAAAGTTTTGTTTGGGTTCCATTGCTGATTTTTCAAACATTCTGTGGCCAGAGTTCCAACTTCAGCAGAATGCACTCCTTATTGATCTGCATAAAGAGCAAGGTAGTTTGGAGGTTTGGTTTGAATTTGAATCATGATTATGTTTTGGGGGTTATTTTTCTCATTAAAAGATGCCACCTTTATCAATGAGTAGTAGTTGGTTTGTGGGAGGTGCCCGTGGTGTAATGGTTATCGTCGTAGGAAATGGACACGCGTTCAAATCCTGGACGAGACTGATTGCATTTCACATAGCACTAATACCCTTGGGAAAGGTATGAATCCAATTATTCTCCCTCCAGCTATGGGTAAATAGTAGGGCAGACTAGGTTCTTCAGCCTTGGTAAGGTAACTAGTCTAGGAGAAGGAAAACTCTGAATTCAAACCTGTTAAACTCCGCTTAAAAAATTGACCTTGTGTCATATCCTGCCCGAGCGGAGGGGTTGGGTAAATATGATCAATGAGTAGCACTTGTTTCTTAACTAAACAATTTGATCTTAAAATCAAGGGAAATGCACCATTGACTTACTTTTGGGTTCATCCATCTCATTTCAAATTCACCATGCTGCATCACATGCTTTCTAATGTTACATGCTTATATGATTCACATCACACTCTCTCCTCTCCTGAAATCTGATATCCAATGACAAGCTCGGGTGAGATGATTGAATGATTATGGATGCTGCATGTTTGATTGTTACTGAGTTAAACACCTCCAGTGCAAAATTTGTTAGGTTTTCATAAACCAAGTTTTCCTTCCCAAAACAAAAATTTTTATTTTTTATTTTTCTAAGTTTTAACTTAATTAATCCCTTTTTATTTTAATGAGGAATTGTGGGTTCAGCTTATTCTTTCATTTTTTGAGCAATTAAGATTATTTTGATTCATTCTCTTTCAAATTACTGTTATTTCAAACTTTAACTTTTTTTGTTTAAATGTTAAAAGGGTTTGAGTAAATACATACCCTTACTCATGTAGTTTTAGATTTTGTTTAGTTCGAGTTTTATGGCATATCAACCATTGTAGGTTATTCAATGCCAAATCCATTTTTATACATATAGACAGTTCTATTTCAAACAATTCAATTTAGCACTCTGGGCCAGATTGGAACTGAGAGTAATGGAAATAAAGAAATACTCCACATTCGCCAAAGCTCCAGTATTACTGAAGCCTTACCATCAGATTGTTTAGTATCCTATCAGGACATTCGTTTGTGGAGTCTTATACCTCTGCTGAGAAGCAGTCAGTGTATTCTGCTGACCCAGCTGAGTGGGCCAGTAGTTTTAGAAGTGGTGGTTCTGTTTACAATACAAATATTATGTCAAAATGATCTGACTTTCCAACTTACATGGAATCTGTGGTGTCAGGAAGTTTCAAATTGATGCAAAAAAATTTTTTTCTGTTATTGATTCCAATTTTAAAAAAAATTTTTAGCCATGTTTTTTGTTCTCATTTGTTTTTATTGGAAGAAGTGACACAGCTGTGTTTTTCATTGTGACAATACCAAAAAGAGTGACAAGCAACACTTAAAACAGTTGTCAAACCATTGATGAGCTCATGTGTATAAATTAGGCTGAGGAACATAAACAATATTTTTCTGACAACAATGCCATCATTGCCGCAGAGAAAAAGTGAATCACCTTTACAAGTGCAGATTTTTATGCATGCAGGCATTTATATGCTTTGTCACCTGCAAAAATGTATAACTTATGGCAGTAACTAAAAAAAAATTTGTATTTTCAGTATGAAAATATACTCTATCCAATAATATTCTTGGGCTCTGGTATCTGTTGTATTTTCTGCAAAAATAAACAGGAGGCATCATTTCTGGAGCACTTCTAATAAATTCTACATCATTTTGAGCAAAGCTTCTCTTCTAGGCCTTTGCCTTTCATTTCAAAAGTATTCATTAGCCTTGGCATTCTGATCAAAGGCATTCAAAGGAAAAACAAACAAAAAGATGTTACAATTCCCAAACAAACAGGCCAGATGATTATTGAAGATTCTTTCATCAAACATGGAAGTTTTTTAACAAAAATCATAACTGATCGATATGATTATGGCAGTGGCTAGAGATTCATATTTCAGGAAAATAAAAAGCAAATTGAATCAATTCAAGGTTTATTAGTGGCATAAATGTTCCCATTGTTTTATTTGGATACAAATAGAATTTTAAACAATAAGACATGAAAAATCATCTGAAAACAATCAATAAAATCATGCAATTTCCTCTATGTTATTCAAGAATTTCACAGTGCAGCATTACTTCTACAACCCAACAACCTAAAGTGAGGAAATTTCATGAAAAACATTCAAAGACATTATCAATAAATGATCAAGAATAATACATGATTCAAAAAAAAGTTTATGGAACCTTTTGTTTGTGTTTGGGTAATTTTAAAGTAATGTAAGCATGCTACAAAAATATCTACCTATGCAAATAGACAAATCAAAAAATAATACAATATATATGACATAAATATAAGTTTAAAGAACATGTAGACAATTGTATATATGATTATGTCTATGTGTGTGTGTGTGTGTGTGAGAGAGTGAGAGTGTGTGTGTGCATATAGACAATTGCAGAATGGTCCGGGAGACCTGAGTTCAATCCCAGGTCGAGTCAAACCAAACACTTTAAAAATGGTACTTGATACCTCCTTGCTATAGCAATATATGATACGTGTCAAGGGTAAAGTGGAGCAATCCAGGGAAAGGAGCAGCGCCCTCCCCTACACCTTGGTGTTGTAGCTATTTAAAAGGGAGCATTCTGGTTGCCCTCAACTATACTTACCTTTTTACTTATATATATATATATATATATATATATATGCACACACAGAGACACACACACATATATATACCACTTTTCTTTTAAACATGTTTGATTAAACTAGACGGACACTTTGTGTCTGCCTATTCTATAATTTTATGTTCAAGTCTTCATATGAGTCATTTGACTAATGAAGGTATTTTAGAATGTGGCTGCCATATTCTAAGATGATCTTGTTTTAGAAAGGTTTATTAATCTTCATATATAAAGCTTAAAGAATTTCGACTTATAGTTTATTTTTTTCCTTATGTAATATGGAGGTGTATTCCATCAAAGGTTTCCTGAATTTGGAAGTGGGGCATGAATGTGTTTTAAAGTGTTAAGCAATGAAAGTAGTGTCAGAGAGGTGAAATGTTAAACATCTCAACAAAATTGAAGTAGTTAGGTTTATGTAAGTACTTAATATATTAAAAAAATGTCTTTTGAACTTTTCCTGCCAATTCTTCCTCTTACTTCAATTAAAATTTTCTTCTGTAAATTCTCCTCCCACTTGTTCTTCCTCCAACTCTTTATATGAATATATATGACTCATAATTCTGTTTGGCATTTCATTATTTGTCCCCTTGAAGATGGTTCTAGTTGGGACCAAAAGTTCTTGACAAAGATATAGTGCCTTCCTGAATTCATTCCACCCACACATGAAGACTCAAATGGATCAAGGATAAAATTGGCAGAGACAAAGGGTCTGTCTAATTTAAATATATATGCATTCATGCACACACATACATTATATATAGACATTATATGTAGACAATTGGACATAAATATATGTTTTATTGAATATAATTGACACCACTTTGTGTCTGCCTATTATATCTTTGATCCATTCAACTCATTCCATAAGTTGTCTGACTTTTGGATTGTATGAAGTTAGGAAGGTGCCATATGTTTCCCAAGTAATATCGACCCCTAAATAAAACTATTTTCTGGGGAAGCATATGGCACCTTCCTAACTTCATTTCATTCAAAAGTCAGATGTCTTATATGATGACTTGTTCTATTTAATAAAACATGTTTAAAAGAGAAAGTCCTGCCCAGATATTTATATATACTTGACCCAAACATAAGAAGACTAGTAAGAAGACTCAAACGTCTTCACTTGATGATTTTGAAAAAGATACAATCTGTTGTATTCAACTAAAAATGTTTAGATAAGGACTTGCTGCCTATGTATACAATATTTATATGTATATATATATAGTATCATTTACAAATAAATGTATCTAACAATTTTTCATGAGTTAATTTTTTCTAAACAAAAGACACCAACATTTTATAATTTCTTGTGGAGCATTCTACATATTAAATTGGCTATTATTTGGTATAATTATTTATCAAACTCTACAACAGTATATATGTACCTAAAAATATGAATATTTAGCTGTCTGCTAATTAGTACTCAATTCACCAAAGAAGATCTCTTAATTGACATTCAATAAGTTGGCATTACTTTGATTAAGAACATTGCTTTAAATTAGAGAAATTCTTACCTGAAAGAATTAAGGCTGCCAGAAAAGTTCAAAAGGGAAGTCAAGTTTTAATACTAATTTTTTTTGTCAATGAATTCCATAATTTTCCCCCAATTTTGGGTTACTCAATGATATTTTCCAGTGCATAACTTGGGAAAAAATTAAACTATGAATTTAAATGATTTAATCTAGTTTAAGGAATATTTTATGAAGCCAGAATATTCAGAAATTAAATGAAAAAATATTTTGCATCTGTTAGCATATTTATTGCTGAATTTAAAAATAATCTAAGTGAGTTAATTCCATAATCTTTACTAGGAGTAATATTGGGCAAATATATGAAGGTAAGATTTTAAACAAAGTTTAGGGAACTTAATGAAAGGGTTTCCTTAAAAGAAAAAAATTGATAAAAAAAATGAAGCTCTTTATTTTATGGTGGATTGATTTTAAGATTATTTTGTCCAAATCCTTCTGATTAAAATCATATTATTCCAAGTACTATTGAATTATTCTCTTTGATATGAACTTTGAATTGCTACCATTGATTATTTCTGCTCCAAGTGAAAATGACTCTTTCATATCTTATTGTAAATACTGAAATAATCTCTTGATTTATGTCTTTCTAGTTACCTAAACCAAATCTTTGTCTTTCTGTTTAATTGCTTAAAGTATACATCTAAGTGTAAATTTATGCAATCTTTTTACCTTTCTTAAGAAAAAAGAAAGAAAAAATAAACAAATTTTTAAAAATTCATTTTTATGGATTTTTCTTAAAGTTTGGTTTAATCTTTTATAAAAATTGTATTCAATTTTTTCACTCAGTGTTTTTCATTCTCTTTCACTATTCTCAAGATTAAAAATCATGCAGAGTTTTTTTTAGATATCTGATATACTTTCTGTTTAGAGTGTAAAGAGATTGTTGTATATGCATGATATATACTTTCTTTTTAGAGTGTAGAGAGATTTTTGTATAGCCACATACATATACATAATATATGCGGAACATAATCAACAATAATGACGAACTTCAATGAACGAACAAACACACTTCTTTATAAAAATATATCTCTCACACTTTATTCTTGAAAGGGTTGATGTTGGTTGTGTGTGAGAGATGAGCTGGAGACGGTGGATGGAGTGCTATATTGACCCAAGTTCTTCTGGCCATAGCAGCACTTCTTTCTCATCTTGGCTGGGTTGCTCAACTGTGGGTCACTGACAGCCCAAGCCCACTGTCTGCTACTGGCTCTCAATTTGACATCTTGTCTCCAACTGAATCAGGCCAGCTGTGTGCTGGTTATATTATTGTTTAATGCCCACCTGCTTCCGCTGTTCTTCCACTTATTTACACAGGTGCATCTCTTGACTGATGGCTCAGTCGAGGGTCAATATGTTACAATATGTTGTTGTTTTTTAATATTTTTTTGTATTTATGAATTTTATAGATTTAGATTGTTTGAGTTTTTAAACATACACTGTATAACAACATCCTTATCTTCTTTAGGGTGCACCAATAGCACAGACTTTCTTGACTCCCTCTTGCCATCTATTCCCATCAGTTGTCACTCTTCATGAAGTCATTCAGTGTGTGCACAGAGCAGATGAATATAAACTTTTGCTGGTTGGCCAACACTGATGAGTCCAGGTGTAGGAGTCCCTGATCAGTTTGTCCCTGCTTCTCCAGCTGTGTGCCATATGTTTTGTTCATCTTACTTGGATGATTTGTGAGAAAAGAGGAAAATGGCTGAACAGCTGCTGTTTTTGGGAAGTGCTGCTTCCAGGAATTGTTCAAAATAGCATGCAGCATTCTTATGTAGTTCCCATCCAGCTTTTTCTACAAGAGTTTTGAAAGAGTCCTTGTAGTGCAACCATACAATAGTACCAACATAGCTACAACTTGGAAGAATTTCAGTTTTATTTTATCAGCGTGATAAGATTTCCATATGATTGAAAACCTGTCAATTGCAGTCCGTGTTTTTCTTATGCATATATTGGCATCCCTTTCAGAAAATGAGATATTTTACTGCAGAATATGAATTGGTCTATTAATTTCAAAGGCTTGCTATTCAAAGAGAAGAAGCCACAATTTTAATCAAAATGCATGAACTCTGTTTTATCTGAGTTCCTAGATGTCAATGCCTCTTACTACCTGCTCAAGGCAATGCAGAGATTTGGCTTGAGCAGGTGTATTTGCAAAAAGTACAAGATCATCTGCATAATTTGTTTCAGTAATAGTTTCTTTGAGATATTGTCTGATTCTTGGCTTTTTTGGTGTGAAAATAAATCATCTTGAGGATTACAAATACCAGAAGCCATATAGGCATAGGCCTCTATGTTAATGCACACAAAACGGAATATATGTGCTATAATCAAACGGGGGACATCTCCACTCTAGACGGAACCCCTCTTAAACTAGTAGACAAATTTACTTACCTAGGAAGCAGTGTCGAATCAACCGAAAAGGACATTGACACGAGGTTAATGAAAGCATGGACAGCTATCAATAGGCTATCGATTATATGGAAATCAGACCTAACCGATAAAATGAAACGCAGTTTCTTCCAGGCAGCGGTTACATCGATACTGCTATATGGATGCACTACATGGACGCTAACAAAACGGCTGGAGAAGAAGCTAGACGGCAATTACACAAGAATGCTGTGAGCAATCTTGAACAAGTCCTGGCGGCAACACCCCACAAGACACCAACTGTACGGCCACCTGCCTCCTATCACGAAAACTATTCAAGTTGGACGAACCAGACATGCAGGACACTGCTGGAGATGCAGGGATTAACTCATAAGAGATGTACTCTTATGGACCCCCGCACATGGCCGTGCAAAAGCAGGACGACCAGCACGAACATACATTCAGCAGCTATGTGAAGATACGGGATGTTGTCCTGAAGACCTGCCGAGGGCGATGAACGATAGGGAGGAGTGGCGAGAGAGGGTCAGGGATATCCGTGCTACCAGCGCGACATGATGATGATGATATTTAAAAATGAAACAAATGAAGTAGCATTAGGCCTGAAGACTAGTATACAAGATATATCTAATAACTAAAACATCTTATTATATTAATGATTTAGTCACCCAAAAATCATGATAAAACAAAGTGTTTATATTTGTAGTACAATCTTTTTCTTGATTATCAGAAAACCAAAATTTTCAATTAATCATGGTATCATTCGTAGTATAAGTAATAGCTACCGCTAGGCCATAAATGTTAACCTCTTTAAGAGGTTGATTAACTTATAAGTCCATTCAAACATACTGCTGTTATGTTTGGGTTTATTGTTACCATAAAAGTAGGATTGATAAATATTTCATTAGTTTATATAATGAATTTAATCATTGCTTTCCTCCCATTAACTTTGTTAGAGTATGATTCAATACATAGTTCAAATATTTGATCTGTTAAACTCCATTTATATCTTCCACGGGAACTGGATAAAAATCTTGCCTGTAGGGAGGATTTTCAGCTATTTTATTATAATGGAACACATTTATTTATTCTTCAATCCCCAATACTCATCAAATGTCTTTAAAAAATCTATTTTCCCTTAAGATATTGAGGATTACATTCTTTAAATAATAAGAAATGTTATCAGTAACCCGAATTCAATTCCTTGATGAGAGTTTTCATTTCACTTTACACTAATCCCCTTCAGAAAGGGATGTGTTTAATTGTTCTTTCCTGATATTTGGGTAAATAGCAGAATAAACTGTGTTCTTTAACCTTGAGAAGTGTTGTGGCCTTGTTAGGTGCCAGAAATAAAGACACAAGAGAGGAATTGAGCTTATTTATAATTGACAAGTTTGAATTCCAGTTGCATTATTAGATTCAGTTTTGGACCAATATCCAAAGAAAAGGTAGAAGCCCCCTTATCCTACCAGCTTTGGTTTTAGCAGTATCTCTATTGTTATTTGGCATTAAATAACCTGCAAGGTTGATTGGCCATTAAATAAAGAAACCACAGTAAACCAAATTATTTCATGGTTTGTTTGGTTTGTTGTGTTTTATGGCATATCAAACTTTGTAGGTTATTTAACGCCAAATCCATTTTTATGTAAATCTGTTCTATTTAAAACAATTCAGTTTAACATAAGTACACAGTTTAATGGTCAAAAACATTTTCATTTCTAACTAATCAAGCAGTTGTATGTATCAATTCGGTTAAGTGTAAATACAGTTTTAATGTTGAAAAACAGTTCTATTTCAAATAATTCAGTTAAGCATAAGCACACAGTTTAAATATAATTACGGTTTAATTGTAAAAGTCATTTCTATTTCAAACTATTCAGTTTTACTCAAACAATTAATTTTAGCATAAGTATGCTGTTAATTCTATTTAACCCATAGATAGGACCCTTATCAGGTGCTACCACTCCGGGCCAGAGTGGACCTGGGAACGATGGCAATGAAGGGGTACTCTGCATTCCCCAAAGCTCCAGCATTGCTGGAACCTCACCATCAGATTGTTTAGTGTCATATCCAGGACACTCGTTTGGGGGGGGATCTTACCCCTCTGCAGAGAAGCAGTCGGTGTATTCTACAGCCCCAACCAACTGGGCAACAAATTATTTCATGACTAGATGATGACTCTCTTGGTTAACTGAGAACTTGTTGGGAATGGAATTCTAATTTCACTTTTCAAAGTTTTATCAGTTATATTTCCTAGGGCAGTATTGATCCCTATAAAAGATTATCTTTGAAAACTACTCAGACCAAGAAGTGAACTCATGATGATAAAATTAGAATCTTACAAGTGGCACTATTGTCTTTATTATTAATAAATAGAACAAGTCTTCTTAGTCAATTTCAGAGTCATTCAGCCTCCAGTCTTTATATCATAAAATTGCTTTCTCTTTCTTTTTGATTATTTTTAGTGTTCATACTCTTGAGAGCAGTATTCACACAAGATTGGGTTCTAATTAAAATCATTATTTTTGATTTGTTACTTCAATTCAGTGACCTGACAATGGAATAAGAAATGCAGTTTCCTCTAAGGAATGAATTTAAAGACAAATCTTTTGTAACTTTATTGATGAGCTTGACAGACAGAAACGCACAATAAAAAGAGAAAAAATGTGTGTATGTAGAAAGTTCTTTTGTGAAACATACAGGCATGGGTAAAATTTTTAAAAAGGTAGCATATAAAATTATGTTTGCGACAGACAATGCAAACTTGAAAAAAGTCCTTTTTGTTGTTGGTTGAGTCCATGAATTAAAGTCGCATAAGTATGAAAGCATTTGATACAACCCAATGACAGGACAAAAAATACTTCTACCTCATACTGCCTACTGGCTTGAAAAGAAATTTATTCTTGGACTCCTATAGCAATAGAAGGTGTTGTTTCCATGAGATGGTAGTAAAAGTTACCTTGCTGGCAAGGGAGGTAATTCCACAAATCAATTAAAAATCTCTATATTTGAATTATATTGAAGTAAAAGTAAGTAAAGTTGGCGACCATAGTTGAGGGTGACCCAAAGGCTCCCTTTTCCAATTGCTACCACACTAAGGTGTAGGGGAGGGTACAACTTCATTCCCTGGATTGCTTCACTTTATCCTTGATCCTTACCTTATAATGCTGAGTGTTAGGCAAGGTAGCATCAAGTACTATTTTTTGAGTCTTTGTTATGACTCGAGCTGAAATTGAAGCCCAATCTCCCGGATCATTCGCAAACACTCGATATGTCTATAATACTCCATTTCATTGTAAAGTTGGCTGGACTAGTTTCCTTCTTTCAATTGTGTATTATTCTGGCTTCTCATGTATTTACAGTGTAATCAGTGGTGTCAACTCTCCATTAGAAAGTTTTATATCAATGTGATAAATTATGCATTTCAGCCATGATAACAGAAATGTAACTGCCAAGTCACATTCAACCCAGCTGTCATCTCATGAAAGGAAAATCACCACAATCAGCTCATTTATGTGAAATGGGCCAATGAAAGATGGATTACATTGACAGCAGTTGGCATTTCACTACATGCTATTGTCATTGGAAAAGGCATGAATCCATCTTTCCTAAGCTATGGGTAAATAACATGGCAGATTGGGTTCTTCTAACTTGGTAAGGCAATCTTGGTGAAGGAAAACTGAATTCAAACCAGCTGTACTTGCCTTTAAAATTGATACTGTGTCATGTTCTGCTTGAGGTAGACAAATTAGGTAAGTTTGGTTTCTTTGCTTTATAGCATATCAAATTCTGTAGGTTATGTAATGCCAGACCTATCCTATTGTGATCCCATTGGTGGGAAAATAAGGATTCATTACTTTCCCAAAGATATTAATTCAAAAGGAAACAACTGAGTGACCTGAGTTTGAACTTGCATACAATAATATTGCAATCAAGTGCATCAGCCATTCTGTCATGGGAGTTCTCTCCACAAGGCCATGGGGACTTCCTCACCATTTAGGTTGATACATAAATGGACAGCATTTTCCTTACAAAATGTATTGCCAATGACATCACTATATAAAAGAAGTTCAGTTGTATGATATGAGTTGAAGTGAGAGTTGCTGGTCATGTGAACCCTTAGTACCTAGGCCATGGACTGCTCAGCCACCAGATTTAGTAGACCAGTTCATATACCACAGTAGCAATATCTCATCTACAGGAAGAGATGCCTACATATGTATAGGCCGGTCTTACCCTTCTACAGAGTTGCAGTTGGCATATTCAACAGCCACAGCTGGTAGAGAAGACTACATAGAGCTATTATATGTACAAAACATCAACTCTGTTTATTTGTATAATATAAATGCATTGAAATTGATTTTTACTACAAAAACATGGTCAATAGATTTTGATATAGAAATGTATTAGAATAGTTTTACTATAGAAAAATATGACAAATGGGATGAAAAAGTATTGTCAGATATTTGTAATAAATACTATTTTTTCTGGTAGTACTTTATACTATCAGAAAAAATAATACTTTGCAGCTAAAAACTTTCTCTATCTAATGGTGTTATTGTGTGTCGTTTACCTATTGCAGTTTCTACAAAAAATAACAGGATGAATTAATTTGGGGCAACATTTGTAGAAGAAAAAGTAAAACAGTAAAGTAGGTTAGATGGTTGGAGTTTTATGCCATATCAAACCTTGCCAACTCTCATTTTTATATATAAAATTTGTTAGCAAATAGTTTGTAGGTTACTTTATTTTTAAACAAGTTGCTAGAGCTCATTTGGTTGCACACAATTAAATGGTTTCAAGCATTGTTATCTAACATTAATAATTCTATTTGATATTAATCATTTGTTTGCACACAGTAAAGTGATTTTGTATTAATCACTGAACACCAGTCAATCATCTGCTTTACAAAATCAAAATGAATTATGAGTTCATATTTCTCTGGCATTATACATTGAAGTATATATTAATATTTTCATAGTATACTAATAACATTATCACTAGTGAATCACTAAGCATCATTTCCTTTTGCACTGACTAAAGTTACTTTTATAAATGAATTATGAGGTGGTTAGTTGGTTGGTGTTTTATGGTATATCATCCCATGTGGGTTATTCAATGCCAAACCCTGTTTATATATGATTTGTAAGTCTAATTGGTTTCAGAAGTCTACTCAAAGAGGAATCAACCAATTAGGCACTAGTCAACTTACTTAACTTGCAAAATGAACTAATGGATGTTCACCAATCGGGCATCAGCAAAATCCTGCTCTTTTCCACTTCAAACTTAGTCTCTTTTATGTTCATCAAATCTTACCACTTCATGTGGGCTTATTTCATTCTCCTTCATAAAACAAGTCACACCTCTTGCGTCCTTTTCTTCTTCTGGTTTTTGCGTGCCAGAAGCAGAGAGAGCACACCTTCTGTTTCTTCAAGGTAAGATTCTTTGTGGCCTTACTACTACAGTAAGCAAATGGTTTGTCGGTAACTCTATTTTTAAACAAGTTGTTAGAGTTCATTTCTTTGCCTACTGTTAAATGGTTTCAAGTATTGCTATTGAACATTAGTAATTCTATTTATCAAGTATTCCTATCTGATACAAATAATTTACACAGAGCTCTATGGTTTCAAATAATTATAATAATTCTTACTAAATAATTGAACAATTCAATTTGACGCACAGATAGGCCCCTAAACAAGTACTACCTCTCCAGACCAGAGTGGACCTGAACTTAATGGCAATGAAAGGGTACTAAACATTCATCAAAGCTCCAAGACTAGTGCCTCACCATCAGATGTAATTTATTGTCATATCCAGGACATTCATTGGAAGGGTCTTATGCCTCTGTAGAAATGCAGTCAGTGTATATTACAGCCCCTGCAGACAGTGTGAAAATAAAGTAGAATGGCAGCAAAAAAAATTATGGAAAGTAATTTGATCTCAGACATCATCATTTGAACTATCCTTGTCCAACTTGTGAATCCGTCTTGGTAGTAATCACATTTGCGGATTGGTTGCATTATTAAAAACTCGTAAACAGAATCAGCAAATTGGATGTAGCTGTGTACTAATCAGGATTTATTGCCTTCCTCTCTCGTTTCTGCCTCAAACTTTCTCATTAAAACCTCTAGTCATGTCTCATCATTTTCACATTAAATAATCCCACAAATCTTCTTAAATTTTAAATCCCATTCATCATCATTTTTAATGTCTCTTCCTTTTCATAGATGCACATTTTTTCATTCACACAGTAAAATCATTTGAATATTATAAAAGGTTTGAAATTGAACTATTTAGTCTAAATACTTCCCATATATAAAAGGCAAAGTGTATCCATATATATATATATATATATATATATATATATATATATATATATATTGTATATACATATGTATCATATTGGATTCAGCTCATTTTTTTCATGTCCTAACTGAAAGCAAGCAAAAGGGGATGAGACCCTGAGAATTAGGTTTCATTCCTCTTTTATCATGTTCCAACTGAAAATAATGGTCTGGAATCCCCAGGACTAGGCTCAGCAACTCTTTTGCCATGTCCTGAATGAAAGCAAGAAAAGGCTCAGGGATTGTCCAGAATTAGGCTCATATCCTCTTTTGCCATGTTCTGACTGAAGACAAGAAGATAGTTCTGAATTCTTAGGACTAGACTTTCATAATTTTTTTATCTCTCCTGCTCAAAGACAAGAAAATTGTACCAGATTTCTCAGACTAGGCTCATGTTAGTTTTTGTCATGTCCTGACTGAACGCAAGAAATTAGCACCAAATCCTACCCAAAGATAAGAAAATGGTGCCAATTCCCTAGAACTAGGTTACCTTAACTGAAAACAAGGAAACATTGCTGAATTATACCGGAAGTTGTTGATATGAAATAGATGCAATTAATGTGCCAAGGAGCAATAATTTTATCCTAGACTGAGTGCAGAGATACAACTCTTTTATCCTAGACAGGTGATTTTTAACATTTCCTATGCTTGTAGCCTATAAATATATTCTTATTCTTTGCAATGAAATCAGTGAGTGTGAAGTACATAAACATTCATCCAATGTATTAAAAACTATATCTACCATGCTCATCACTTTCATAGAATTGGTACAAGTTATTTTATTGTGGTGTGTATAATTCCAAAATCTGAACCTTCTCTAAATCTATTCAATGTACTTTAAAGCCAATCATAGATTTTTATTTTCTCAATCCTTTTTGCCTTAGTCTTATTTCTGCTGAAAATATTTCACCAATGTTTGTTTATTCCTTTTGCTAAAATTCTTCTTTTAGATTTTTTTAACCTCTATTCTGTCATTCCCAGTTTCTTGTTCATTCACCAAATATCTTTGCAAAGCATATATAAGAAGCCTGTAAAAAGATCCTATTTCAGTTGATATGAAGAAGTCAGTCTCCTATAAGGTGAACAGGTTTTTTGTTTTTGTTTTCTGGTTGTCTGACAAGGATATTACTTAAGAATATTAGAATAATGGATGTAGTTATGAAACTGAAAACTATTAACGATTGACCAGTTGCATGTCTATATCAAAGAGCTTTTCCAACAAAGAAAACTGGATTCTATTTTAAAGTTTTTTTTTTGTATTTTTTAAAGGTTGTGGGATTGCTTGCAATCTTTAGTTGGAGAAAACACTATTTATTAGCAAAAAAAAAGCAAAAAAGCAAAAACAAAAATAAACAAAAATCAAATACAAAGGAATCTCAAGACATGAGTGAACAGGAGGTTGTCGACATACATAAAAAAAATGAATGGTCAAAAACAAATGAAAAGCAGCAGATATTGTTTTTTTAATAAAATTTTCTCTTCAGTAAAAACATTAAGAGATAAAAATACAAAAATAACCTAATGAGGTAAGATGCTTTTAGCTTTAGAAAACAGAGGGGAAAAACACAAAAAATAATGAGAACACTATCATTTATCTTTGCTATCAAATGCTACATTTTATGCTCTTAAATAATTTGAAACACAGAAACAAAACCAAATAAATAAATTCATTTTATCTTCAGTTTTATTTGACTAGAAAGTAAGTAAAAACACACTTAACCATTAAAGCAATATAAAAACACTGTATCAAATGTCTTGCTGCATTTCACTTAGAAATATTTCTTAGATTTATAATGCATAAAAAAAGCAATGGGTAAAAAAACCCAAAAAACCCTGAGTCTGAGTTTCCAAAATACTGGTATGTATCATATTCATTCGCACCTCCTTATCTATATGGAATATATTCCAAGAGCTCCATAAGGTGTCTGAAACCATATATAGCATAAAAGCCTCACACACCCACTCTCCCCCCCCTCTCTCTCTCTCTCTCTCTCTATATATATATATATATATATATATATATATATATATATATATATATATATATATAAATGTATTTATGATTCTGTGTGAGTAGGTTTCAGTAACATATAAATAATCAACAGCTCTTTGTGATGGTCAATTTCTTGGTCTGATGATGACATGAGCAAAAAATCAGTCACCAAGCACCACTGACTATTGAAATGTAGGTCTACATATATTCAATCACTGATATTGAGTACACTTTATTTCTAAATATAGTTAGCTCTCTCTCTCTCTCTCTATATATATATATATATATATATAGTAAGTATGTAAGTAAAGTTGTCAACAGTAGTCAAGGAAGACTTGAATGCTCTCTTTTCGATAGCTACTACACCAAGGTGTAGGGGAAGGCACTACTATTTTCTCTAGATTGCTCCACTTTACCCTTTATCCATACCTTATAATGCTGAGTGTTAAGCAAGGAGGCATCAAGTACCATTTTTTGAGTCTTTGGTATGACTTGACCTGGGATATACACACACAAATAAGTTGGTGTTATCTAACTCTAGATCAGGTACTTATAATTACATGGTTTCAAGTAATAATTCATAATCAATACTAACAGTCATCATTTGTTTACACAGTTATATGGTTTCAAGTATTTCAAACTATTATATGTTTTCAAGCAACTATTTTTATTTAATATAAATGTTTAAGTTGAACATCCCAACATCAATCTAATATAGCTGTATGGTCCCTACCACCAGTCAACCAGCAAAACCACTGCTATATGAATACATCAACTATACCATCTATGCTGAAAAACCTCTCTTTAAACATTCAGTTACAAAAGGGGTACAATTCTTATCCAGAAAGAACATGGATCAAATTAAAGGAATTATATGCAAGACTATCTTACTGACCATTGCTCTTCACCAGGTACCCTTAAATATATGTATTCAGTCAAGATTGTTTTTATAACATTTCTTATTGGTATTAAAAGCACAAGAGATAGTTTCATTTTATGGAAAAATAACTTAAGTTGATAACTTTTCTTTTTCCCTTATTGTTTAAGGCAATCAATGCTTTATCAAGTTTTCCTATTCAATGCATTTTCTGGAATTGTAAATGGAAGAATTATATTAAGAATATCTATTAGATAGTAAATACTAATTAGTGTCAAATTAATTCTTACATATTCATTTTTACAGCAATGGCTTCTACTTGCATTTTTGTATCAGAACTGGAGCATGAGGTTTGGTTTCTTTGTTTATCAACCTTCATTGAATATTTAATGTCAAAGCTATTTTTGTAATAGCACTATTTAACACATAGCTAATAGGGATAAGTGAGTTCATACCTTTCCCTAGGGTATGAGTCCAAAAGTGAATTAGTCACTAGGGACCTTCTTCTCTAGTGGAATATTACCACTAACTGTGGTTTAGTATCCTACTGAGGTCACTATAGCAAATAAAAAAAAAGATATTGTCAGAGGTTGGAAATTAGTACTGGGTAAGGATATAAGTAAAAAAATAGTCTATTTCTATCATGTGTATATGCAATGTATAAATGCATTGAAAATGATTTTACAAGAGAAAACAAATTGTAAATTATATTATGAATGAAATATATAGCAAATTAAGAAAAATATTATCGCTTAGGTATTAATTAAAGTCTTATGAACTGAATAGGATTATTATCCATAGGTAATATCAACACTTTTCTTTGAAAATGTTTAAGATTAAAAGTCCTTAGATGAATATTCATTTATTTTTAAGTGGAACTTACCTGCTCTTCAGAAAATGTTCTTTATCCCAGGTTAATATGTACTCATATAGATGAATACATATACATACATACATGTACACATACATACACGCACATATATATACACATACATACATACATACATACATACATATATATACACACACATACATACACATATACATACACACATATATATATATATACATTCACATAAACACACACATATATACATATATATATATATACATGTATACACACACACATATATATACACACACACATATATATATATATATACATACACACACATATATATATATATATATATATATATACATACACACACACACACGCACACACACACACACATATATATATCTGTACATACATACACACACACACATATATATGCACATACACACACACACACATATATACATGTACATATAGAGACATATACATACACACATACATATATAGACACACACTCACAAAATGTATATATATATATACAAACTTATATATATGTATATTTATATACATGTACACACATATTTATATATTCACTCTCAAAGATACACACACACACACACATATATATATATATATATATATATATATATATATATATATAAACTCACATATATACATACATACTTATAAACACACATATGTACATACATACACACACATACATATGTAACATTACTCCGTTTTTACACATACCAAGATCTACAAGCCTTGATGAGGACTTCCAATTTAATCAAAATTTTTCTATCATAATTATTTGTTATACTGAATTAATTTTGATAAAATATTTTTGCATTCAAAAAAAAGATTGAAGTTTAAATGCTTTGACAAATAAACAAACAATTAAACATATCTTTCTTTTGTTTTATCTTTTCTATGTATGTACTGTCGGATTCAATTCATTTCTTCTCACATACATATACATACATTCATACAATCATATATCCATACATGTATACACACACACACACACACACACACACACACACACACACACACACACACACACACACACACACACACACACACACACACATTCATGCATACACAGTCACAACATGCATGCACACACATATATATAAACTCATTTAAACACACCCAAATATATATGCTTGAACACACACACACACACACACACACACACACACACATATATATATATATATATATATATATATATATATATATATACAAGCATATATACTCAAAAATTCATACATACATACACATATAGATGCATATACACACATACATATTGATACATGCACACACGTGAATACATATATGCTTAAATATTTACACATATATACTTAAATAACTTATCCACTAACTTAAAATGGACAAAAGACTGAGTTATATGAAAGTTAAAGCAAATTACATGCAACAAGTTTGCAATTAAATGTAGCTTAATATTGCAACAGACGAGTTTTTGTGGCAATTGTAATGGAAAAGTTAATGCTGAAATGAATTATAAATCAAACATGCAAATAGGAAAAAAAAGACAGAGGCTTGAGTGGAAACAGCCATAGTCTTTTTTTCTATTACTTTTGGTAATTTACAATTGTTTCAAAATATATGCTGTGTGAGTATTAATTTAAGTCTTTGATACTTTTGTGAAATTTGAGACAGATTTTTAGTTTCTCTATCTGCTGAGACTGCTGGACTGCAACTGACTAGTCCTGAGGACTATATATATATATATATATATATACATATATATATCACTAGCTTTTTGGCAGCAAAATAGGGAAATTATTTCAAGAAACCATGCCATGGGTTTTTTTTCTATTTTTAGATTTGGTGACATGTGGGTTAGAGACAAAAACCAAAGAAATATCATATAGAAATAAAGTGAAAATACCAAAAGGGTTATTATTATTAATGTATTCATTAGATTTATCCATGATATGATTTTTGTCAATCATTATGAATGATGACTATGATTTTAGTGCATGCAAGAATGTATTCAGGAGGTGACAGTAAGGCCTTGCTCTTGAGGGAAAATCTTGCAACATTGCTTAGTGAGCTTCTCTCCTCAGTTGCTCTATGCCAAGGGAGCCTACCTCCTGACAGATCTTCCCAAGATATAGCAAATATCTTCTGGCTCTTAAAAGTTGTCAGTGATATCAAAGAAAAATATTAAGTGTCCTCACCTCTGACAATATTTACTCACATTTTGACTACCACATAATTCATTAAATTTTTCATTTCTTTTTAAATTAAATTGACCTTCATAAAAGCAGAAGTACAAGTAAATTTTAAAAAAAGAACAAAAGCATCATGAAAGTACAAAGATAATTTAGAAGACCACAACTCAATACACCATTGCTCACATACAAGTTTTAATAAGATGAAACTATGCATGCCATCCATAGGAGTATTCAGGAAAACAATGGTCATCCACCAACCCTGCAGAGGTAAAACAAGTGCAGAAAACCCTCACCAATCCCCACAGAAAATGAAATAATGTCTCACAGTTTCAAATGAAATGATTTGTAATACTGATGCGTCCAATGGTGTGTGTTATCAGCTGTGTTTAAAAAGTAGTGATCATCAGTTTTAACATTTTTAAACGTGAATATAACCATTGATATTGTTTCTAACTCACTAGCCAATGCATTTATTATCATTAAAAGGGTGAGTACAGTTATTTTGCCTGCCCTGTTTTATTATGGCAAAAATCTTAATCTAAAATTTGACACATCTCTAATTTTTTGGCAAATGGTCTAAGTTTCATCAGAATACAAATGATTTTTATAGTAAAAAATGAGTCGACATTACAGGGGGAGAAACGTAGTAATTTATGTAATATGCCTGAATGTTTAAATTTAAGAGTTAGTAGCATTAATTCATTTTATTGATATTTTATTGTTTACATTAAAGAAAACTGTAAATGTGCATGATGGAAGAGAAAAAAATAGAAATGAAATGATTAATTATTTTTACATAAAATAATGATATAAGAGAGAGAGAGAGAGAGAGAGAGAGAGAGAGAGAGAGAGAGAGAGAGAGAGAAAAGAGCAAAAGATAAAAAGTTAAAAGGCAGAAAGAGAGAGAAAAGAGATTAAATAATGAATGTGACTTTATATATATAAATATTTAATGTTAGAAACAACCTGCTCTACCACCTGCAAAAAACGTTATTATGGTTAAAGAAACTTGACTTGATGATACTGTCATCTGGTATTGTAAAAAATGTATAACATTATAACCCATGTAGGATGTTAAGGAGGACATAAGCAAAATAATATTATGGATAAGGGACAGTATGACTTTCTGTATATTTCCTTGTAAGTTCTATCATGTTAAAGTAAACAAATATATGGAATCAAGAAGTGCATTCTGAATGTCTAAACTGGTGATAATCCAGTAAATAACAAATTCATTTAGCCAGTTTCATGCTGCTTGAACTAAACCATTTGAAAATTCTAAGTTAGGCAGTATACACAGATACTCTGCTTCCAAGTAGAAGGACCAGGAAGCAACACCCTGTTCCCATGCAAAAAGGCAAAAAAGCGACACACTGCTCACAAGTAGAAGAACCAGGTTGGTTCTAAGAGCACGCAGAAACTTTATCATACTCAGCCAGTCCATTTGCCGCCTTCATTTATGTCTGAGGCAGTAGCAATCAGGCAACACAGACTCCCAATCCATCCAGCTCAAATGATCACTCAAGATCTCAAAGTCGGTACGAAACCGACCCATACCAAATCAAATGAGTGCAACAACTCCATCATCATCAAATATACCTCTTTTGATACACAACCAAACCAGAAGAATCTACAGACAACGCCCCTTAAAATACAAGGACTTTATCATGTACCAACCTCTCGATATATAGACTCCTCCATGCATGAATCAGAACAAGATCTAGTGGGGCTAAAACACTAAGTCAAATATCATGATGATTCATTAATTTATCGTAGATGTCCCGGCAACTCAACCATAAAATCTCCGGTTAAGAGAAAACGTTGAGTCGCCCGTGACGTCAAACCACAAAACGTCATGATATCACTATTATTAACACACAAACTATTTGTCGAAAGGAATTAGTTCTGCTGGCCTTTCAAAAATAAGTTTCTAACCACAGGATAAAATACCTTATATCAAAAGGTTCCTCTCCAAAGAATAATGAAGTATTTCGTTATTAATTATATCTAATAAAGGAACTTCCAATGTACAGAAGTTTTTTTCACACGGCCATGTAGTGTAGCCGCGACTAACACTATATAAACACTGCTGGTAGCCACCAAAAACCCGAAGGAGAGATATGTTTCTTTCCCAGCAGCATGGCGTCCGCATCCTCACCACCAAACTAAATTGCCGAACATGGGGTCTGTATCCTTACCACCAGACAAAGCAGACGATGTGGAATCCAACCAGTCATAGCTGCAGATCCAGCACAGCCAACCAATCAATCACCACTTCTCTTTCATTCAAACAGCCTTTCTGAAGGTTAACTTTAGAAAGTATTTTATTCAATCAGTTCTTTTAAGAGCTAACTTCAGAAAGTCTTCAGAAATCACCTCTGGTCTCCTCACTACACCTCTTAACAGACAACACGAGACGACGATGCAGCAGCCAGCACCAACAAAAGACCAGGTCCAGCTTAACCCAGAAGCTATTCCTGTACAACCAAGCAATAGCACCTGGAGTGCCTTGTCCACGAGCGACCACATTGCTCGGATTAGTACCAGCACTTTGAGGCCACTTCGACACACACCGGGTCAAACAAGGATTGAATAAACTAGGACATCAATCACACAGCTTCTGCAACCAGCATCTGCATCAGCTAGCTCACGAGCGACTACACAGCTCGGACTAGCTCCAGCACCTCAAGGCCACATCGACACCTCCTCGGTTAACGAAGGATTGAATAAACTAGGACATCGATCATCCAGCCTCTACAACCAATGCGTCCACATCATCGACCGTCTCCAGCAAAATCTACAACCTGGCCATACAGCTACACCTGCCGCGACCAGCCTACAAACATAAACAGATTGGATTGCTCGTTCGCCCTAGAAAAATTACATCCGAGTACGGCCGGAAATGACAAAGCCCTTTTTCGACTCTAACCGGCCGTTACAGTTACCGGCCGGTTTACCCAACGTACTGTCAAAACCGGGACATCGATTTCAACGACTCGACCAACCTCAGCTGCCCGCAACGATCATCCAGCTGTATTCTACAACTCAACCAACAGTTACCCGCATCAAACATCTAGCTGTATCTCCACGACTCAACCTATGCCAGCTACCCTCATCGAACATCCAGCTGCGCACATCTTCGACTTGATCATACCTGCTATCGACATCACCAATCTAGCTGAAAACCAAATACAACCGCCACGGATTTTACACACACGATTGTAATTCCGACAATAAATCATCACTTTTGTTGTATCTGTTATCTCGCCTTTGTTTTCCTTCATTGTCTTTGGCTGTCATTACTCGCATGCATTAAACTTAAATCATTTACGGGGTCTACATGCTTATCGGCTCCGCAACACACCTACAATGAGCACCAAGCACAGAGATCATCCTTACCTTCCTGATGCACTGTCTCCACAAACTAATAGAGTGCTGAGTCTAAGACTTTCTTCAACACCGACTTTCAACATCCAACAGAGACTAAATCGACGTGATACAACAACTGCGAGTCTACACCCATACACCTTTCGTATACGATTAGCTCAATAAAACCTGATATTTAAACTTATCCACTTGTCTTTGTCCAGTCCTCTGTCAATCACACACAACTTATAACTGTTCACATGATCGATGCATTATCGAGGTCCCCGCGGCAACATCTTCCTCACGGTTAAAAAACAGTATTTAGGTCACAATCTGGTAGACATCCTGGTGAGTAATCACGCGACAATGGATTAAACCTTTTTAGCCAATCAGATATCATTGCAAACGACTTCTGGATCCAATCAAAAGTATGTAAATAACATCATGCATGCTATAATTCTTGAAGTAGTTCCTTCAATCGCCTCAACGATCAGGTACGAATAACAGTCATAACATATCTTCTGGAACGAAGCCACCTTATGCTACTATGAAGAGAGCATTCCTTAAAAAAAATTGGGATTGCGTATCTTGAAGATAACTTATTAAGTAAACTATTTTTTTATGAATAAATAGTTTTGACTTCTTTCATAACGTCAGAGCTGATATGTCGAAAAAAAATAAAGAGGTCGTTATTGTACAAGGACTAGCAAAATAGCCTCTTCCTAATTTTTTAATCTAAATGGAGGCCGTTTTATTAAAAAAAATGTTTCAATTATTAAAGAAAAAAAAAGAAAGAAAGAAACTTACGTCTTGAAGTTATTAGGTTCTTACCCAAGATAAGTCCAATGGTGTATGTTGTGGTCAATTCCAGGATTGGCACCACAGACTCAAAATATATAATGGATAAACATTATTGGGGCAATAAAACAAAATTATTTAAAATTCATGTGAGTTATCATTAATATCAAAGTCAACCATAATCCTCATTTTGATTGAATGATCTTGCTCTAAAACTAATCAGTATCCACTGATATGTAAAAAAAAAAAAAATAAATAAATCTGAAATTTCAATTAATCAAATTGATTATTAAACATTACAAGAATGCAAATATTTTCAAATTTCATGAACAATAAGAGAAAAATACAAATTTTAATCTAATAAAATTTTTGAAAAAATACATTTTTATTTTAATTTTCTTCCCCAAAAGACCTTTGGTATGGCAACACCAAATGTATTTCACCATAATAAGACTTCAAAGACGACAACGACTTTCCTTTATTTCTTCCATAAACTTTATTCTGAATGAAAATACGTTCGTAATTTTTTTAAATTTATCAAAATCTCGGAAAATATACTATACGACATTTTGAAGTTTTAATCATACATTTTTAGATAGATTAAATAAATCTTTATTTAATTACAAATATTTCATCTTAGGTCGAAGGCTTCGAAGGCTTTCAAAATTCACAATAAAACTTTTAAGTGAATAAAATGTCAGTAAATTGCATCAGAGGATATTTGTTTTTGGATTAACTCAAAAACAAAAAAAGCATTGTTTTTAAAACTCCACTCAGAAAAAAAAAATGGAATGAAAATTTTTTGAGCTTTTTAAAAACCAAACCAAAATGTTCAAATAACCTTTTCAGGGTGTTCACATCGTAAATTTCATTCATTTTTATATGTGGTCTTCTCATTTTTTATCTTTCTAGAAATGTAAAAATTAGCGATTGTATTTTTTCTCAAATGACCAAACATTGGAACCTTCCTATTTAGTGATGAAAACATTTTCTCATTTTTTTAGATCAAATAAGCTGTCATAAAATTAATTCATTAATGAAGAAAATACCAGAATTTCATTAAAATTTCAATATGTTCACAATTGCTTTTGAAATCATAGAAAAAAAATATTCAGACATTTTATTTTTATTAAAAATAATTTAAAAACGATCCAAAAATTATTTAGGTCGATTATCTCAATGGAAAAACATGAGGTCAAATATATATATTAGTAATACAAAATATACAATATAGTGGTCTTTTAGTCTCAGTAAGAGGTCACTCACAGCTGGGCCAGATCAAAGTACCGACATCTTAGTTGCCTGGTCTTATGAAAAGCTGAAGTTGTTGACAGTGTAATGTGTTTGGAATTTTCCAAAGAAAAAGGAATGAAAGTAAAAAAAAGTTGAATTAAAAAGACAAAATATTAGATTTCTTCTTTGAACACCATAATAAAAATGAATGGTCGCGTCAATTTTTTTCATTTGCACAATGCCGTCCCCATTAAGAGCCGCCCGGAGCCCAGCCCTCTCTCCCTGGTCTACCACTGCCCACAGACTATTGACAAAACTGGCGAAAACGAACTTTACATCTGCTTCTTTAAGATCTTTAAAACAGGTCCTCCAAGAACGTGTTAGTTGGGAAAATGATATACTACTGCCCTGATAGATTCTGGGAGCTTTAACTCCTTTATTTCATTCTTATCTCAAGAATCATAGACTACAGATGATGCCTTGAACTAGTTATGTATCCATGACGTTATCATCACCTAATGCTTCAATTAAAGGACGGTATAAAGTGTGGATATAAACTTACTCGATAAATGATACTCAAACGTAAACCTTTCGACTCTACTCAATCTTTGCTGTGACTAAAATTTAGATAACATTCAAAAAGTAAAAAATTGTTGCCCAGTGTAATCCAAGGATGCGGACCGGTCCGTCACTCGAGCGGAGAGGCCCAGACTGGGGATCGCCACTCCTCCAGACACCTAGCCGCAAACCTTCGCTCTTATCTAATTTGATATTAGCCCTTCTTATCTGCTTGTACCTCAGAACCACCTTCTTAACCGCATTTATGTCCCAACAGCGGGACACAAGGACAGCGATATCATCAGCGTACGGGGATACCTTTGCCGAGAGAGAGCCCGCTAAAAGAATGCTGCGTAGGGCCTACGGAGTTCATAGAGAAGAGGAGACATGGGCAACCCTGCTGGACCGATGGCTCGATCGTGAAAGCCTCTGAACGCTTTCTGCTCACCTGCATCACTGCCTGCAGTTTGTCGTACATCATGCTAATTCATTTGCGGAACAGCCATCACGGTCACTTTGAATTAACAAAAACTAGCATTCTTCTCATGGACACTAACGGAACAAAAACATTCGTCAGTAGAAAAAGAGGCTTGTGCTATAATTGAAGCAGTGAAAAAGTGGTCATATTACTTATCTGCACGACATTTTGTGATTGTCCCAGATCAGTAAGCTGTTAATTTCATGTTTAATATTAAAAGGCTTAGAAAAATGAAGACCAGATCAATTCAAAGATGGAGGCTGGAATTGGAATGTTACGATTACGACATCATGTATCGGTCAGGGAAAAAATAACATCCCTGCAAACGCGCTGATCAACAAATTAAAGAAAATACATGAATCTCTCATTTTGGCAAAGCAAGATTGGCTCACTTTGTTAAAGTCAGAAATCTTTCATAACTTATTGAAGATGTGGCAAATCTTTACCCTTTAATCCATCAGATTTTAGCAAAAACTAAAAATCAGATTTTACTTTTTGGGGGGTGAATACGGCAAGCATTACTGACGACCAGAGATGATATTTTTTCTGGCTGTTTACATGTACTCGCCAAAAACAGTAGAATATGATTTTTAGATTTCGCTAAAATCCGATGGGTTAAAGGGTAAAAATTTACCGAGCATGTTAAAAAAGTGGGTACAAGTACGCTTCTATATGCTAGCAACAGGCCACCTTGTCAAAGCAATACATAAAGATCCTATAACAAATGCCAAGCAATTGACGAATGGTACTCGGAAGATACAGGTGGCGATATGACAAAGTAGAGTGAGAGATCAAAATATATTCAAACTGGCAATACGGAGCAATAAATATCAACTAGAAAGAGATATTAATTTTTTGAAAGCAGGAGCAAAAGAAAGATACATTCAGAAATAAAAATCAAGTTACTTAAGCAGAGTGCCCGATTAGCAGATGAAAGTAGACTTGAAGAAACTGATGAAACTCTCGAAACCTATTACAAAATACACACCTAATTCCAGACAATCATTCTTTTTTTAATATTACCTCTGAATTATTGTTATACGAACTCTCAATCCCTTGGGAAGAGAACATAGTTCAAGCCGACGAAAGAAAATTCGATAAATACCGAATGTTAAGCGAAATCTGCTAAAGTAACAGCCGGAAAACGTGTTACCAAACATTGGAAATAGGATGTCAAGGGTTTGCATCATCTTCTCTAAGCAAAGTAATGTCTGATATGGACACTAACGAAGCATCCAAGAGAAAAGCCATAAAAGAATTATCAGCAACTATCGTGTGAGTCTCGGTGCAAATATGGTTCAAACGTCAGAGAGCCGGTTCATCGAAGCCCCTAATTCGGAAAGAAATCTTTGTAATAATTTTGAGGGGCTGCACTCTCATTTGTTCCTTATTAGGGTTTCATTCGACTGGGTGTCTTTGAAGTGAATTAATTAGGCTGTCCCACTGCAGGAATGGGTTATGGAGTACCACCTTTCAGTGTTATAAACTGTCAATCGTAAAATAATTTTAATCAGTTATTTAATTTACAAAAACAGCCTTTTTTGTGAAAATTGTACTGTCAATTTTAACGTTCTTTATTATCTATAAAACGAAGGTACACACCAAACAAATATTTGTTTTATTAACTGAACAAACTGACATCACAATTGAATAGTTATTCTAATTTCATTAGCTTTTATTTATTAAACTGAACTCGAAAAATCATTGTCATGAACAAACTACCGATTGTTAATTACTTTCAGCCAACTATTCAAACTATAAACAAACTCGTTTTTTTTTGCATGCGATTAAAAAATGTGGAATTAAAAAAATAAAATGAATACATACATTCCAACATCTGCAAAACTCTTTACATGTCATTCGTAAAAAGATCCAAAATGGCGGTGTAAAATAGAAATTTGATAAGCTTTTTGCTTAGATGTGGTACCAGACAGAATAAATGGGGCTCCCAATGGTTAGCAAGCTAAACATGCAAACTTTCTCGTGAAGATTTGCTTGTATAACCATGACATTACCTGAGATGCCCGTGGCGGTGGAAAATACTTGGTCCAAATAACTTCGATAATTCTGATTGGATAAAACAATAACATTAAAACCTAGCCATCTGATTAGTTACATAGTATTAGTCAGAAGTGAAGACTTGGACCAATTCTAATTGGACAAAATCCCGACAGTAGCGTGTATAAAGTAAAAGTAAAGTTGGCGACCATAGTCGAGGGTGACCCGAAGGCTCCCTTTTCGATAGCTTACTACACCAAGGTGTAGGGGAGGGCGCGACTCTTTTCCCTGGATTGCTCCACTTTACCCTTGATCCGTACCTTATAATGCTGAGTGTTAAGCAAGGAGGCATCAAGTACCATTTTTTGAGTCTATAAAACCTTCTATTCGGTAATTTTGCTTGACTATAACCCTTCACGGGCGCCTCGGGTAGTGTAATGGTTAGTAAGCTTTACTAGCAAACCTACAAGAGTGAGTTCGAATCTCATTGGGTGCCCCATTCATTCGGCCTTGTGCCACATCTAAGCAAAAAGCTTAGTAAATTACTATGACCCTTCACTCAGGGCATCTTGGGTGGTGTAATCGTTAGCAAGCTAGACTAGCAAATCTACGCGAGTGAGTTCGAATATCATTGGATGCCCCTTTCATATGGTCTTGTGCTACGTCTTAGCAAAAAGTTCTGTGAAATACTACAATTTCCCTTCAGTTGGCTCGGCCTTTCGTGCCGGGTGATTACTTTTGCCTTGTAAACTTGTGGGCTGTCTCCTTAGGCATTACCTGCTTTGCATGGCGTCTGAGGCGTCCCAGGAGGAGAATACCGATGGGGTCAAGTGTTTTTTGCACTTGCCGCACATGAGTCTTGATTCGTGCGCGGTCCCCACTATAAAATTACCTTGTGTCCCGTCCTGGTTTGATGGGAAGTCAGTTAAATATTACTATGACCGCTTGGGTAAAGTAGCAAGGTAAACAAGCAAATCTTCACTCGTGAATTCAATGAGCGCCCTATTCATTCAGTCTTGTACGATATCTTAAAAAAAGACTTACAAATTACTTAGTCTGTTCCGGTAGTGTAATGGTAAGCAAGCTAGACTAGCAAATCTTCACGAGTGAGTTCGAGTCTCATTGGGTTCCACATCTAAACAAAAAGCTTAGTAAATTATTACGATGTTCTATGCGGAGATTTGAAGGAGTATATTGAGCATGTCGGTTTTCATTGCTCGGTTGTATAACTTTGTTGAAGGCTTCATATTTCGCATGTTGAGTGGAAAGTGTTTGGACCTCGTGGCCAATTCTGTTGGAAACAATGTATTTTTTCTGACTTCTCGGTATTATGTGAGTCATGATTTGGACGACAGGACAGAAAAGAATTTTATAAGGGTGAGCAATTTTTCCGCCTCAGACTCTGGTCGTATTCTTAAAGCATCCGTTTAAGATGAAGATCAGCAATAAAATCAGGATTCGGCGAAAAGTGGAGGAGTATTGCACCCTGGTACCGTGTGAAAGGTGATGATTTTGAGATCCTTATGGAACTTGCAAGTCAAGTTAAGAATTTTGAGTTCTTGAAAAGACAGATCAACTCAACCCAGATAGATAAAACTTATTTGTGTTTTTGTTTGACCTCCATTGCGTTTTTATTTTTGGGGAGGCAACAAAACCCTCTCTTCCATTAGATGACTGAATCAAGTTATTTGACGGTTGAGAGTGGTTTAATTTCCCCACGTCAATATTTCGATTGGATAACCAGTCTTTTCTGTCATTTTAGCATTTTTACTTGAATTATCATTTCAGTTTTTCGTTGCATATCATTGGGGTTTTGTCTCTGTATTTTTGCAATCATGGTGGACGTGCCCCTGGTGTAATGGTTATCGTCATAGGAAATGGACACGGCGACACGAGTTCAAATCCTTGACGAGACTGATTGCATTTCATATAGCACTAATGCCCTTGGGAAAGGTATGAATCCAATTATTCTCCCTCCAGCTATGGGTAAATAGTAGGGAAGACTGGGTTCTTCAGCCTCGGTGAGGCAACTAGTCTAGGAGAAGGAAAACTCTGGATTCAAACCTGTTAAACTGTGCTTAAAAATTAACCTTGTAACATATCATGCCCGAGCAGAAGGTTGGTTAATATGGGTATATTTGCAATCATTGCTTCCTTCACAAAATATGTATATACGGGTGGAGTTTAGGACCTCATGAGGAAACAGGTGCATTTTAGTGACTGAAGTTTGACAGATTTTGAATTAGTGGAACGTTGTGGTGAAAGGGTCTGTCTAAGTCAGCAAATAGATCTAGTTAAGTTATTAATAGAATGGTGAAGATCAGTCTTAACCCAAGACTTTTGGCTTTGTACCATTTTTATGTTTTAAAAATGAATATTTTTTCCTTGCAGACATGCGAGAATGTAACTGGAATGCCAATTGGAAATTGATCCGTCGTGGCTGGGAAAAAAGTATGTTTTTGCGAAGACCCAAAAGTTCGATGGAAATACATCACTGACAAAGCATCACAGCGCATATAAACCCTAGCTGTATATTTAATGATCTTATCGTTCTCCTACTCCTGCTATCCTCAGGCATATATTTCTGATTGGATTAGTTGCCCCCCTCTTTCTTCCCTCTTACCCTGTTTTTCCATACACTAATATAACAATCGCTTCATTTTTGACAGGCACTATGCCCGTTTTTTATATGCAGAGTTTGTATTTCAAAAACAAAACACTTCAATGTGAAGTTTACTCCTTTCAATATGACTGCTCGTGAAGTAATTTTCTTTTTGTCTGATATTTTTCATTCAGATAGAAATTGTGCCATTGATCAACAAATCTTGCAATACACAAAATCTCAAAATGTTACAGAAATATAATTGGCATTTTATTGAATGAGATGCATTTTCTTCCGAAACCAATTACCCCAATAATATTGACAAACACCTGACATTAATTACTTGACATAATTCCTTATTTTTTTTCCTGTAAATAATGGAAAATACTTCAGAATCGTTATCTAATTTTACTTTTGCAAACGTCCTTACAACAAAATATCTTTTCTCAAGATTTACTTTGTAAAAACAATGACAGTAAATAAATAAAGTTAAAAAGAAAGAGCATTCAACTTCCACCACAGCAACTTGTAACACGTGGATTTTTCAACTTCAGCTTTTATGATAATTCGGACATTGGCCTAGCGGTTAGAGTGTTCGCCAATGGCCCGGGAGACCTGTGTTCAATCCCAGGTCGAGTCATACCAAAGACTCAAAAAAATGGCACTTGATGCCTCCTTGCTTAACACTCAGCATTTAAGGTATGGATCAAGGGTAAAGTGGAGCAATCCAGGGAAAGGAGTAGCGCCCTCCCTTACACCTTGGTGTAGTAGCTATCGAAAAGGGAACCTTCGGGTCACCCTCGACTACGGTCGCCAACTTTACTTACTTACTTATGAGAAAATTAACGACCCCCCCCAACATATGAGTCGTAAGAAAGAATAAGCAACACGGTAAGACGTCTAAATACGTTTATATAAAAAGTGCGAAAGAGTTGCAAAAGTATATTCTTTTAACGTTCAATAGTCTTTAAGAGAACAAATTAAAAATTATAATACACTTATCTGTGGTTGGTGAATGTCCTGTTGTTTTTCTGTATAGTTTCTGGTTGTGTTTTAAGAGGTATGTGGACGTTTGGTTTCTTAGGGCTCAAATTATTTTCCAGGGTTCTGTTTGTAGACTTGTCTGCTAACACCTTCTGTTTCCAGGCTGTCCTTTTTCACGTCTCGCCTCGTGGAGACCCTATTCACTTCTCCCTCGTCTCGCCGAGCCCAAGTTACCTGCTCAATTCCTTTCCATCCTGCTTTTTCCCTCTCCCCCGGCGTCTCTACATCCGGATACACAGCCGGCTAGAGGATAACTCGTAAAATGTTGGCGACCGTTGCCGAGGGTGACCCGAAGGCTCCCTTTTCAATAGCTACTACACCGAGGTGTAGGAGAGCGCGCTGCTACTTTACCTGGATTGCTCCACTTTACTCTTGATCTTTACTTTGTAATGCGGAGTGTTAAGCAAGAAGGTATCAAGTACCATTTTTGAGTCTTTGGTATGACTCGACCTGGGATTGAACCCTGGTCTCTCGGACCATTGGCAGACACTCTACTCATTAGGCCAATGAGCCGGATAACTCGTAATTTTCTTATATTATTGAGGGACATCTCCACGAGCAAAGTCAATACATTTTTAAGTGTCACCCACTGTTTTGTGAAGAGAGTCGGTGATATTTCAAGAAATACAGAACAAATCAATTTTCGGATTCAACATACAGTGGAAAAACAAAAATAAATAGCATTACAAAAAAAACCAAACAAACCCAGAAACACTGACCCCCGCCCACCAAATATGTTGACTAAAGAAATAACAGATGAGCATAACTTCTAATAAATATTAATTTCTAAGAGAAAAACAAGAATCGTTATTTGACATATATATATATATATATATATATAATACTACTCTACCAGTCGGCTGGGGCTGTAGAATATACTGACTTCTTCTATGCAGAGGGTTAAGACCCCCACCCCAATTCGTGTCCTAGATATGACACTGAACAATCTAATGGTGTGATTCCAGTAATGCGGGAGCTTTAAGGGACGCCGAATACCTCTTCATTGCCACCGCAATGACCCGGAGTGGTAGCACCTGATAGGGTCCTATCTTTGGATCAAATAGAACTGAACTGTGAACTTATGCTAAACTGAATTGTTTGAAACGGGACTGTTTTTGTATGTTAAACTGAATTGTTTGAAATAGAATTGTTTTGACGTTTAACTTTGTGTAAGCAAAAAACTATACTTATACTAACTGAATTGTTTGAAATAAAACTATTTGACTAAACTGAAAACTTGTAATTGAAATGTTTTTGACAATTAAGCTGTGTACTTATGTTAAACTGAATTGTTTGAAATAGAATCGCTGATTTGTATAAAATTAATTGGGCATTAAATAGTCTACAAAGGTTGATATGCTATAAAAACCAACCAAACAAATCTACTCAGCGGTGACATGAGAAAAGGGGAAAATGTGGTAGTGGTTCCTCCAAAAGAACAGTCTTTTCAGACATTACCAAACTACTGGATAACATGTGCGTTTTGCAGTTTCCCAACACACTCCGTACTCTTCAACATCAAGTGGGGATGCCAGTGGTGAAATGATTGTCGTCGTAGGAAATAGATACGGCGATACGAGCTCAAACTCTGGACGAGACTGACTGCATTTCGCATAGTACTAATGCTCTTAGGAAAAGTATAAATCAAATTATTCTCCCCCCAGCTACGAGTAGATAGCAGAGCAGACTGGTTTCTTTCGCCTTCGTTAGGCAACCAGTCTTGGAGAAGGAAAAATCTGAATTCAAACCTGTTAAACTCCACTTAAAAACTGACCTTGTATCACATCTTTCCCGTGTGGAGGGGCTGTTAAATGCTCATGCTCTGCAACTTTTATAATTCATGGGCTTAATGAAAAAATGTTCCACAACAGAAGTCTTAAAACTACACGATGTGACAGGTATTGGAAGGTTATGACAATTAACCTATAAAATCAGAATTCTTGTTTTAACATGGATCGAGCACAAACTTAACACCAGTGGGAAATCTGTATAAGAAAGGCCGCTGATCCCTTTTATCTGTGATGGATTCTAACTTGAATATTTTAGGTTGTTGATTCTATTTGAAACAACATAAAGCTATCGCTACGCGTGCTACCAGACCTTTGACCTGGTAACTCTTGAGCCAGCGTAGATCTTATAAGAGCCAATAAGTAAGTGGACACCTGAAACGGACAAACTTTACCTTCTGCTTTTCATTGGTACATGATTAATTGCTGCCAATAAAACACTTGCTTTGTTGTTTAAACTAAACTAGCTTACAAATATGATAAGCCGTAAGCCAAGTTTCTCTAACCTTAAAATCTTGATATTTGTCGAGCGCCCCACGTACGTTTGAGTATGGCACATGGCTTTTTTCATTGTGGGAACCAGGCGCAGGAGCGTATTCCACACTAACCACACAATCCTAATGGCATTTTAACTGGGAATAGTTGGTCTAATATTTCAAACATACATATAAGTAGTTGAATACTTATTACCATTTATTGACTTACGAATTATTGCAATAGACGTGTTAACATCAAGATTTTTGTCAACTTTTAATAAAAAATTGTAGTACAATCTATAGTGTAGTTTTTGCACTTTCTGTGTTCTCCTCACTCTACCTCCCTAAACTGAAGGTTTGAGACACCCTTGTAACAATCTCTAAGTCAGGGTGTTTCATCACATAAAAAATAGAATTACCCTGTCCCAGAAAAAGACTCTAGTATGTCGCTCTTGTGTATATATCTTTGACTGACCTATTAGCATAGTGGTCCGGAAGATTAGGGTTCAATCCCAGGTTGAGTCATACCGAAGGCTCAAAAATGATACTTAACGCCTTCTTGCTTTACACTCGGCATTATAAGGTACCGATCAAGAGTAAGTGGAGCAATCCAATGAAAAGAGCAGCACCCTCTCCTATACCTTGGTGTAGTAGCTATTGAAAAGGGAGCCTTCGGGTTACCCTCGACTATGGTCGGTCAATTTACAAATTATATATACCTGCTATCTCCAGTCCAAGAAAGAAGAAGAACAATACTGTAAGAAAACAGACGTAATATATTTTCCTGCCACTCCAACCACTGAATCAAGATATCATTTTGAATTTCACAATGATTACCCGATTTTATCTTCCAAGGAATTTAGAACTAACAAGTCTGAAAAAAATATACTTATAAACATCGATAAAATTTAACGGGGATGTTTGTGTGGTAACATTTATCTCCGTAGGACGCAGCAACTTAAATTCAAATCATGGACGAATCTGTTTGCATTTTAAGTAGCACTAATATCCTTGGGAAAGGTATACATCCAACGATTCTTCCTCTTGCAATGGGTAAATAATAGGGCAGACTGGGTTTTTAGTCTTGGTTTGAACACTTGTATAGAGAACGAAAACTCTGTAAACTCTTGTTAAAATCCGCTTAAAAATTGAACATCCTGCTTGTGGTGGAAGTATTGGCTAAATTCATACATTTATTTTCACTTGAAAACGTTCTCTAAATTGTTGCTTGTTTCCAGAAATAATGCATTAAAAGATACTTCTTCAACTCAACCACCTTGTTTTAAGTTCACATGTTTTATTTGAATCTTAGTTACTTGGAAGATTTCTCAGATACTATATTAAACTTATTTACTAATTTCACTCTACCCTCTTAACAACTACATGACTATGAAAAAAATACAAAGATAAGAAAATTATTCTTAACTAACCGCACACAGCCTACTTAGGACACTGACACCTTAGTCCCCTTCAAAGTACTTCTCTTAAAGCCATTAACATTACAGCATCACTTTCACTTTCACTTTCACAAAGCAGTCTGCAAAGTTCACTTTTTTTTATTTCAGTCAATTGCCTAATTGTATTCTTTTTAATTTTGATAATGGCATGTTTATGGTGATGTTAGCATTGCGAAAAATATATTTTATTATGCACAAACTTTTCAACCAACATTAATATTAAAGCAAAACAATATTCTACTTCAACTGACGTAGTTTTAAATTAGGGTTTCCCAACCTTTTCAACCAGAGGACCACAAAGCTTAATAAAGGAACGTCTGGGGCTGCAATCTTAGAAGGACACACATACACCCCCCCTAAAAAGAACTAAATTTATAAGGTAACAATCATAATTCATTAATGAGACATTTGCAATCACAAAAAGATGTCATATCAGGGTTAAATGAAGAGGTTGACTGAAGGAGTACATCAAACGAGGGATGATTTGACTGTTGTGAATGTAACATACTCTTGATATGCTTCATTCTGGAGAACAACTGTTCACAGTAGTATGTAATGACAAACATGCTCACTACTTACTGGGTATGGATGATGAATTTAGGGAATTGTCCAGATGGAAAGATATAATTCTTAAAGAAATCAAGGATGTGGCAAGCAAAAAACTTGAACTTCAAATCTTCTAAATACTGAAGACCAATGAATTCGACCTGCAGTTGTAAGGGTAATTCTTTTCAGTCAAAATCAAAAGGCAAAGAGAAAATTTTCCAAGTTGAGTGAAGTGGGCTAAACCTGGTAAAAATAAGGATATAATGGTTAATGAGCTAAACTAGTAGACCATTGTTAGAGTTTGGTTTTCATTGAGAGACAAATACTTCTGTCTTTGAGCCAAGGTAAGTTAAGTTAAGCTTAGTACTCTAATTATTTATGTATAACATGCACTCCTAAATTCGGGTTACGGATTTCTGAATAAAATAAATAAATAAAATAAATAGATAAAATAAATAAATAAAATAGTACTTTTTCATGATCAATATCAAAGCCTGAAGGAAAATTTTGAAAGTTGAGTGTAAGGTTGCACTGATGAATCTTGAGGGTAGACTGCGGCTTTGGGAACCCTAATTTAAATTGTTAGAATAACAAAAATTTATCCAACCATTCACTCATTTTGATATCCCATTTAATCATAATTTATCACTGACAATATTTCATTTCACATGCAACAATAATGTTATATAGTCATTTACACGTTCATGCAGCATCACAACGACACAACAACAAAGACAGATGCATGAATAAACGATGCAGGAAGGACTTCTTTAGAAAAATATTCACCTCTCACTTTATTGCAAGGGTTTGAAAGGGTTGTTTAAGGGTTTGCATGTGAGAGGGTGCTGGAGACCGAACGTAAACTTCATATTTTGACCCCACTGTTATGACCGTCACGTTGTGTCTTGTTCTCTTAGATGCTCAACCAGAGGTCTTGGGGTCCACTCCATCGGGGCTTTTCCGAGGGCCCCCTCGGTCGGGTGTGGCCTTCTCTACCACATCTGGTCTCTACTGTCTGGAATTCTGCTGGCAACTGCTTCGGGGGTTTTCCGAGTACCCCCTCGGTCGGGTGTGGTCTTCCCTACCACATCTCGTCTCTAACTCTCTGGGAGTCTGCTGGCAACTGCTTCGGGACCCAAACTCAACTGAGTTAAATAATAACTCAACGCCCACACGATCGCCTACTGGATCTTTGAAATCAAATGTTTAGTCGTCATCAAGCGGAAATAACTGTCATGCAGTTCAGAGGTTCCTCTCTTCCGGTGCATGACTGTAATGGCACAATGGGACCTTCACCTTGTCCCATATCATAAGCCTTAATCCGCCCACGCGATCTCTTTCGATTACTGGCCGTTGGAATCTGTCACTTCCTTCCGGTGTATTACCTTGGAATAGTATTTTTGGGCTGGGTCGAAGGTCAAAATATAACAATAATAGTTTCAAATCCTTTAATGAGCATAATTTGGAAAATTCTTTTGTTTCCCACTTTTAAAGTCTCATTGAATAATCTACTGTGATCACTGTGAATTGTGGTGATTTTCTTAATTATTGCTATCTAAACAGCTTCACAGGAGAGTTGTCTGTTTATGAATATGCAGTAAAGTTCTCTTTGACTGTTTACCAAGGTACATCAAGGCCATGTAACCGACTCTATTCAAAATAGATGAATACACTCTCAATAGATATCTCTACATCATCGCTTTATTGCTCAACTGTGTGAAACCTTTATTTAATTTTTAAGTTAACACTGACTCATCTAGACTAAATATAATCACTTTATTATATAAGTTGCTCAGCTGTGCACGTGTCTTCATTCAAATTTAAAACTTAAAAATATAAAAGATTAAAGCTTTAAAATCAATACTTTTAATCACACTTGATTTTTGCGTATGTGTGTGTATGTTAATATATATATATATATATACTGCAGAAGTACAGTCAATGTGTGCTACTGCCTCAGCTGACAGGGCAGATATATATATATATATATGTAAAAACATGTATGTACATATATAAATATATTCATTTATATATACAAATACATATACATATAACAGTCCTATAGGTGGGGGCTGTAAAATATGCCAACTGCATCTCTACAGAGGGGTAATACCCCCACCCCAATGAGTTTCCTGGATATGACACTATACTGAATTTGATGGTGAGGCTCCTGTCCTTGAGCTTTGGGGTATGTGGAGTACCCCTTCATTGCCATTACTTCCAGATCAGTTCTGACCCGGAGTAATAGTACTAGCTAGGATCCTATCAATGGGTCAAATAGAACTATTTAATCATTTATTATACTTGAAATCATTTAAATGAGTGCAAACAAATAATTAATGTTAGATCAAATTATTTGTATTTGATAGCAATACTTGAAACCATTTAACTTTGTGCAAATGAAGGAATAATGTTGAATAGAATTATTTGTGTTATATTGCAATACTCAAAATCATTTAATGTCTTGGGTGTGACATTAAAGTGCATCTGATGGTGAGACTCCAGTCTTGGAGTTTGGGGAATGTAGAATACCCTTTCATAAACATTACACTCAGGTCTACTCTGACCTGGAGTGGTAACACCAGTTTGAGTCCCAAGTATGAGTCAAATAGAACAGTTTAATCTTTTACTAGGAATTATTATTAAATAGAATAATTAGTGTTAAATAGCAGTACTTGAAACCATTTAACTGTATGTAAGCAATAAATAGCACTTCTTGAAAACATTTAATTGTCTGCAAACAAAGGATTATCTCTAAATAGAATTATTAATGTTGAATTAAAATAATTTAAACCATTTACCTGTGTGGAAACAAATGAAATCATTTAAAAATAATGTTACCAACAAACCATTTGCTTACAAATTCTATAATATATATGTGTATAAAGAGGATTTAGCATCAAATATTGATGTGGAATAAGACACAATCAAACTAATAAAATTATATATATATAATCTTTTTTTAATCTTTTAAATTTTTTATGCTAATTTTTTATTATTTCTGGCATTGCTTTATCTATAAAATGAGTTTTGGACCAAAACACTTTAGACATAATTATCTTGATGATCCAGTAGGTGAAACCTTGGTAGATAGGTTCTAGATCTTTAGGTATTCTGATTTTATCCAACTTAGAGTATTGAGCACTTTTACGTAACTTTGTGAGCATTTTCTTTTGGCTAGACATTGCAATGTTGATTGATTATTTTCAAGCAGTACAATTGTTTTTGTCTTTTTTTTTTTTATTGAATTTTTTTCCTAGATATCAGTTTGTGTAATATTTTTTTTTATCAACAAATTGTATTATCTAGTTTTTTTTTTTTATTCTGCTAAAGTTATAGTATTGGTATAAAACTAATATATATATATATATATATATACACTGAAATCTTAAAAATGTACTCAATACTCCAAAGGCAAAACAGTCAGAATAAAACCTGAAAAGTTAAATAAAAAAATTTGCAAATAAGATAGAGTTTTGTGATTTTGAATTTTATGTAGTTATAACATTATAATCATCAGTCAGTGAAAATGTAAAGTGTGTAATGTATCAGTCCTTTGTACCAGGGTGAGTTAAAAGTTTTTTAACATTTTGGTAATAACAGGGAGAATTTGGTAGGTCTGGAGGATTTGGACTGTGAGATATTGAGCTCTGCTGATACTTGCTGAGGGTGACATACCAGACTTGACTCTTGTTGGAAATTGTGAATTCGGCATTAAATATCTGCTTGAATATAAATGGCTATTTTGAAGTTGTGCTGTTAGCCTCACCCCTACTGTTATTTAAGTGAGATCCACCAAGGGATCTCGCTCTACTCTTCTTTCATTTTGTTTTTAGAATGAGTAGAAGGCTCTACTTAGCTCACCCTTTTTGCTTTGTGAGCTCTTATTTATTTGCCTTCAACTTTAGTTAGTTTTTCTTGTTCTTCGAGGAGGCTTGAGTAAAAGGCCCATTTGTCGCTTTGGCTAAGCTACTGTTCCTTACAGTGTTTTTATTGTTACTTGTTGAAACAATAAACCTATGGCAGGCTATTTGTGGTTTTGGTATGTTGTCCTCTTCAAAAGAAACTTGAGTCAAAGGTCCAGAGGCAGTATAATTGGACTTTTTACCGACAAAAAAAGCTATTGGCTGGGTCAGAAGATATGCTGAAAGCCTCCGTAAGCTCAACAGAAGAAAATTTGAGTTGAAACAGAAAGATATTCATCTCTAGAAGAGGAAGTGGTGGTCTACTTGAATTTCACATAAAGAAATATCAAACTTTGTTTCCAACAAGTCTATATAGGAAGCTAGAATGCCATGGTTATCCAGGTTGATTCTACACAAGAAGGAGAAACCAAGAAAAGAATAAACCCTAAAAACAGGCTTCAAAAGAACTTTGACATTGCTGTTGTTGGTGACCTTAGTTGAGGGTGAACTGAAGGCTCCCTTTTCAATAGCTACTACACTGAGATGTAGAGGAGGGCGCTTCTCCTTTCCCTGGATTTTCCCTTGATCTGTACCTTATAATGCTGAGTGCTAAGCAAGGCGGCATCAAGTATCATTTTTTGAGTCTTTAGTATGACTTGACCTGGGATTGAACCCCGGTCTCCCAAACCATTGACAAACACTCTCATTAGGCCAATGGCCCAGTTTAGAATACCAAAAAATCGTATTTTATCATTAACAAAACTTAAACTGACAGTACGTGGTTTACAGCATTGCTTCAAGCAAGTCAGTGATTATATTTCTTTATAATCTTTTTTTTTTTTTGGTTATAATATAATATAATAATAATTTTTTTTTTTGGTTATAATATAATATAATATTGTTGCTACTTGAATGTATGTTACTTTGTTACCTTATGTTTTCAACAAGCATAGGGAGAAATATACAAAGCCAGATTTTTGTAAAGTTTATTTCTCTTTAAATAAAATACTTTAAGGGAACTGTTTGTTTTTGTTTTTAAGAAAAACAGATACTCTTCTCTTTCAGATACAAAGTAAGCTTTTGCATTTCCCTTTTTTTATCTACTTTATTTTTTATACATTTCTCTACCCCTTCGACTAGCCAGAGAGTTACAGTTAGATTTCTTGGGCTAGGCAGAGATAAAGCATAGCATATTTTTTGAATTGAGCACATTTCTCATACTCAATGGCATGGGGCTTTGCTTCTGAATCTATGGTTTTAGGTCTACCTGATTTTACTGGAATGTTAAACATCTCACAACCCAAGTAAAATTTCCCAACCATCTAGTTACTGTATGGTTCTCAAGAGCACCTTCATCTTTCACACAACAAATGTTTTTGGTTTCTTCTGCAGAATTATGGCTCAGTTCAAACTCCAGCAGCATAAGTTCTTGAATTAGATTACATTGCAGCTTTCAAATTACACATGGAGTAAAGCCATGTGCCATATGTTAACACACCAACGAGCATGATGCTAGCAACTATAGTGGGTACCTACCGTAACTTGAACTGCTTCTTTTATGTGATATATATATATATATATATATATATATATATATACTACAAACTAGTATATACTAAAGTATGGCAAAACTTTTGACTCACTCTTATATATTCAGAAACCCCCTCTAAAAAAGAAATTCTTTAGACTCACCTATCAAAATTTACCAGTCAACTATTAACAACAATGTTTACTGCTATTCTTACTGGAAGAGAGTTGTTATTATGTTGATTTTATCATGAAAACTCTTTTCTTCATTTAACAAATTTTTATTCTTTTTTTTCATATTCTTCCAGAAAAATAAAACAAGATAGGTTTCAGTATTTGTTATTGTTTGTTATTTAATGAACCTACTGATACAATAACTGACAACTGCTTCTACATTACCTATTTTCTAGGTAAAAAATCTTATATTGTAAACAGAATGTGCTGACTGTAATCTTTGAGACAATCAATTATCTGATCAATAAGATTATTGCCCAATATTTCATATTTGCCTTTTCTTTTTGAGTTAGCTGATAGTGTCGCACTTGTATACTATAAAGAAAAAATATAAAATAATTTTATTCAGTCTATCATTCTTGCCTTATTTCTGAAACACTGAATCCGTTTTTTCCCTTTGTAATGCATATCTATCATAAAATATACTGCTATTCTATAATAAAATTACTTATAATTTTTTTCTATAGTAAATCATTTATAATGCTTTTCTTCTAGTAAGATTATAATCAATGTGTTTACATTGTGCTTGCAGTCTATTCTTTATTCCTGTAGAATCATTGGGGAACAATGAGCATACCTATAATAAAATTATTTATAATACTTTTATATTGTAAAATTACTTGTAATGCTTTTCTAAAGAATTATTATTAACGATGTGTGCTCATCATTTATTCCTATAGAATCTTTGTAGAACACCAGGCCATGAGTACAGTACACTTGTGATTCTGTTTTTCTGTAAAAAACTTACCAAAAATATTAATCTATAAGAAAATCATTAACTATGCATTTACTTTTTAAATGCTGCAACAATTTCTGTAGTACACGGTGTGGAAGCAAAATTAGGAATATTCTAGTATAATAATAAATGACTTGATTATAAAACAAGATTAATTTTGAAAAATAAATAACAAAATAAAAAGATAGACACAAAACAGTAAATTTACTCAACTTGGCCATCATTTTTTTCAGTTATAGTATCAACATGCTCTCAAAACAATTTGCATGCCTTCAAAAAAAATTCTTCAGACATTTTATTCCATTCCTCCTCAATAGCCATCTTAAGTAAACAAATATTTGGATGGGAATTTGTATTTGTTTTGTTTTCTAAAACACCCCATATAGTATAATCAAGGGGTTATGGTCTGTTCTTGATTGAGGCCATAAATAAACTCCAATTATTTTGGAAATTTTTTGGCTTTGATCGGTATTCAGTAGATCATAGATTCTTTGTCATTTCTTTTCTTGCTCAGTCATATTGGGTTGAATTTTATTGAAAAATTGCTTGAATAATAGCACTAATCATGAAAATTTACATTTATCACATTTTTTTAAAAAATTGAACTAATCAGACTAAAAAAATGTTTTAAAAATTACTCCATATTTTGCTTCTACTCATGGTATGCAGGTTTTATAGAATGGGATTGCCAGCCATACCCCTCATTTTTAGGTATTTGTCCATTGAGGGAAGTGGATTCATGCCTTAGTTTCAAGGGTTCCACTCCTGGTTCTGATATCTTTAGATGGGAAATGATAATAAAAAAAGATAAGTTTTCATTAAAACTTAAACTAAAATCTTCTTTGGTCAAAGGAAAAAAATTATTAAACACTCCAGCTGCTCTACCAATCTTGCTATGAAAAGCCACTAGTCGGCAGAAGCTGAAATAAAATCTAAAAACTCATCTTTTATTCAGTTCTTAATCTCAGCATGTCATATTTGCTGTTATTGTTTTTATACTGGCAATATCAATATTATCTTTCATTTATTCATTTTATTGATATTTCTGGTTTTAGCTAGCCAAAAATGACTCAGCAAATTTACTCAGATAAAGAGAGGGAGCAGTACAAGTATAAAGTTTTAAACTTATAAAAACTTTCTCAGAAATATCTTTATCCAGTCATCCAATTAACTGACAGCAATTTTCAAGGTAGATTTTTCTACTCTGATATTTTCGAGCCAGGTTGAAGTTGATGGACAAGCTAAGCAACAGTAATCTTCTTCATACAATCAACTTTTCTTTAAAACGTCTGTGTCTCCAAGGCATTTTGGATCACTGTAGATGTTTCTGGGAAAGCTTTTTAGTTTTATATTTAACATAAAACTTTATGCATAAAAGATGCTTCTATCCAGTCATTAAGAGGAATTTACTGGCTGTTCTTTACTTATATAGACCAAAACTGTTTCTCTTCTTAAAAGTATGTAATTGAGATGAATTTTCTTTAGCAAGACTAACCTATACAAACTGAAATGTAAGCTGTTGCTGTTTTATAGTATCCAGATACACTAGAATTATTGAAGGTTATTAAAATTTTCTCCAATTTTCTATAATTCTTTAAGTTCATTGAGGCAAAAGTTTTGAAATTTATTAATTCTATTCACAACATTAGGTGTCTTTAATTTCATTTTGGGAGTAATGATTATCTAGGCTAGGAGACTATTACTGAGGTAATTTCTCTGTAGGTGTCCCATTATTCTGGCCTTAAAAAAACTATTACCAATGAGTCCATTTTTTACTGAGCATCCCATATTTTTGGCCTTGTGACCAACTATTACTAGAGAGTCTATTTTTCAGTAAGCTTCTCACATGTTTGACTTTGGGCACATGCAAACACAACCAAACTAACAAAATTATATATATATATACCTTTTTTTAATCTTTTACATTTTTTATGCTAATTTTTTATTATTTTTGGCATTGCTTTATCTATAAAATGAGGTTTGGACCAAAGCACTTTAGACATAATTATCTTGATGATCCAGTTAGTGAAACCTTGGTAGATAGGTTCTGGATCTTTAGGTATTCTGATTTTACCCTACTTAGAGTATTGAGCACTTTTACGTATTAGCTTAGGTAACTTTGTCAGCGTTTTTTCTTATGGTTAGACATTGCAATGTTGATTGATTATTTTCAAGCAGTACAATTGTTTTTCGTCTTTTCTTTTTTTATTGAATTTTTTTCCCTAGATATCAGATATAGAGTCTATTTTTCAGTAAGCTTCTCACATGTTTGACTTTGAGCAAGACTTAACAAAGCTTAGTATGAGGGTATTTTAAGTGATGTAATTGTTAGTGAGTTAGGTTTGGAGGTCATTGATAGTAAGTTCAATTCTCATTAGGAACCCCATTATTCCAAACCTGTGGCAAACTAAGTTTAGTATGAGGGCAATTCAAGTGGTGCAATGGTTAGTGACCTAGGTTAAGAAATTATTTGTAATAAGTTCAATTCTTATATGGTGCCCCATTGTTCTGCCACTGTGACACAATTAAGCTGAGTAAATAACACATTTTATTCCCAATTTAAATAGCATTATATAGTCTGTAGCATTCTTTGCAGATTATTATTATTACCATTATTATTATTTTACTCTTTTGAGAGTTTTTCACATCAGCATCAGTTGATGGTTTTTCACTAGAGTCTGAATGATAGCAAGTTTCCTCAAGTCTTCGGGACTCTTCTCAGTATTCTAGCCGATCTTAATAATGCTGAAGTTTGGATGGTCTCTTCTTATCTTCTCATTTCCAAGTCCTCTTGTCCCTGTACCAATCCTTTGGTGACTACCAAGCACACCAATTACAGTTGGTATCACTGTCACTTTCATGTTCCATAGTTTTTTCAGTTCTCTAGCAAGATTTAGGTACTTATCTCTCTTTTCTCTTTCTTTCAGATTTACCCAGTAGTCTGCCAGAATGGCAAAGTCATTCAGCAGGTTCTCTTTTTTTTTTTTGACTATGTCTAGGTCTAGTTATCAAGCTGAGATTAGGTGATCTATTTGTATCTCAAAATCCCAGAGAAGTTTGTGTCTCATTTTCCAGGATGGATTCTTGGTTGTGCATATACCATTTGTTTGTATGGTTGCATTTAAACTTCTTACACAATTTCCAGTAGATCACCTTCCCCACCCAGTCATGTTTAGTCTTATATTCTTTTTGCTCTAACTTACTACAGTTGAATTATTATTATTATTATTTTTATTATTGATTGTTAAAAATGAATTTAACAGAAAAGCTAGAAAGTATAATATGGAATAAATGATTCTTGTATAAATGTCTGTCATGGTAGGGGTAGCAAAATTCGATGTTCTAAAAGGGCTAGGTGTGCAGAACTTGATTTTCTGTGTGCTCAGCATAGAATTAGTGTTATTCCTTGGCTTTTCAAGGATGAATTGATTTGAATTAGTTTAGTTCATTTGTTTTGCTCTTAAACATAAACCTTTGTGGGTTATTCAGTGCCAAAACTATCCTTGTAGAAGAACAGCAGTGATACTATTCAACCCATAGCTATGGGATAAGTGGGTTCATACTTTCACAAGGGTAAACATCCAAATGAATGGAATTCAAACTAGCTTACTACAATGTTGCAGTCCAGTACATTAGCTAAAAAGATTTTGAGAAATAAAATTTTTAGGAATGTGAGTGACACTGAAGCCAAGTTTTTTATTTAACTGGATAATGTTTTTAGGGGGGTTCATTTGATTTTAGTTTTATTTCTTGAGAAGCTTCATTCAAGAAGTGAGTGACGAAACCCATCTGCTAGCTTAAGTTTTTCGTGCTATCAGTTTAGTCCCCAAATTCATACTTTCATTTGATTTTGGTTTTATTTCTTGGGAAGCTCCATTCAAGAAGTGAGTGACAAAACACATCTGCTAGCTTAAGTTTTTTGTGCCCGCAGTTTGGTCCCCAAATTCATACTGAGGGTTCAATAGTAGTCCTTGATAAAAAAAAGGAAGTAGCTTTTTGGTGCTGCACTGTCTGGGATTACTTCTCCATTTTCCACTCTAGCCAAATTAAGTCCACATGTGGTCAGTTTGAATTTTTTTCAAAGAAATAAATCTTTATATAGCCTCTATGCAATGAGGACTTCTCTGTAGAGGTGTTAATTAAATACACATATGAGTATAAGGGTTACCCTGATGTTAGCTGAGGGCTTTCAATCCAGTGTGTTTCCTTCTCTAAGGCTAGTGAGCCCAGTTTACTTTTCTTCTTTATCCATAGCTGTCAGAGAAGAAGGAGATGGATGTTGTATAGCCGTGATACACATACAAGGGGAAACATGATCAAAGACAGTGAACGACTTCAATGAACAAATGAATAGCATTTCTTCATAAAAATATATCTCTCACACTTTATTCTCAAAAGGGTTGATGTTTCTGTGGTGTGTGAGAGAAGGGTGGAGAAACATATATACTCAGAGAGAGGACTTCTTCCCATATCTTCTACCGGAAGTCAGGGGGTGCCAACGTTTGCACCCCCTTTCAAGCTTGTCAGAGATGACCTCTGATCAGCTGTGTGTCTCATGCTCAACTGCAGTTCTCTGCCTCTGCCTAAATCTGACCGTGTGGTTCTGATCATGTGGTCTCCTTCCAATTACACACCTGTTGTATCCGAGTGCCCTAATCGAGCTGCCCTGTTTACTAATCACAATGTGACAGCTTGTCAAAGCACATGGGGTCACTAAGAACAAACCGAAAATCCATAGCATATGTATATATATAACAGAAATTTATGTTGTTTCCCAGGACATTAGTGTAAGGAAAATAATTTGTTTTCCAGTCTTTTTATTTAGAGCTTAAAGACAGAATCTTTTTATATGGAATAATCCTAGGACATTTTCATAGAAATCCTGATCAGCCATCACTCTTGGCAAGTCCTCTCTATTTTCAGGTTGATTCTGTCTTGATTTGACTGTTGTGGGCTTGGCTGTGTGATTAACAAAAGAAACTTTTGAGAGGAACATGGTTAAAAATCCGACAGGTATGAAGAGACTGAAATTGATCAATAGATATATATGAACAGACTGAGATTGATAACTAGCATGATAGATATGAGCAGACTTACATAGAAGGATAGATATAAACAAGCAGAGATTTATAACTAGCTATCTAGATATGAGCAGATTTAGATAGATAAGAACAAACTGAGATATTGTTGTAGATCAAAGCACTTTTAAGTTTAAAATGATTTATACATATTGCTGTTCACATATATATATATATATATATATATATATATATGTGAACAGCAATATATATATATATATATAAATGCCATTATCAAATTCTCTAAAAAAAATAATTTCTAAATAATTGATCAGAATGAATATCCAAATGTAGGCATGAAAACAAATTCCAATTCAGGTAAAAATTGACCTTGATACCATTTTTGCTTTATGTCTCGGAGAAAGAGACAATGACAAAAGTTTCTTTCTCTATGGAGACATATTGGATATATGACAACGGCCTGAGAATGCACAGGTCATAATGTTATGCAAACAACACTGTGAACAGCTGAAAAAAGAAAGGGCTAAATTGTCCTGAGTATTCTTTGAATCTACACTTTTATTTGTTATTCAGTAATTATCTCTCGTGTTCTATAAATCTGAATGCTTTAAAAGATTCAGCATTACAGCAGTATTTTTGTTCTCATCATAAAAACTGATGTGCTAAAGACAGATTTTGCACCAAAATTGAATCATTTTAACTTTTCATGATCTGTTTAAAATCTGAAAAGAAAAAATTTATATTTAAAGGCTATAAACATTGTGTCAGAACAATATAATTTTTGTATTTTGAACATGAATGGAACTTTGAATATGTTTGCTACCAATTGAGTTGGCATTCATAAAAGAACAATAGGTTATTATTTGGTTCATACCACATTCTCATGTTTGCAATGTTCTTTTGAGACAAACTTTATGAGATCTTTGAGGTACCAAACTTACCTGAAGGCATTCTAAATTATCAAAAGAAAAAAGAAGTCATTGATACAAAAATAATAACATGACTACTAAAAATGATAATAATGTTCTCGTTAACAATAAAAATTGAGTGATTATAGCCATTACAAGTCTTTTCCTTTCGAAAGTAAATGACTGATTACAACATTGAATATTTCACAATGGGAATGTTTATGATGTTTTTAAGAGAAACAGAACATGTCATGCTGAAATCTCTGTTCCTTAAAAATAAAATCTTAAATGCACAATAGATTAATAAATTAAAAATAAAAGATCTAATTTCTCAGAAGAATGAATGATTTATCAAGTGAAAGTCTTTTAATTGTAATTGTTGAAATTTCACACCAGTATCTGTTATATATTTTTTCTAGAGACTAATAGAAAAGTCTTGTCAATACTCCAGCACTCTCCTCAGTATTTTTGCTGATATCTGGATAAATTCAGATTTTTATCCAAGTTATATAGAAAGCTACTCAGTTCAAATCCAGGAAGGGAGTTGTGGTAGCATGCTGGAATGTGACATCACAATAAATGAGTTCAAACTCCAGTCATGCTATTACATTCACTTTCAGACAAATACCTTTGGGAAAGGTATAAGTCCTCTTATCTCCCATCAGGCATGGATTAAATAGAACCACTACTGTTCTTCTGCTAGGATGGCATTGACATTAAATAACCTGCAATGGTTGATATGCCATCAAACAAAGAAAATTAATCCCAGACTAAGTTGTTTGTGTTTCACTTTGTGTTCATGCCTTAGGGAAAGGCATCAATTCATCTCTTCTCTCTCCAACTATGGATAAATAATAGGGTAAACTGGATTTTATAGTCTTGATTAGGCAACCAGTTTTGGAGAAGGAAAACTATGAATTCAAACATTGTACTCTGCTAAAAATTGACCATTTGTCACATGATGGAAGGGTTGGGTAAATTCTGAATCAGAAACCTGTTTGTAGCTGGATGTTTTCATCTGATCTTGCCTTAAATTGAAGAGGTTGGCTTAAGGAGGACTTCCTCCAAAACAATCTCTGCTCTCTATTTAAAAAGCCAAGGGTTATGTTCATTGCCTGATACCTGAAACACTTATTGGGAGGATACTAACAGACCCAAGCAATTTTCAGCAATGCCCTCATTCTAGTATCTGTGCACCTGAAGGCCTCTCCAAAAAATTATAATATACTTTCCTGAGAGGTTAGGTAAATACCATTTAAGTTTCAAAATTCAGTCTTTGTCAAGATTTATGTTGAAGAGTTCAACTTTCCTGAGTTGTTCCTCCAAACATCACCTGCCCCTTCATCTGAAAGTTGTGGGTTTAGGTTTCTCGCCAAATGGCTGAGGCCCCCATTGAAGGGAGTAATATCAACAGAACCAAGCAATTTTTAGCACTAAGTCAACCACTATATCTATCCATGGGAAGGTCTTCCATCAAAATGTGACCTTGTATCATATACTGACCATGGTAGAGAAGTCTAATAAACACAGAGGCAAAAAGCAGTTGTTTTGGCTACACAGTTCTATGTAGAATCTAAACCAGGACAATCAAATAAAGAAAAACTTACAAACAAGCAAACACAGATACAGCAGTTTTATATACAGAGTTAAGTAGATTTTTGAATTTTTACATGAGTATACTGTAGCTCTAACAAAAGAATAAGTGACAGCAAGTCTTATAAATTTTCCAGCATTGTCTATTGTTACTAATATTGTCCACTTTCCTGAAAGCAAGTGTAGTTTTAGAGCTGATCAAGACTCTGTTGACATGTTTTTTGTCTTGAGACTGATCCAAGAAAAGTGTGTATTTATCCAACCCCTCCACGATGAGGAGGATGTGACATCCAAGAAAAGTCTTATGACCTGATCAAAGGACCATTTGTTGCTTTTGTTGACTTGACAAAAGGTTTTTGACTCTGTGATCAGAGGAGAACAATGGAAACTCTTAGGCTGACTTAGTTGTTCCCTATCATTTCTCACCATGATCACATAACACCATCAAGTAACTTTTCAGATCATTTTTTTCATTTCTAAAATGGAGAATATAAAATAACTATTCAGAGAATATCTATTTGCTGATGCTGCAGCTCAAGTTTCACATAACGAGACAGCTCTCTATCATATCCAGCTTTGCAATTGTTATAAATTATTCTGGTCATGAAGTCAGGCTTGAAGTATTTTTTCCTGCAAGATCACCAAAGTTAAGCAGTGGTGAACCTGCTCAGAACATGGATGAGTGATCACTTAAGAATGTCAAGGAAGCTAAAGTACTAAAACCCTAAAACTTCATATTGAATATTCTACTTAGGTTAGAATTCTCTGGTCAAAACATGGAAGTTGATGTGTAATACTGATATTAGAGAGCTTTCAAAGAAGAGTGACAAAACTAATAAAAGAAGTAAAAGATTATAGTTACATAGAGAGATTGGAGAAATTAGAATGAACTACTTTACTAGAAAGAAGAATAAAAGGTGAGCTAATTGAAACTTTCAAAATAATTTATGGAATTCATAATAATATTTCTCATCAAACTGAAAATTTATTATCAAAGCAGATTTTAAAAATTAAGTCTGTTAGGGTTTTTTTTGTTTACGGATTAATATATTTTTTGAAATAAACTGCCTAATCAGATCAAAAATAGCTATTGTGAAGGATACTTTAAGATTGAATTGGATATTTTCAGAAAAAATAGAAAGAAAAAGAATTTGAAGGCATTTTCGGGAACAATCAGATGAACTACTTTACTGAATTTGATCAGTATATAGATATTATATTAAGAGTGTATATGTTCTGAGCAAAGCTTTTTTTCTTGTTTTTTTAGAGGTTGGAGTGAGAACAGAGTAAAAGGGGTAAATGTCCAAAGATGGATAACAAACAAATAACAATGATAATAAGGATTTATAATGGGACTAGAAGATTTAGAAATCAGAAGACAAGTAGAGACAATCCAGATTAATGCATTATTAAGATTAACAAGAATCCTTGGCAGAGTTCTGAAAACTTGTCGAGACTTGATGTCTCTTAAACTCCAGTGAGAAACCATCAGCTAACACTGGTGTTAAAAACTCTCAAAATAGTAAAATTATGATAATATATTCTGCAAGTTTTCTGTGATTAGTATTGAGTTTCCAGAGAATGTTTTTAATGTATCAGTTTTTAAAATTTCTAAAACATTTTGAGTTTTTCATAAATGCTTTGATTTACTGTGTAGATATAATGCTAAAGTGGACCCTTACTTTGTATCTGTCAGGTAAGCTAAACTGAATTGCAATATTTTTATTTGACCATATAAAGTAGGTACCAAGCAGTACATTTCCAAACCATAAATTAAAGTTAATACAATTTTCTGCAATTTGTTGATGATGCAGCACTAAATACAATATCTTATCCTGCTTTGCAATTGCGACAGAATATTTTGCTTGTGATGTCAGCATGCATTCTGCTTTCAACCAGTATCTGAACAGAAGTATCTATCATTTGTATCATTAATTTGGACTCAAAATTGACCTTGTGTTACATACTGCTCCTAGTAGAGGAACTAGGCAATATAATTTTTAAAATTACAGAAGTACACATACCAATGTTATAACCAATAAGTCTGTAGCCTGATATATTGTCTTTATTTGGGACCATTTTCTATTACATTAACAATGCTTTATATGTTGATAACATCTTTCATTTTTATTTGAAGATGAAGTGTTTTTAATAATAATATTAACCTTATCAAAGGAATAAATACTTGGGCTGTACTCCTCGTTAGATACTCTGGACCCTTTCTCAAGTGGACCAGAGATGAACTCAAACAAATGGACCAAAGAACTAGAAAACTAATGACCATGCACAAGGCATTACATCCCAGGGATGATGTTGACTGACTATATGTATCAAGAAAAGAGGGAGGAAGAAGACTTGCCAGCATTAAAGACAGCATTGATGCATCGATACAATGACTTGAAGACTATATAGAAAAACATGAACGAGGACTGATTACAGCCATCAGAAACAATACTGACAACACGATAGATAACAGAATGACAATAACTAGGAGACAAAAATGGGAAGAAAAAAAATCTAAGGGCATTTTAAATGACTAATAAACAGCATCTCACATGACAAAACCTGGACATGGCTAAGAAAAGGAAACTTCAAGAGAGAAACAGAATCTCCTAATAGCAGCACAAAACAACACCATAAGAACCAACCATATCAAAGCGAGGATAGATAAGACTCAATGAAATAGCAAATGTAGGCTATGTGGTCACAGAGACAAAACGATCAATCACATAATAAGCGAATACAGCAAATCAGCACAGAAAGAGTACAAGACTAGATACAAATGGGTGGGCAAAGTGATCTACTGGGAAATGTGCAAGAAATTTAAATTTGAACATACGAACAAGTGGTATATGCACAACCCAGCACCTGTCCTAGAAAATGATACACATAAACTCCTATGAGACTTTGACATACAAATGGATCACTTAATCTCGGCCAGAAGACCAGACCTTATAATAATCAACGAAAAAAGAGAATTTGCAAAATTGTTGACTTTGCTGTCCTGGTGGACCACAGAATAAAACTGAAAGAATATGAAAAGAAGGATAAGTACCTTGACCTTGCTAGAGAATTGAAAAAACTATGGAACATGAAAGTGACGATTGTACCAATTGTGATGGGTGCTTTTGGTACAGTAACTAAAGGGCTGGAGGATTTGGAAGTTGGAGGATGAGTGGAGACCATCCAAACGACAGCATTATTGAAGACGGCCAGAATCCTGAGAAGAGTCCTGGAAACTTGAGGAGACTTATTGTCACTCAAACTATAGAGGAAGACCATCAGCTAACATTGATGTGAAAAACTGTCAAGGAGTAAATAATAATAATAATCTTGCCCAAAAAGATTACAAGATTAGGTATGACTGGGTGAGAAAGTTGATTCACTTGAAATTGTACAAGAGATTAAAATTTGATCAGACCCACAAAACAGAATCTATCCAAGAAAATGAGATACATAAATTCTCTGTGACTTTGAGAAATAAAAAGATCATCGAATTCTATCCAGAAGACCAGTTTTTGAGTTAATGAAAGAAAACAAATAGACAAATTCCTGAATTATGCTTGAGAGCTGAAAAAGCTGTGGAATATGAAGGTAACAGTAATTACAATTATAGTTTATACACTTAAAATAGTCTTAAAAGTGGTTTAGAAAGGAGAGTGGAGGAATAGACAGTCAGAGGAAGAATCAAGACTAATCAAATAACTAGAGTTCTTAGAAGTATTTGGAAGACTTACTGTCACTTAAACTTCAGTTAAAACTGATATGAAAAACCTGCAAGGAGAAAAATGACAATTTCATGCAATGTAAGTTTTCCACACCTGTCTAAATTTTTTTTTTTACCCAAGTGTGAGTGATATTAAGTCTCCTTAGATGTTCAGAACTTTTAGTATTCTATCTGATCTCAACAGTCTGGATGGTTTTGATTCTTCCTCTGATCTCCAGTTATCTAAGTCTCCTTTCAAGGCCACCACCACCTTCTTCTTCTTCTTCTTCTTCTTCTTCTTCTTCTTCTTCTTCTTCTTCTTCTTCATTATTATTATCATTTCACTCCTTATGAGTTTTTCACAATAGTTTTAAGTGTTTATTTTTTACTGGAGTCTGAATGACAACAAGTTTTCTCAGATCTCTAGGGCTCTCTTGAGTATTCTAGCTGATCTTAACAATGCTATAGTCCATATAGTCTTGATTTCATCCTCTCATTTTCAATTCCTCTCATCTCTTTTCCAAGTCTGTTGGGACTGTCCAGTGATACCAACTACAATTGTTTTCATTGTCAGTCACCTTCATATTTCATTGTGTTTTTGCTCCAGGTACTTGTCTATTTTTTTGCTTTCTTTTATTTTCACTCTGTGGTTTGCTGGAAGAGTAAAATCAACTAAATAACAAGTTCTTTTTTCTAGTTTTGATCTTCTGGCCAGGATTGGGTGATCTGTCACAGGGTCTCATTTTCTAGGACGGATTCTAGTTTGTGTATATACCGTTGGTCAATATGGTAAAATTTTAATCTCATGCACAATTCTCAGTGAATCACTTTTCCCACTCACTCATGCCTAGTATAAGATTTGTGCCAGTTTGCTGCATTCACTTATTATATAATTTGTAGTTTCATCTCTCTCTACATTATTATTATAATTATTATTTTAGAGTTTTTCACATCAGTATTAGCTGATGGTTTTTCACTGGAGTTTGAGTGACAGCAAGTCTCCTCAAGTCTCCAGGACTCATCTTAGGATTCTGGCCGTTCTTTACAATGCTGTTGTTTGGACAGTCTCGACCCGACCGCCAACTTCCAAGTCTTCCAGGCCTTTTAATAATCCTGTAGTTATTGTGCCTAACGCACCAATCACAATTGGCACAATCGCTACTTTCATGTTCCAAAGCTTTTTCGATTCTCTAGCAAGGTCAAGGTACTTATCCTTCTTTTCACTTTCCCTCAGATTTATTCTGTGATCTGCTGGGACAGCAAAGTCAACAATTTTGCAGATTCTCTTTTTTTTGTTGATTATTATGAGGTCTGGTCTTTTGGCCGGGATTAGTTGATCCATTTGTATGTCAAAGTCCCATAGGAGTTTATGCGAGTCATTTTCTAGGACAGGTGCTGGGTTGTGCATATACCACTTGTTTGTATGGTTGAATTGAAATTTCCTGCACATTTTCCAGTGGATCACCTTGCCAACCCAGTCGTGTCTCACCTTATACTCCTTCTGTGCTAATTTGCTGTATTCGCTTATTATATGATTGATCGTTTCATCTCTGTCACTGCATAGCCTACATTTACTGTTTTGCTGCGTCTTATCTATTTTCACTTTGATATGATTGGTTCTAATTACTATCATTATTATTATTATTATTATAATTAATCTTTATTTGTATTTTCTTTTGCTTTTTTAAATTTTTAGATGATTGATTTTATCATAGCACTCAAGTTGTCATTTCTACAATAGTGGGGAAAAGTGCAAATCAATGACAGATAGAAATAGAAACAGTTCAGAAGTTTATCTATCAGGAGCTGATCAGATCTTCTGATGTCATAATAAACAATGGAGTACCCCTTCATTGCCATTACTGTCACGTTCACTCTAATCCGGAGAGTTGTATCTGTTAGGCTCTTTTTATCCATGGGTCAAATACAACTATTCAATTATTTACAATAGATTATTTTTATTAGTTATTTAAAGTTAAAAAGCTGTATGCAAGTTTTCATAATTGATAGGAACACCTGATAAATATAATTACTAATCTTAAATAGCCATACTTGAAACTATTTAGCTGTGTGTAAACATATGACTCTCACAACTCATTTAAAAATAATGTAATCTACAAACTTTTGCTTACAAAACATATATATATTTATATATATATATATAAAATCTCTATAGAGATATATACTCCCCTACCCGCATTGGGTTGAGTTCTCTGGCGAATAAGTAATCGTGTTGCCATTAGCGTTCATGGCAAGCCTCTTCATATTTGAATTGAGGTCTCAGCAGCCGTTGAATGGATGTATGTAAACAATAGTAATTGTGATTTATAACTGTTTAAAATTTACTTCGCAGCTAATGGCTGCTCGTGGCTGAATGGTTAGAGGCTTCGGCTTGGTGTTTGAGTTAAAACCGGGTTTTGATCCCAGCTATAGGCAGCTACTGTCTAGCCACACTGATGAGTTCTGATAGAACAAAACATATCTGTCTGTGGATGACTATATATATATATATATATATATATTAAAAACAGGATTTGGTATCAAACAACTCTCACGGGTTGATATGCTATAAAACAACAACCAACCAATCAACCAACATAATGAATAAAGAGATATATAATATAGATAAACATAGCCTCCATCTGACTTTACAACCAAGTGAGGACAAGTAACTCTTGGTATGAAAGCCAAAGTCAAAGAAAGTGTCAAACTGATCCCTCATTATGTGGTAATGGAATGTGAAACATCTACTCTTACCATTAAAACATACTTGAATGTTTCCTTCAGCTTTAACTCTATAGTATTCTGTGTATGCATTGGAATGACTTCATTCTGATATAGAAGTCTGCAAGTTTTAGAAAGTTGTAAGCATGGAAGCTGTACAGGAAAAAATACTCCCTAAAATCTCTGTTTATGAAATCAAAGCCAAAAATATATGTAAAAAAATATTGAGACTGAAGCTTAAATTTTTGACTGAACAACTTAGATCATAAAGGATGTTGTCTAGATGTTTAAGCTACTTGTTTAAATGTCTAGATGAGTCAGAGAATGATTTCAAAAAAAAATTTCAAAGTATTTTTTTAATGAAATATTCTTGGTCAAATACAGTATTGCACAAGTTTTCTAAACTCAGTTGATTTATTTCTATGCGAATTTTTCTTGTTTCCTAAACTGTGACTTTATCATCAGGCTAAGATTTGGTGATGTGGAAGACATTAAAAAAAAAAAAATTAGCTCTACACAATAAGAAAAAAAGAATTTCAGTATTCTACTATGAGTTTCACAGTGTCTGCCCAGAGAACTTGAGTGTGTCAAATGCTGAGTGAACTTTTCTGAAGTGTGTAGTGCATAGAAAGTGTAGAATATTATATAGAATCAGATTTACATCACAAAAAATTGGTTAAGTAATACAAAAAAAGCATTGAATTCCTTAAATTTCTTAGGTTATATATATATATATATATATATATATATATATATATATATATATATATATATATATTTGATTAAACCATATAGACATTTTTTGTTTACATATTTTTGTATTTATCTTTTCAAGTTACCATATCGATGTTATGATATCAGGCTGAAATTGGTTAATAAACTTCCCATAATTAATTGTTTCCCTAGCACTTCCAGCTTGAACTTGGGCCATCTTCAGGGGGTGCGTATATTGCAAAAGCAATATAACATTTTATGAGCATTACTACTTTGCAAGAATTGAGTGTTTATTGTTTATATTGGAGTATTCCTGTCATGTTCATTTTAAAATTTGAGTCTATAAATAATAGCAGCAGCAAAAGATATTTGAGTACATTAGCACTGAATTCAAAATTTATATATATATATATATATATATATATATATGTGTGTGTGTGTGTGTGTGTGTGTGTGTGTATTGTTCAGATTGTTTCACAATCAATAATCATCTGTAATATAAATCTGCTTCCATTTTTATATTCAGGACTTTCCATGTAACATACTCTTCATAGCCAGCTGAATCTCTCAGACTAGTCAAGGTCTCTCTCTCTTCATGTTGTGATTGTTTTGAGAAGAAAATCAGTCAGCCATCAGTTTCTAGAAGATCAATCAGCTACCAGTCTCTTGAAAAAGAGCAATCAGCCACCAGTTTCTAGAAGAAAATCAATCAGTTTCTAGAAGATCAACAGCCACCATTTTCTAGAAGAAGATCAATCAGCCATCAGTTTCTAGATTAATCGGTCATCAGTTTCTAAAAGAACAACCAGCCATCAGTTTCTTGAAGAAACTCAATTAGTCATCAATTTCAAGAAGAAGATTGATCAGCCACCAGTTTCTAGAAGAATATCAATCAGCGCTCAGTCTCTAGAAGAACATCAATCAGCCATCAATTTCTAGAAGATCAATCAGCCACCAGTTTCTGGTTGAAAATTTGCAAAACATGCATCAGCTACAAAAAAAAAAAAACAAGCAAAAATGAATTTCAAGAATACACTTACCATTTCTCCATTTATTCTTCAAGTTTATTCTGGTCTGGGTGGGGTGGGGGTAGAAACTTCACACTATGGATTCAGACACCTATATGCATTTGCATTATTGTATCTAAATATGTACACTCAAGAGTGGAAGAGCTTGTAGAATATTTCTATGTGATTGTAAAATGTACAACCATTTGGAGTGGACATGCCTATTATAGTCTCATATATATTTTCAGAAATTACTTGTATTAGATAAGAATACCTGAAACCATATAATTGTCTGCAAACAAATGATTATTATAAGATTGGAAGTTAATTGAAATCTTATAACTTCTTGGAAATGACAGACTTTAACATTAAATAACTCAACAAGTTATAATCAATATAATGCAAAACCAAACAACACAATACATATTCCTCTCAACAGTTTTGACATCTCAGACACTGGAAGGTAAATTCAAAATCTATCATCATCTTTCTAATGTGTTAAATTCTCCTGCTTTATGAAATGTTTTTGCAATTTCACTTATTAATTGACAGGTTGGTAGAATGGTTCTGGGAATTTTATTTTTACCATGTTGCACTTTTTTCTGAAGATAACCAGTTTTCAAAAAAAAGTTCTTTGTTCTAAAGTTAATTGACATGCAGCAGCTGCTATCATTTCTTTGGTTTTGAAAAAATGGTTGAATGAACTCACATGCAAATACTCACACACACACACACACACACACACACACACACACACACATACATACACACACACATACTCATATATGTATGTATAGCTCATTTCATTTTTATTCTTTCTATTAAAGTTACCCAGGCCATAAAATATATAATGGTTAATCTGATATGATTGTCCTGGTATTGATTCTGTATGAGGAAACAATTATAAATCAATTGTAGATGTACAAACACTAAAACACATCTATAAAATATTAATAAACCAGGAATAAACGATAAAATTCTCACACCTATTCATACATCAATTAAAAACTACACCACAAAAACAAAAATATATGTGAGAATCCTACAATTGTTACAGAAATTCCTGGGTGAACAAGGGTGGGAGTCCTACAGGTTTATGGCATATCAACCTTTGTGGGATCATTTTATACCAAAGTGAGTTTAACAGTTATGATCTTCAAATATATATGGTACAAAAGTGTATTTTTACAATCATTTAAGCAGGTAAATATACTTAGTTATAAAACAAATGTTTTAAGAGAGGATGTATTAAAAAAATTCACTGTCATTTCAAACAGGTAAACACTTTATACTTAGTTGTCCTATTAATGTTTTAAAAGCCAATATAGTTTGGTCGTTTTAAATACCTCAAATATATCTTTCTGAAATTTAAAAAAAAAGCCAAATAGCATATGCAAACTGAAATATAACTGTGTTCATAGCATAATATGCGAAAGAAACTTTTGAACGACCCTGGATTGCCAAGTTGGCTGGGGCTGTAGAATATACCGACTGCTTCTCTACAGAGGGGTAAGATCCCCCTCCAACTAGTGTCCTGGATATGACACTAAACAATCTAATGGTGAGGTTCCAGCAATACTGGAGCTTTGGGGAATGCGGAATACCCCTTCATTGCCATCGCTCCCTGGTCCACTCTTGCCCAGAGTAGTAGCACCTGATAAGGGTCCTATATATGGGTTAAATAGAACGAAACGATGGTTGGCGTTAACTGCTTTTATACATTTAAACTGCATATTTATGCTGAACTGAATTGTTTAAAATAGAACTGTTTTGACCATAAAACTGTGTACTAATGCTAAACTAAATTGCTCGAAAAAGAACTGTTTCGACATCTAAACTGTGTACTTATGCTAAACTGAATTATCTGAAATAAAACTGTTTTGACATTAACTCTGTGTCTTGCCCAGTCAGCTGGAGCTGTAGAATACACCGACTGCACCTCTGCAGAGGGGTAAGACCCCCCCCAACCAGTGTCCTGGATATGACACTAAACAGTCTGATGGTGAGGTTCCAGTAATGCTGGGGCCTTGGGGAATGTGGAGCACCCCTTCATTGCCATTGCTCCCAGGTCCACTCTGCCCCAGCGTGGCATCACCTGATAGGGCCCTATCAATGGGTTAAATAGAACTAACAGCATACTTATGCTAAACTGAATTATTTGAAATAGAACTGTTTTTTGACATTGAAACTGTATTTACACTAAACTTAATTGTTTAACATAGATCTGTTTTGACATGTAACTGTGGGTAAACAAAATCTGTACTTATACTAAACTGAATTAGCTGAATTAGAACTGCTTGACTAAACTGAATAGCTTGAAATAGAAATGTTTTTCACAATTAAACTGTACTTAACATTTAAATTGCGTGCTTAGGCAAAACTGAATTATTTGAAATTGAACTGTTTTTGACATTGAAACTGCACTTACACTAAACTGAATTGTTATATATAATGGTACAATTGATGTTTAAAAAATTAGCAAGGCAGAGAGCACAGATACTACACTCATCTTAGTCTGAGAGTCAGGGAGTGGTGCTATGATTCTAGTCAGAGATCCTAGCTGAAATACTGATTCATCAATAAATAAGCAATTTCTTTATGTTTAGATAGATTGATAGATAGATAGATAGATCATAATTGAATGAGTGTGCAACCACAAGAAAATTCAGTTACAGTGAAGAGAGTGCAATATTCAAAGTTTGTTTTTAGTTTTTATACTGATCTGTTAATTGGGTTAAAAAAAAGTTGGTATAAACAAATTCATTTATATAATCTGCTACACTTTTGTTCCTATTCTTTTGTTCATTGCCTATACATACACATTTACATGTGTGTGTGTGTGTGTGTGTGTGTGTGTGTGTGTGTGTGTGTGTGTGTGTGTGTGTGCGTGTGTAACTCTGCCAACATTGACTAATAGAGAAAGACATTTTTTTTACCATATCTTGGAAAAGTAATAAGGCCTTTTACCGGTGTGTTTTTTGATTATTGTCTTTTTATTATAATTTAAGCTTCAAATCTTTGCTTAACGACTGCTCAGATAACAGTTTTTTGTCCTGGTTGTTGGCCACTAGCATTTGTCTCATTTTCATATAAAACAGGAAATCTCACTCATGCCTCATTACTTGTGTTCTGTGGTCCATTACTGAACACAGGAACTGGGTCGATCATCTTGTGGTATAAAGAAACAGACACAATATTTTCTAAACCATTATTGAAACTTCATTATTTCTAAAGGTTGGCTGAGGATATAGAAACAAAGTTCAAAGCTAATTCTAACTCCTAGTAAAATGTCTATTGTCCATTATCTTTAAGTAATTTGTTCTTTTGTGGGTGGCATGCAGCTCACTGCCTTCTCTACCTATATGAGAGTGAGTATGTATATACTTATGCCAGCTCAGGTTCCAGTGTATGGCATTCTGTTTTGTTGGCAATTTCTCTCCAGATGTCTTGAATTGATACTTGCATTTCCTCTTTTGACACTCAATCACATTTATATTTAGCTGTGCTGAATCATCTTATACTGGGGATCTATCTCTTGGACAGAACCTTATCATTGCACTGATCATGAATGTGATTTTTTGGTACATTGACTTTTATATAATGTTCACACAATGGTGAACAAGGATTTTAAGTAGATTCTTATAATGTATATTCTCATTTTCAAAGTCCTGATCCTGAATCTGGTTCATTGACTTCTATATAATGGTCATACATTGGTAAGCAAGGATTTGAAGTAGATTCTTATAATCTATATTTTATCTTCAAATTTCTGATTGGGAATCTAGTTTTATGGCACACTGACTTCTATATATTGCTTACTTACCTTTCTACTGTTTTATTTCACTTACTTATATCATTTATCAGTGAAGAAATTATTTGGATGTCTAATTATATCAACTCAGAATTAACAAAATTAGATATTTCATAATTACTCATGATGGATATTTTTTTTTTGAGCACTGCCTTTGAATCCACAGTTTTAGGCCTAATTGACATAGCCTGATTGTCAATCCAAGCAAAGTTTCTTGAAACATCTGGGGTTTTTTTACAACAAATGTTTTTGGTTGCTTCTACAGTGTTATGGTCCAATTTGAAGTTGTAAAGTATAAGTTCCTGAATTTAGGCTACATTGCACATTTATCTGTACAACTTTCAAATAACTCAAAGAGCAATGTACAACATGTCAGCACACCAACTACCATAACACTACCAAACACAGTAGGTACCTTACATAGCTTGAACTGCTTTGGTTTCAAAATATATTCACTGCAAGTTGGCATATACCAAAATATTGAAAAACTTTTGATTTGAGTATATATATATATATATATATATATATATATATATATATTTCTTTTACACCCATGTTCCTGCTACCTTCCTATGCACTTAGCCTGTGCATTAAAAAGCTGTGAGCCATGAAAGAAAAGATATTTTTTATTCTTTTCCTCTTTTTATTTAGTTTTTTTTACCAATGAATAGTTTAATCAAGTTGCATAGTCCACTTTTGTTTTCTTTGAATAAACTGATGATATTAATTTCTCACAGGAATTATTCTCACCCAAACCAAACTCATTCAAAAGATACACATTGTAAAGTATTTTACATTTGTCGTGCCTTCAAGCACTAACAATACTTTCCATTGTAACTGTTATGGTTTTATGAAACAATGTTTGGAATTGGTAAATGATAAAAAAACATAGCCAGACCCCACCAAAAAAAAGAGAAAAGGTATTTTTTCTTTCTTTCTCTCTTACTGTTTTCTTTCTTTCTTTCTTTCTTGATTGTAAACTGTAACAGAAGTCATTTTCTAAAAATATCTAATTAGGATTTAAAGTGAATTATAAAGAAGAAAAAAAAAGAAAATACATATCCAGCTGCCTGTCTATTTTAACGCAGATTAACAATTACATAAAGTCATCTCGCAGCAATAAATTGCAGACAGAACTGTAGGAAAGAAAACAAAAAGATATATATATATATATATATATATATATATATATATATATATATATATATAAATTCTCTTTTTTTTTTTCATAAAACATCAAACAATGCTTTGAGCAAACAAAAGAAAGAATCTATTTTTTTATTCCGAATATTTTGATAACAATTGATCATAATTGTGTGAAGACAGAAAACAAAACTTTCGATGAAATAATTATCAGTGAATATTTTTTAGCTACGTGTGTATAGACCAATTCTGTTTATAGGTTGACTTTGATTTTTGGCCAAGAAATCATTATATACAAATATATATATATATATATATATATATATATATATATATATATATATAGTTTATTTCTGATTATGTTTGTATATATGTAGACATGGCAAAGGTTATAACATGGTAATCTCAAAAGAGTTAAATGCTATCAAACAATACCCCAGTAAGAAACATGAATATTTCTAGCTCATTTTTTGTTGATTTTTTTTGTGATATTTCAATTATTTTAAAAACTCTTTAAAACACTTTTTCATTGGTAATGAACTAAGGTCAAAACTTATTGAGAATAACGAAAAATAAAAAAATTACAAAGAAATATTATTCTTGTTCTCAAATCATTTTCGTTGTTTTGATTATATATATTAATTAGTCATTCTCTCCATTTATTTTGTATCCTATCTGAGGATCAAAAATGTGAAACTCAAATTGCATGAGAAAGTTTTTGTAAGTTTTAACATTATATATGTACATATATATAGTTATCCAATACAGGATAAATTAAAATAGAAGCAATTGGTAATCTAAGAATGAAGGAAGATTTATTAATAGCTAAGTTACACCCTCAGAGTAGAATTAAATTCTGAATATATCATTAATTAACATGCACATTTTAAATACATATTCAAGTTTTAAAAAATAAAAAATAAAAATAAAAAATGAAAAATAAAATAAAATAAAATGAAATTAATTCGGACAACTAAAATCACGTCTATTCCTCATGGCGTTTAAACACTCCATGTGGCACCATGGTTATAACACCCAACATAGTGTTCTAACACCCCCATGTGACCCGATGTTTACAACATTCAAAAAAATTTTGAACCTCCAGCATCGTGTTCATTTAAAAAAAGAAATTCTAACAATGAAGTTTTACTTTGAAAAAAATTGGACTCAAATAATTATTATTTCGCATTGCAGCAGCCCTCTAAATTAATTCAATAATATATATATATATATATATATATATATATATAGTTGTGCCTTAATGGTTATTGCTGTAGGAAATGGGAAATGGACATAATAATGTAAGTTAAAATCCTGGATAAAGCTGTTTTTATTTCTCTTTTAAGCCAATGCCTTTAAGAAAGGTATGAATCCATTTACTCCCTCCTGCTCAGGGTAGATAGTAGATCAGACCAGGTTCTTTAATGTTGGCATGCCAACTAGTCAAGGTGAGTAAAAACTCTGAATTCAACTGAATGCCATTGAAGAGAAGAGAATATATATATATATATATATATATATATATGGGTAGGATATAGATTATAAGTATTGGTAATATGTCAAGTAGCATAAAATAAATAATACTGACTCTAATGTGATGGTTAACTAACTAGTCTCACACATCATTTACTGCTGAGTCAAGATCTCAGTCTAAACTCAGGGCCCTATAATCGAAGCCTTATACCAAATATATGGTATGAGATAAAAAATGATACCTGACATAAAAAATATTATCAAGACAATGTTTGAACACTTGATATTTGGTAGGGTATCTATTAACATCAATTACCGTCTGAAAGCGTCTGGTCATGCTTTTAACGATTGAATAACAATCATGTAATAATTGTTGCTGACAATCAGTCAATGTGCTACAATCATTGAACACCACAATTTGACCTTTTTCAAACACAGACAACGGCTTACTAGCTATTAGCAAAGGACTAATAACTGATAAGGATATTGAATTAAGGAAAAGAAAATTTTAAGATTTTTCTGATTTTTTGGTATTGCTGAGAATTTTTTTTAAATTGACATTTAACTACAACTAAAGAAACTTTGACAACAATATTCAAGGAAAATATTCACTTCTTATGTGTGTCCAAGCCTCTGAAGTTTCATAGAAATCTGTGGTTCTAATGAAAATGGTTCAGTTTTTTATTGTATGATTTTTTTGTCTCATACTGTAAGCTATACTTATTCTTTTTTGTTGAGTTCTGCGTGGCAGTTGATGCAAAGGTTGGTAAATTAAAAAAAAAGAAAAAGTATGATAATTTGTTTCAAAGAAGAAAACAACACAATTAAAAGTTTGAAATCTTTTTACTTTTAGAATGAAATGTAAAGGAAAAAAAGTTTTTAGATTTATAAAGGACACATTGCTAAATTTTCTGGGGCAGAGAAATCACTAACTTAATTTTGGCTTCATTCTTTTGTTGGGATTCATACATTTTGCAGGTGGTTCATTCAACCACTGCTTGAAGGTAAACTATTTCCTATTGTATTTTGGGGGTTTCTGTTTATGAGCAAGGGAACCATGCCTTTGGAATAATTTTGTCTTTACTTCATTGAAGCCCAGTTGGCTTGGGCTGTAGTATACACTAAAGGCACCTTTGCAGAGGGATAAGAGATCCCCCCCCATGAGTATCCTGGATATGACATGAAACAGCATTTGATGGTGAGGCTCCAGTCTTGAAAGCTCTGAGCAATGTGAAGTACTCTTTCAAAGCCATTATTCTCTGGTCCACTCAGACTTGGATTGGTAGTACCTTCTAGAATACCATTTATGGGGCAAATAGAACTGTTTAACCATAAAACTATATACAGACAAAAGATTGATATCAAATTGAATTATTTATGCTAAATAGCAATACCTAAGGCCATTTAACTGTGTGCAAATAAAACTCCTAGTGTTAGCTAGCAATACTTGAAACCATTGAACTGGCTTGTTCAGAATGTTACCTACAAGCTATTTATTTTTAAATCTTATGAATAATATATATATATATATATATATATATATATATATATATATATATACGAGGATCATTAAATAAGTTTACAGACTTTTTTCATAAGGGCACTTTTATTGATAGTATACACATGAAACTCTAGTCCCCTTCGAAGAAATCTCCTCCAGCTGCAATGCACTTGTACTGTTCCAACAACTTCTGGAAGTCCCCATGGAAGTCCTCTTGTGTGAGCATGTCAATGACCTTTGTCACAGCCTCTTTCATCTCCTCAGTTGTCTCATAATGACAGCCTCTGAGCTTAGGGGCTAACCAAAAGTCATAGGGAGCCAGGTCTGGACTATAGGAAGGGTGAGGAACTGTCTTGATGCCAATCTTGGTCAAATAGTCTGTGAGAAAGATGGAGTTGTGGACTGGTGCATTGTCCTGGTGGAAATGCCACTGACCCGATTTGAAGAGTGCTGGCCTGTTCCAGCGGAATCTCTTCCTGAACTCCCTTAAAACCTCACCATAGTAACCCTAACCCTAACTCTAACCCTTTGGCCTATCAACTTTGGTGTATTGACTTCCTTACTCCTCCCACACCTCTCATCATCCCTCACAGACTTCCTACCTTCCTTGAATCTCTTATGCCACTCAAAAACTCATGCTCAATTCATGCAAGATGGTTGAAAATTAGTCTGAAGCATTCCATCCGTTTTTGTGGCATTTTTTCCAAGTTAAAAACAGAATTTTATTGCATATCATTCTTCTAAAGTGTCCTCACATCCAGATTGCATTTTTGAAATTCACCATCTGTGACAATCAGGCTTCAGTAGGGTGTATTCCAATTGCTGCTGTAGCTGTTCATTTGAAGCTGAAATCATAAAAAATGGTCAGTCATCTCATAAGATGTATAGCAATAACATAGTGAATTTTCTAGAGTCTATGACAAATTTAAATGCCTGTACAAAAAAAAAAGTCTGGAAACTTATTGAATACACCACGTATATATATATATATATATATATATAGTCATCCACAGACAGATCTGTTTCATTCTATCAGAACTCATCAGTGTGGCTAGACATTAACTTCCCGTAGCTAGGATCGAAACCAGGTTGACTCAAACGTCATATATATATATATACATATATAGGATTTGACATTAAATAACCTACAAGGGTTGATATGCTATAAAACCCAACCTACCAACTTTTACTTCATTTTCTTGCGTCCTATGAAAGACTTTGTCCAGTAAAACAAACATATCTAAAAAAGTTGCTGTTTATTCAAAGATTGTTTACAATAAGAAGATTAATTAATTTGGCTTTTTATGATTAAGGATAATGTAAATTTAATGATCCCATTTTTTTTCTAAGTTCTTCAAGTTTATATAATTCTCTATTTATGGTATATTTTTTTAAAGATAATATATAGCTGTTTTGAAAGACTTCATAATTCTCTACATACTGGCCCATTGATCTATTGGGTAGAGTGTTCACAAATAGCCCAGAAGACTGGGTTTTAATCCCTCGTCGAGTCATACCAAAGACTCAAAAAATGTTACTTGATGCTGTCTTGCTTAACACACACATTATAAGGTATGGATCAAAGGTAAAGTGGAGAAATCTAACAAAAAGAGTTGTGCCCTTCCCTAGACTTCTACGTAGTATCTATTGAAAAGGGAGACTTTGGGTCGCCTTCGGCTTTTTTACTTTTACACATGGCATATTTTAATAGTAATATTGGGTTGAGTCATAAATGATTTTCATTTTTAAAGTAAGTTCAAACTATACATTTCAAACTTCCAAGGTTTTTAATGCAACAGTGAATTACCTGAATAAAAAATGCTTCCATCGGTCATTCTTATTTCACTAGTGAAAGAGAGTACATCATAATCTATGATCTCATGCCCATAGAATGGAAAAATTGGAAGTGCATATTCAACATGTAATATTGTGGGAGGTTAATAATATCAAAAACGCTAAAAGAAAAAAAAATAAAGGAAATTTTTATATGTTCATGGCCAAGGTATCATCAGTAAGCACCAAGTCTGAAACTGATTTTTAAAGTTTTTTTCTGGTGATATATTATTGAGAGATGAATCCAGACCAGCTATGCTCATCAGATATTGATCAAGATGCTTTAAGAGAATTGGTAGGATGAAATCTATGCTAAAGTACTTGAGAATTATCACTTGACCTCAACACATTTCAATCCACAATCTGCTTTCACTTAAAAATGATAGGAAAAGAGAACAAAGTGAGAATTTGGGTTCCTCATGCTCTTAGTAAGAAGAATAAGGACGATCACATATCCATAGAGACAAGTCTTCTTTCAAGGCAGAGAAATTACTTGTTTCTCAAGAATATCATTGCAGGTGATGAAAGATCTGTCTTTCATGACAATGTTCAAGGCAAAACACTGTCGATTGACAAGGATGAATTCCTGCAGCCTTCCCTAAAGGTAGAGCTTCATGAAAGAAAAGGTATGCAGTGTGTATGTTGGGATTATTGTGGTATTATTCTTTTTAAGTTTTCAAACCACCGTCAGATAGTCAGTGCAGAATTATAATCGCAGCAGCTGCAATGTGTGCATGAAAAAATCTAAAAAAATTCCCTGCACTTGTCTATAGTAGAAATGTTTTTCTCCATGATCATGCAAGGCCAGATTCACCAAGAATCATTCAAGAAAAAAAATATTCGATTTCAACAACTCTATTCTACCCATCCACCATATTCACTAGAGCTTACACCAAGACATTTCCATCTTTTTTGTTCTCTGCAAAATGCTCTGAATAATAAAAAATGTTCTTGAGAAGATCAGGTGAAAATCTTTGAGAAAAACCTCTTGAACTCAAAACCAGCTGACTTTTACTTGAGAGGAATCAACAGGCTACCTGATAAATGGCAAGAGGTCATTGAAAATAATGGTGATATACTATTTATTGAAATTAATTCATTATTAAACTATTCATAAATAAATTATATTCTATAAAAACGGAAATTATTTATGACTCAACCCAATAGCTCTTTAAAATTTTTTTTATAATTTTCAACATATGGTATCTTTTAATGATCCTAGCTCTTTCAAAAGTTTTTGAAGCTTACATAATTCTCTACCTATGGTAGATTTTAATGATCTCACTTGAAAGTTTTTGGAAGGTTATATAATGCTTATTATATTATATTATAAATATAAAAAAGAACAATTTTTGCCCATATATCATTCTGGACAACTTTCAGAGATTCTACTTGGTCAAATGTTATACATATTGATTATAGAAAAATAGAGTGAAAAGACAAAACAAAACGGTTAATGATTTCATTAAGAAAATGTTCTTTTTATCCTTTTAACACCAGTCAATAATATGTACATTGATGATCATGAGGTTTATGGTAGTTAAAGGTTTTAATGTAACATATTTTTGAAACAGTCTTTTTTTAATCTAACATTTTTGAGGTTCTTTTTTTAATGTAACATATTTTTGAAACAGTCTTTTTCCCTGAAAAATATGACATAGTGAGTAAGCAAAAATTAGGAAGAGTTAAATTGCTTCATTTTAATCTTTACAAAATTATTTTGTATTAATTCAAAAATAAGATATAGGTTTTTGACAAATATCTGTATGATACTAATTAAAATATAATTTCCTACTCAAAATACAAATATGTGTCTTTGAAGACATAATGAGGCATGCTTCAAATAGAGTTTCTGTTATAGAAGTACTTGGTAGCAATGATGCATGCAAAAAAATATCAAGAATAACCTTGGCCTCCTCTACTTGCAAATAAAGCGAAACAACACTATAATGACATTATTCTTCAGGCAAAATACCCTCCCACCTCTCAAAAAAATTGATTAAAGTTAACAAGATATTTAACAATGTGAACATCATTTTCAATCTTTTCAATAATTAATGCCTCAAGAATGTCTTTGTCTCAGAAAATCAAATGCAATGATAATTCTATCATTAACCAATTTTTTTCTATCAATGTACTCTTCAGTTATATCTTAAAATCATTTATATTTAATAGGAATACTTGATGCCTAGTAATTGTGAATTATTTGTATTAAGAATAGTTGCTTGAAGCTGTAATTGTTTACTAAGGATTAATATTAGTAAGTTGAAGCCACATTAAGGTGTGCAAACAAATGACTATTACTGAATAGAAATAAGTACTTGAAACCATATAATTATTAGTAAGAATACTCAAAACCATGCAAGTGTGTGCAAATTATATTGGTTTTAGTTTCTTTGTTTAATGCTGTATCAACCTTTGTGGGTTATTTAATGTACTGTTTAACCTATTGTGGTACTGTTTAACCTATTGGTGGGGAAAAATATTTGCATTAGATAGGAATACTATTGACTGAGTGGGTAGAATGTTCGCCAATGGTCCAGAAGACCAGGATTCAATCCCAGGTTAAGTCATACTAAAGACTCAAGAAATGGTACTTGATGCCTCCTTGCTTAACACTCAGTATTATAAGGTATGTATCAAAGGTAAAGTGGAGCAATCCAGAGAGGGGTAGCATCCTCCCCTACACCTCAGTGTTGTAGCTATTGAAAAGGGAGCTTTTGGGTCACCCTTGACTATAGCAGCCAACTTTATTTTTTGTTTGTATTAAGTATATTTACTTGAAACTGTAATTGTTTACAAAGGTTATTATTAATTACTTGAAACCATATAACTGAGTGCAAACAAACAATTATTATTCAATAGAAATAATTTCCTGAAACAATTATTATCATTACATGGAAATACTTGAAACCAGACAACTGTATATAGATTATTTGTGTTAGTAATACTAAATATCTTATAACTGCTAGGAAAAAAACTCCTAAGAAACATTAACACAAAGAATGTAAACATAAATTTACAATGAATGCAATTCCCTAACCTCTTTGCATGAAATAATCCAAGATGGGTTTACACACCACTAAATTCGATCAATCAATCAATCAGATACATATTTTGAAATGTCACAAAATTAGTATAGTTCCAGTAAAAACTATTTCTATTGAGTGTTGAAGTGATCTTCCCTGGTCAAAGATCAGTATGTAATAGTTGTATTTGCATTTATAAATCTAGGCAAAACTTAGTTTATACAAGTTGGTTTGTTGGTTTGTTTGGTTTTATTGCATATCAACAATTGTAGGTTATTTAATACCAAATCCTCTTTATACATATATATAAAATATATGATTTGTAAACACATTTTGTTGATAACATTTTTAAATAAGCTCAAGCTGATATTTTGTTCACAATTAAATGGTTTCAAGTATTTCAATCCAATACAAATAATTCTATCTACTATTGATCATTTGTTTGCACACAGTTAAATGATTTCAAGTATTTCTATGTAACAGAAACAATTTAACATCGGTCATTTGTTTGTACACATTTAAAGAGATATAGATGATATATAAGTGATAAGTTTGTCAGTCATTTCATTTTTCAGTGAGTCAAAACTGATTTGTTTATACTCTAGTATTGCTATAATTTCTATTCAGTTAAATGGTTTCAATTATTGCTATCTAACACTTACAATTCTATTCAATATAAATCCTTTGATTGAACACAATAAAGTGGTTACAAGTATTGCAATTTGACACTCATAATTCTATTCAATATTACTAATTCATTTGCACACAGTTAAATGGTTACAAGTATAGCTATGTATCATTAACAATTCAATTAAACATCGGTCATTTGTTTACACCCAGTTAAATGTGAAAACAACTCTATTTCAAACAATTCAATCTAGCATAAATCATTTGTTTGCACACAGTTTAAAAGTCAAACAGTTCTGTTTGACCCATACATAGGACCCTATCAGGTGCTACCACTCCAGGCCAGAATGGACCGGGGACCAATGGCAATGAAGGGGTTCTCTGCATTCCCAGCATTACTGGAGCTTCACCATCAGATTGTTTAGTGTCATATCAAGTAGAGATGTCGTCGGTGAATTCTACAGCCCCAGCCAACTGGGTGATTTATTCAAGTCTACTTTAGGCTAACACAACTTTCAGAATTTTACAGATTCATTCTCTATAGAGTAATTAGAAGAAAGAATTATAGGTCACAACTTAGTAATTTATAACAACCATATTAAGAATTTGCAAGAAGACTTAAAATTGTGATTCAAAGATATTCTAAACATGGATTATTTCTTCATTTGATGCTGAGTTGGAAACCACAAATCTAGACACTTTTCTTAAAAAAGAATTTATTAAAATTTCTTTTAATTATTGAAGTGAATTCTCTATTTAAAGGAATTGGGTATATCTGGATGCAAAAAAATACTGCAAAATATCCCAAGCTTTATGCAACTATTGACCTTATTTTACCAGCTTTTCCTTGTTCATATATGGTTAAATCTAGGTTTAGCTATATGTACTAAGAAAACAGAAAAGCACTATGAACAAAGAAGATGCTGATTTATGACTCAAACTCCCAAATCTGCCACCAAATATTTTTGATCTCCTCAGCGCCCACCAAACACATCTTTCTCATTAAGAAATAATTCAAGAATTAAAGGTGAGTTTGTATCTATAGTTTACTGATTCTTTTTTCATGTAAATTATATTAAAAATCGATAAATTAATCATGTTTTGTAATTCAATATTCAATTAATCTATTTGGGGGTAAATGGAAATTAGATTTGGTTACAAGGGGTGCATCAAATAAAAAGTTTGAGAAGCTGTGAATCACAATTTGCTGTGCGCATCTTTTCCTTGTTTCTTAAACTAAAAATTCAACTCAGCAAGAAAAATAATTTTTCAATCATGGTTCATTCTGTCTTGGTAAATACAGTTTGAGTAGATCAGAGGGAAGCCATTGGCCTTATAAAAAGCAATCCTTTTAAGGGATTCTGGTATTACACAAAAGATAAGCTTCATAGGTGCTTTGACAAATGGGAAAACTTATGGGAATAATTCAATTGAATATGAAGTGAAATATTTTTAAGAAAATTGTTTCATTCATTTTTCATTTCTATCTTCAGTCTTAAACACCTGATATACCCATGCAGATCAATGAAGAGAAATGTATTTTTTTTAATGTACCCTAATTATTTGTTTTTAATATTCACCACTAACTTTCGACTATGAAATTCTTGAAAAAAATTCTCATATATAAAACATGTTGACTTTTTTTAATATTTGTAGTTGCTAAATTTAGCATTTTTCCAAATTTTCATTGGTTTGTCCAAACTAAAAATGAAATTTTACACTGGTTGAATTATGTGTTAAAACATAAAATTCAAACACTACTTAAAGCAAACACATGGCCATGCTTATACAAAAATGGAACAAGCCAGTAGTACAAATAAGCTTTTATTAGGTAAAACAAAATTACAAACAAACTCACATCTCAGTAGATATTTCTTAGTAATGGTATAAGACAAATTAGTTTGGACTATAAATATAACTTACTTTTGGTCATTCCATTTCAAATATGATCAGGCATGTGGTCAGAAAAAAGCGTTAATTATATAATTCTCAAGTATGATATACATCTCTATCTTTCAGGTAAAAAAATTTGGAAAAAAGTCCCTCTTAGATAATTATGGTATATCTATCGCTAACAGTTGCTCAGTAACAATTTAATCTGCTGGGTTAGGTATTTTTAATGAACTGTGACTCAAACATGTAAAAAACATAGCTTGAAAAAAGAAATCAATGAAATAGTCTTTATGTATATCTGATTGATGCCAGTTCAATTGGTGCTGCAAAGATGAGATAAGAATAAGAGATAGAAGATTGAATGATTTCAATAAAGTCTTGTAGCAGCTGTTACATTTTCTCCCTGTAAGACACAAAAGGAAAAAAATTGTTTACCTTTTGTGCCTTAGCCATTCAGCATGGCTGAAATATCTGTATTAAAAAAATTATCTTCAGTAATTGACTTTTTGCTTCAATAAAAATAGCCCCAAATACAACTATCTCAATTGGATTTCCTTTTCACAATTAAAGATAGAGAGAAAATTCTGGGTATACAAAAAAAAAGTTATTTTCTTTGTGTATCTGTAGCAAACAACTTCATTATTCAAAAATTGGAAGTCATGAGACATATATTTATTCTATCTGTAGCTTCAGAGAGATTAGAAACTCCACTGAAAGGATGTTATAAGAAATTTCAGAATTTTGAGCAGGGTTCATGGTATAATGGATATAACAATTTGGAACCAAAGTAAACCGAATCAAAGACACTATCTCTTGTGAGATTTTCTCACTTAAATTGTACAAAAAGCCACAAAGGTAGTTTTATTCTAAATCATGTAAAACCTTCAAATATACTCTCAACCTTATGTATACAAAAATGCAATGAATATTGTTTCATTTCAAATTAGTCACAAAATCACAGAAGTGGTTTTATTCTAAATTATGCAAAAGGACTCAAATAAAGTTTCTACCTGAATTGCACAAAAAAACACAAACAATTTCTGCCTAAATTGCCAAAAAAAGTAATTTCTGCATAAAATTTTACAAAAAATCACAAATGTAATTTCTGCTTTAATTTCATTGTATAAATAGTCCCAAAATAAGGTATTCATAAAAACTAAACTCATTGTTCATGGATTTCAAGATTAGTTATTTTGCTTTTATCTTTGTATAATTAAACATTGTTGACGTAAAATTAGTCCAAAATGATCTCAAATATTTTTTCAAGTCATGTTTTATTTTTGAATAGCAAAAAATATTCTGAAGCCAGAAATGAATTTTAAATCAGAAATACCACGGAAATAAGAAAAAATCTTTGTAATAAAAATTTAGTTTTCAAATAGATCCCTTGTAAATAAGACTGCATACCAAAGTGATTATAGACTATTAGGAATGACAACTTTTGAAACTAAATATATAATAATACCAGAAATATATATATATATATATATATATATATATATATATGTATTTCTGATGTTATTATTAACAAGATATATATATATATATATATATATATATATATATATATATATATATATATATATATGTATATTGTTAATAATATATATATATATATATATATATATATATATGTCTTTAATAATATATATATATATTTATTGTTAATAATATATATATATATATATATATATATATATATATATATATATATTGTTAATAATGTATATATATATATATATATATATTATTATTCAGCTCTGAACGTAAATGTTTTGCTACTTTATTTTATCATGTGGCTAAGGGCAAATTTTCATTAATAAAGTCATGTCTGTGCACGGAAAGTCATGATTATTTGAGGTAAACAAAGTGTTTCCTATTCTATAAAAAACAGAAGTATATAACATTCTATGCTCCTGAGATTTAAATAATATTCTCACTGTCTGCTCAAATCACTTCACATTCTTTTATAACTTATAGTCAGAAATCAAATGTAAAATTTCAATACCAGGTTACAAAAAAACAAAAAAAAAAAAAAAAAATTACTCCTTTTATGAGATTTTTTTTCACTCTTAACACATTGCGGAATTTCAGAACAGTCAAGCAATACAGAAGGTGCAGATGGTAGAAAAATCAAGAAATAATGAATGCTAATAGGAAAGATAGAGACAAACAAACAGAAAACAAAAGATGTTTACGATGAAGAGAGTAATGTTAATTTTTTTCAGTATTTTTAAAGCATAAAAATCAGTTTTCAGATTAACAATACTTTTATCAGCAACATAAGAAACTGAATGAAAATTAAAATGAAAAGAAAAAATTTCTTGAAAAAATAAACATTTTGTTGTATGCATCATATTTAAAGAAAGTTTAACAGGTTTGAATTCAAGTTTTTCTCGCCCTTGTATAATTTATATATATATATATATATATATATATGCATATATTCATATATGTATGTGTATATATGCATATATATATATATGCATGTACATATGTTTGTATGTGTATATGTATATATATATATATATGTGAATATATACATAGGTATCAACCCCTCTGCATGAATACAATGTGACACAAGGTCAATTTGTAAGCAAGGTTTAACAAGTTTGAATTCAGAATTTTACTTTTCCTAGACCAGTGGCCATACCAAGGTCAAAAAGGCTTGCCTGCCCAATTACTTGCCCATAGCTCGAAGGACAATAGTTGATACATATCTTTCCAAAGATTATTCGGATTCTGTTTATTGCAAACAGCCTTGTTCAGGATTTGAACTTGGTCGTACTGCCCATTTCAAATTACCATGACCATTACACCATGGATGCCTCTCTCTCTCACTATATATATATATATATATTGTCATCCACAGACAGACTGTTTCATTCTATCGGAACTCTTCAGTGTGGCTAGACATGCAGGACACTCGAAGCCGGGATCAAAACCCATCCAACTTTACGCTAGACTAAGTTTCAGACCTCTCGGCCACTAAGTGGACCACGTTGGCTAAGGGAATTTTAAGGTATTTATTTTAGCAACAGTAGCAGTAGCCTTTGTTTACATTTTTTTTATATCCTATCAGCTACCAGAGTGCTCAATTCTTACGAAAAGCTTTGTATTACGCTAGCAGCGGCCGACAATTCCTTCGCAGAGTGCTCAACCCCCATGGGGGAGCGTAATTCATATATTTGATTGGTTTTGTTTTATGGTATATCAAACTTTGTATGTAATTTAATGCCAAATCCTGTTTATACATATTATTTTTAGCTGATAGTTTGTTGGTAACATTTCTTAAACTAACCAGAGCTCTTTTATTTACACACAGTAAAATGGTTTAAATTATTACTACTATTTGCTTATAGTCAAATGGTTTCATATATTACTATCAAACATGAATTTTTCTATTCAGCACTTTGCACACAGTTAATTGTGTTCTGGCGATACTAGCGAATACGCCTAATCAAGCAGAGACACTACTGCATAGTCTGGAAAGAGTCGCAGCTGGCATTGGCCTCCATGTCAATGCAAACAAAACTGAATATATGTGTTACAACCAAACGGGCAACATTGCCACACTAGACGGAGCCTCTCTGAAACTAGTCGACAAATTCACCTACCTAGGAAGTAGCGTCTCATCAACCGAAAAAGACATCGACACACGACTGACGAAGGCATGGACAGCTATCGATAGGCTCTCGATCATATGGAAGTCGGACCTAACTGATAAAATGAAACGCAGTTTCTTCCAGGCAGCGGTTGTGTCGATACTGCTATATGGATGCACCACATGGACGCTTACGAAGCGGCTGGAGAGGAGGCTGGACGGAAATAACACAAGAATGTTGAGAGCAGTATTAAACAAGTCCTGGCGACAACACCCCACGAGACTCCAACTATACGGACACTTGCCCCCCATCACGAAAACTATACAAGTTCGACGAACCAGACACGCAGGACACTGCTGGAGAAGCAAGGACGAGCTCATAAGCGATGTACTCCTGTGGACCCCCACATATGGATGTGCAAGAGTGGGACGACCAGCACGAACCTACATACAGCAACTATGTGAGGACACAGGATGTAACCCTGAAGACCTGCCGGAGGCGATGAATGATAGGGAGAAATGGCGGGAGAGGGTCAGGGATATCCGCGCTGGCGGCGCGACATGATGATGATGATTGTAAATGATTGAACAGATAGGACCCTAACAGGTATTACTACTCTGGATCAGAGTTGACCTGGGAGTAATGCCATTGAAAAGGTATTCACCAAAGCTCCAGGACTGGAGTATCATCCTGGGATGATTTTGTGTCATATCCATGACACTTGTTTATGAGAGTAACTCTTACCTCTCTGCAGAGATGCAGTCGGCATATTCAACAGTCCCAGGCAACTAGACTATATACATATATATACATGTAAGGACATACATACATTTATATGAGTATATCATTGGTTAATGATTATTTGGTCTGTGTTTTATATCATATCAACTCTTATGGGTTATTTTATGCCTAATCCAGAACAAATATACATATATATATATATATATATATATATATGTTGAAGTGAGTTAGTGTGTTGAGCAGCAACAGTAACAGACTACCAAATTATGAATTGGATTTACATAAAGCAGTCAGTGTTTATGGTACTCTGGAATATTCCATTCTTGCATCTGGATGATCTCATTCCTCAAGCCCTGATTGGCTGTTGGTTTCAGTGTGGATATGGCGCTAGATAAATATCCATTATTCTGCATTATGCTCTCAACAACCGTAGTGAGTTATATATATTTACCCAACCCTTCCGCTTGGGCAGGATATGACACAAGGTCAATTTTTAAGCGGAGTTTAACAGGTTTGAGTCCAGAGTTTTCCTTCTCCAAGACTAGTTGCATCACCAAGGCTAAAGAACCTAGTCTGTCCTACTATTTACCCATAGCTGGAGGGAGAATAATTGGATTCATACCTTTCCCAAGGGTATTAGTGCTATGTGAAATGCAATCAGTCTCGTCCAGGATTTGAACTCGTGTTGCCATGTACATTTCCTACAATGATGACCATTACACTACGGGCACCTGTAGTGAGTTATAGTTTGTTCCCATGTCTACCAACTGGATGCTCATTGGAATCCCACTGCAATGGGGAGTACCTTATGGCTTTTATATATATGTACATGTATATATGATGATTTTTAAGTGAATAATTTGTAGATAACATTATTTTTAGATGAGTTAGACCTCATTTGTTTGCATACAGCTAAATGGTTTCAAGTATTGCTATTTAACATAAGCAGTTCTATTTACCAAGTATTCCAAACTTATATGAACAATTTTCACACTGCTACATGGTTTCAAATAATTGATTATATTAATCCTTACTAAATGATTGAGCAGTTCTATTTGACCCATAGACAGGACCCTAAAAGAAACTACTATTCCATGTCAAAATGGATCGGAGAGTAATAACTACAAAGAGGTACTCCACATTCCCCAAACTCCAGAACTAGAGTTTCATTGTCAGATGCAGTTTAGTGTCATACCCAGGACACTCGAATTTTATTTTTCGCAGTGTGATTGACCTTCAGCCAATGTCTTTTAGCACTTTTAAGATAAAAAGTATTGGGTGTTTCTTTGCCAAAAGAACAATTTGAATAATATGTTCTGGACCACCATATTGGTGCTAAGGCTTGACATGGCCAGCTGATTGATCAAATTAAGTCTTTTTGATCTTCTGTCTAGCCCAGTAAGGGTTAAAGTAGAGTGTTGCAGGTCACATGACAACTTTGGCTGCCAAGTCACAGAACTGCACAGCCAGCAGATTCCTATCCTCCAGCATTGTGGGTTGCCACCAATGACTTACTCCTCTGCAGAGATACAGTCAGCATATTCTATAGCCCCTGTCAATGGAGCAAAATAAATATGTCTATACCTGCATATATATCATATTTACCAACCCCTCCGCTCGGGCAGGATATGACACAAGGTCAATTTTTAAGCGGAGTTTAACAGGTTTGAATTCAGAGTTTTCCTTCTCCTAGACTAGTTGCCTCACCAAGGCTGAAGAACCTAGTCTGTCCTACTACTTACCCATAGCTGGAGGGAGAATAATTGGATTCATACCTTTCCCAACGGTATTAGTGCTATGTGAAATGCAATCAGTCTCATCCAGGATTTGAACTCGTTTCGCCGTGTCCATTTCCTGCGAGAATAAGCATAACACCACGGGTTGGTAAATATGATACCTGCATATATATATTCATATATCTATGCATATTTATATATATATATATATAAGCATATGTGTACATTTATATATACATATCTATGTATATAAATGTATGTGTGTATTTATATGCGTGTTTATATATATATATATATATATATATATATATACATTTACATGCATATATATATATATATATATATATATATATATATATATTAGAACTGTATATGGTTGTCACAATCTCACTTGCAGTATAATTTGGAGAATGCTCAATATCAGTGATTGAGCTATAATATAATAATAAATGAAAATATATAAGTTTTTATAAACATTTAATAGCATTTTTGCCATCACTGGTTTCATGCCGTCTTTATATGACAATCATCAGGCACACGTACATATATATGTAAATATATCTATATAGATAGAGACATATATATATATATATATATATATATATATATATATATATATCTTGAGGTGCTCTATCTGGTGAGTGTGGAGGATGTGAATGCATCTCCACACACACACACACACACACACATATATATATATATATATATATAGATATACATGAGTATATATATATATATATACATATACACACACTAGAGATTACATTTTTGATGATATCTAATGAAATTTAACTTATGTTTGTTTTTATATTTTCTATACTAAAGTGTTATAACTTTCTGGACACTCAGCAAATTTGATCGTTCCTTTCAAATTGCTCCTGTTTTTCTTATTCAATGGAGTAAAGAAGGTAAGAGGCACTAATTGCCACACCACACTTGATATGCTTGTATGGACACAATGAATTATTTTAGGAGTTCATCACAAGACCACACTGTCATATCAAGTCTTAAGAGTTTTGGTTGTACTAAACAATTTGCTTGTGAATTAGATTTGATTCTCAAACAAACAGGACTGGCTTAGGGTTACATCTGCTTTAACAAACCATTGAAACTTTACTTTGTTTGTTCTTCAGAGAGCAAATAATTGTTAAATATCTAGTATAATGAATATTATTGATCTAGTATAATGAATATTATTAAAATTAATTATAAAATAATATTATTTTAATATAATTAATATAAGAAAGCACAAATTGCTACAAACTATTAATACCGGGACATTGGCCCAGCGGTTAGAGTGTTCGCCAATGGCCCGGGAGACCTGGGTTCAATTCCAGGTCGAGTCATACCAAAGACTTTAAAAATGGTACTTGATACCACCTTGCTTAACACTCAGCATTATAAGGTACGGTTCAAGGGTAAAGTGGAGCAATCCTGGGAATGGAGTAGCGCCCTCCCCTACACCTTGGTGTAGTAGCTATCGAAAAGGGAGCCTTCGGGTCACCCTCGACTATGGTCGCTAACTTAACTTACTTATACATAGAAAAATCAGAATAACTCTTTAATTTTAGAATGAATTTCAAAAGACATAAAAAAAGACTTATCCTGTAACCTGGTTTTGTCATGGGGGTGCTACTCATTAATAGGGCCAGCCTGAGTAAGTGCAGGGTCCAATTAGAAAAGTGTTCATGGGAGCCTCTATCCTACAAAAAAAGAAGAGTAAGGTCCAATTAGAAAATTGTTAGAGAGGCCCTCTATCCAACCAAAAAGGAAGTATTAGACCCTATTAGATAATTGTTTATGGTATTCTTTTTCTCTTAAAAAAGGAAGTATGAGGCCTAGTTAGATAATTGTTGATAAGGCTCTCTATCTTATTAAGAAGTAAAAGTGCGTCCAATAAGATAATTGTCAATGAGGCCTTATACGTTAGAATACTCTACAAAATAACTTCAAAGTCACTAATTTTTGTTATATCATTTTCTATTGGTAGCATCATCATATTTTTGTTTTATCACTTTTGTGAAATTGTTCACTATAGCTATGTTTTAATCAGTTTTAGTCCAAAAAATCTTTTTTCCCACATGCACAGGGCCCAATTTGAACAAATTATCAAATTGTCTTAAAACCGGCCTTGCTAATGTAGCTTGTCTTGGGCATGAATAGCCTGTTAGAGTCCATCCTTCTCCATCTCTACTACTAATTCAAATTAAGAGTTCTCTTGACTGGTTGTCATACCAAGTTTAAAGAAATCTGCCTGCCCTACTATTTACTTATAGCTGAAGGGAGAATAGTTAGATTCATAACTTTCCCAAGGATATTAGCATTATAAGGAACAAAAACAAATATAGATACATAATAATCATAATGGAAATTCTTGCTTTTCTTGTAGAAAAATGATTTCTCTTTTTTCTTTTGAATTTTTTTATACCTGAGAAGGCCAGAAGAATTGGTAGGCTGAAATGGAATTAAATCTCTGAATTATGATAAAAGTCATCCATTAAAATAACATTTCCACATAACAGACCATAACTTTATTCTATCTATCTATCTATCTATCTATCTATCTATCTATAATGCAGTTTACTATATCTATAACAAAAGAGTACTCAATAGATGTGTTAAAAGCAAATCCTTCATACTCCATACAGATACACACACATATACAGACACATGTAGACATTTATTTGAATTTTATTTCATGTGTACATGCTATTATTTGAGAGGAAGCTGTTTTGTATACTCAAACATATAGGGGGTGTCCTCGTGGTGTAATCGTTAAAGTGATGGACTGCAGAATCGTAGTATGCGAGTTCGTACTCCAGTTGCGCTATTATGTTCACTTTCGGGCAAATACCTTTGGGAAAGGTATGAACCCCCTTATCCTCCCAGCTATGAGTTAAATAGTACCACTACTGTTCTTCTAGGAGAATAGATTTGGCATTAAATAACCTACAAAGGTTGATATGCCATTAAACAAAGAAACCAAACCAAACCAAATCAAATATATAGGGGATGTCCTCATGGTGTAATAATTAAAGCAATGGATAGTGGAATCATAGTAAGCGAGTTCAAACTCCAGTTGCTGCATATTGACTCCAGCCAAGCTGTCAAAAAAAGAAATGCACCAGTGTAAATAACAGGTGCATCTAGTCAAAGATATCAGGGGGAGACCTTGACTGTCGAGGGGTTGAATTGAGTGCAAATTGTGACGCTCGCAGGAAGTAGATGGGCGTCAAATTGTTATATGACCCTGGCGACAGGAAGTTCAGATCAGTTGGAGAGAAGATGCTGGAATGTGAACCATGTCCCAGCAGAGGCTGGGCCCCCAGGCCCCCGGTTGAGCAGTCCAGGAGAATGGGAAAGAAAGGCTGTGATAACCAGAAGAGTTGTGGGGTCAATATGTTGCAGTCTTTGTTCGGTCTCCAACTCCCTCTCACACACAACCCTTTCAATAAAGTGAGAGGTATATTTTTCTAAAGAACTATGTCCACTTGTCGTTATTGTGTGAATATGTTACTGCATGCATCTGCATATGAGTATGTTACACAGTTGTGCTATTATGTTCACTTTCAGACAAATACTCTAGGAAAAGTATGAACCCTCTTATCCTCCCTGCTATGGGTTTAATAGTAGTACTGCCATTCTTCTAGAAGGGTGGTTTTGGCATTGAATAACCTACAAAGGTTGATATGCCATTAAACAAAGAAACCAAACCAAACCATCAAACATATATATATATACATACACACACACATGCATATATATGTGTGTGTATGTGTGTGTGTGTATTCTACATAACTGTTTCAGATATACACAAAAACACAGACATTAATTTATTTTTTAGTCTATGTGTGCATACAGTTGTTTGTGAAGTAGGTGTTTTTTGTGTGTGCATATATATATATATAAAACTGCCAATGTAGATTTGCATAGACATAAACACCAGTCAAATTCAAATTCTTTCAAGCACAAAATAATGAAAAAGAATATTTTTGTTTTTCATGAGCCCATATCAGTTAACCAGATGAAGAGAAGAGAGAATACCTTGCATTCATTGAATCACTTTATGAAGACAATTGTGGAAACAAACAAAGATTTTTTTTAACACAATTTAAAATGACCTGATCAGTAATTCCAGCAAAAATATTTTTGTTGAAAATTCACATTTAAAATCCTTGATCATATGCACATGTTTATTAGTCTTAGTTTTTTTTAATGTTGCCTAATTCTTCTTGGTTCCACATTGTCAGCAAGGCATAGAATATAGCAACTGTATCCGCTGCAGAGAAGAAAACTGGATTATGATATTAAACTACATCCAGGAGTGAGATTTTAGTTCTTGAGCTTAGGAAAGAGTGGAGTCACCCCTTTTGTAACTATTACCCACAGGTCTATTCTAATGTGAAACGATTGTACCTGTTAGGTTGAATGATTAATTGATTTTTAAGGCATATCCACTGGTCTAGGGCTATTTTTTCCCTAGTGGTTCCTAGTACATTCATATTCACAAACTTTGTGCAATTGCTTCTCAAGAGGTTTTTCTTTTGCAAATAGTCTTATCGAATATGATTTTTAATAGACCTCTTTGACCCATATATTGGACCCTAAAAGGTACTACCATTGCAAGTCAGAGTGGATTTTGGAGTAATGATAGTGAAGGTGTACTCCACATTCCCCAGATCTCTAGAAATCGAGCTTCACCAGTCTGGTGTCATATCCAGGACACCCCTCTTTTGGAAGGAATCTTACCCCTCTGTAGGAGATGCAATAAGTATATTCTAAACCCCACTGATAGTGTCTAGTACCTGTTAGCATCTTGTCTATTGGTCAAATAGATCTGATTGAAATAATGAAGTTTTTACTTATTATAATGATTGCAAAGATACATTTTTGAAGGAAGTGAGTTTGAACTCCAGTTTCACTACTACATTATCTACTGGACTAATACCCTTGGGAAAGATATGAACCCCCCCTTATACGTCGAACTATGGGTAAATAGTATTACTGCTGTTCTTCAACAAGGATGGCTTTGGCATTAAATAACCCACAAAAGTTGATATGCTCTTAACAAAGAAACCAAAATCAAAAGTATATTTTTGCATCAAAAATAATTTTTACTTTGGCTCAAACTTTGACCACTAGCACTGGAGGTGAGAATAAATATACAAACTCCCAAATCACCAAACAAACTTGAAAAGTACAGTTTTTCCCAACATATAAAATGCATGGTTAACAAAGATATTTGGGAGACTATTGCTCATTCCCATCCTTCCAAACTCCATAGCTGTCAATTTCCGACTTTAGTATGCAACCCTTTGGTCATATTACCAGTGAATGGGATGCTGTTTAATATTAGCACAGAATTATTTTAATGCTAAATGTGTGTCTTATAAAATGGAAAATATGACATATATAATCTTTATATAATTTATATACAATATTTTGTATTTATTTCTGATTGAAATAAACATTGTACGAGGTGCCTACAATAAGTTTCCAGATTTTTTCGTATGGGCACTTTTATTGATAGTACACACATGAAATTCTAGTCCCCTTCGAAGTAATCTTCTCCGGTTTCAATGCACTTGTTGTACCATTCCAGCAACTTCAGGAAGGCCCTATGGAAGTCCTCTTGTGTGAGCGTGTCAATGACCTTCGTCACAGCCTCTTTCATCTCCTCAATTGTCTCATAACGACAAGCCTCTAAGTTTTTCCAAGAGCTTAGGGAATAACCAAAAGTCACAGGGAGCATGGTCTGGACTATAGGGAGGGTGATGAACTGTCTTGATGCCCATCTTGGTCAAATAGTCTGTGAGAAGGATGGAGTTGTGGACTGGTGCATTGTCCTGGTGGAAATGCCACTGACCCGATTTGAAGAGTGCTGGCCTCTTCCCTAGGAATCTCTTCCTGAACTTCCTTGAAACCTCAGTATAGTATTCCTTGTTGACTATCTGTCCAATGGGAACCCAGTACATGTAGATCATGCCAGTACTGTCAAAAAAAAGGATCATTAAAAGTTTGTGGGTGGATTTGCTCTGTCTGGCCTTCTTGGGTCTGGGAGAGCCAGCATGCTTCCCCTGGGAACTCTGTCTGTTGGTCTCTGTGTCATAGCAGGAGATCCAGCTTTCATTGCAGGTCACCAGAGCATCAAGAACTGCAGGATCTGAATTGATCAGCTCGACCATCTCCCTACTGTCATGATGACTTTCTTTCTGATCTTCTCCGAGCACCCTTGGGACAAACTTTGCACAAATCTTCTGCATCTTCAGTTCCTAACGAATAATTGTGTGTACAGTTCCCACACTGACATCAACTGTGCACTTATTGTCTCTATAGACACACGACGGTCCTTATCCATGAAATTCTTTATTTGGCCAATCAACTCTGGTGTTCTGACTTCCTTACTTCTCTCATCATCCCTCACAGACTCCCTGCCTTCCTTGAATCTCTTATGCTACTCAAAAACTGATGCTCGATTCATGCAAGATGGTCAAAAAGCAGTCTGAAGCATTCCATACGTTTCTGTGGCCTTTTTTCCAAGTTTAAAACAGAATTTTATTGCATATTGTTCTTCTAAAATGTCCTCACATCCAGATTGCATTTTTGAAATTCACCAGCTGTAACAATCAGACTTTAGTATGGTGTATTCCAGTTACTGCTGTAGCTGTTCATTTGAATCTGAAATCATTAAGATTGGTCGGTCATCTCATAAGATGTATAGCAATAACCTACTGAATTTTCTAGAGTCTATGACAAATGTAAATGCCTGTACAAAAAAAAAGTCTGGAAACTTATTGAAGGCACCTCGTATATCTGAAATAGTCAGTGTAATACGAAAAATAACTTGTATATCTGACTGTGCCTTGTATATCTTTTATTATATTGCTCTATTCTGGAGTTTGAAAAGTATTACATTATGATACTATACTTCCAGCAAATAAGACACATGGTTTGCAAAGATATTTAGGAGGCTACTCAAACTCTTCCAAGTTCCACAGCTGTTGATTTCTAACTTCTGCAGATAACTCTCTAGTCATAATACCAGTGAACAGGATACTGTGTGATATAAGCATACAATTAATTTAATGCTAAAGGTTGAACTGACTTTGGCATAAAATAAGGTTTGACGTGTTAACTAACCATTTATTATTTTCAAACAATTCTCAATCATTCAAATTTTTAACTTCTTTATATTCTTAATTGTGTTTCAAGTAGTCATAAAACGTGCTGCCTTCTATGCTACAAAAGAATCTTTTCGTTATCTGAAGGATCTTCCTGTGAACTCTCAACAGAATGCATACGTTCCACAAGTGAACCAACAAAGCAAAAAGTTTTGACATTTCATTCTGCAACATTGACTTTTGTCTATTTTCATTTATACTTATTTAATGCTTGACCTTTCCAGAGATTGAATCAACTCCAAATGTACTGAAGTAAAATATTTTATGATATCTGTTCCAAGATTCTGGGTGACAGTTCAGTTGTAAAAGCACTGGACTGAAGAATGAAAGATACATGTTTACATCGCTATTACCAAGTCGTTTACTGCCATTAACTCCAAGCTGAGCAGCTTGTGCTTGTGCCACTAACCAGCAGTATATATACCCAGGTGGCCTCAATTCTCTTTGGGGATCTCCATTTTTTATATCACTATTATCTATAAAAAGTTATAATCTAACATTCTATAACATTGCAACTTTTTACATTCTATAACATAGCAACTTTTTACATTTTCAACTATGTTTCTATCAGAAGCCTAGATTATAGGCACAAGTATTTAGAGGTTCAAGATTCTAAGAGTGGAATTTGAAGAATTTGGACTTTTTCATACAAACTATGAAACTAGCTGAGATTGCTGAGTTGTTTATTGTGGTGAAGGTTTGTTTGGTTTGGTTTTTATGGCATATCAGCTATTTTAGGTTATTTAATGCCAAATCCCTTTTTGTATATACAAACTGTTCTATTTCAAAACAATTCAGTTTAACATAATTGCACAGTTTAAATTTCAAAAACAGTTCGATTTCAAACAATTCAGTTTAACATAAGTATACAGTTTAAATGTCAAAAACAGTTCAGTTTAGCATAAGTAGACAGTTTACTTCTATTTGACCCATAGAAATGACCCTATCAAGTGCTACCAGTCTGGGCCGAAGTGGACATGGGAGCAATGGCAATGAAGGAGTACTCTGCATTCCCCAAAGCTCTAGCATATCTGAAACTTCACCATCAGATTGTTTAGTATCATATCCAGGACACTCATTGGTTGAGTCTTACCTCTTAACAGAGATGCAGTCAGTGTATTCTGCAGCCCCAGCCGACTGGGCCAGAGAAAATTGGTGTAGAAGCAGCCACACATTTTAGATGAGATGATGACCAAAGAATGATGCATCATGATACCACAGATTCTCAAGATATCACTACACAGGTCTTGAATTTGGAATTTTTCCTTTTCCTTGACAGGTGGGTCCACACAAGTCTGCTATACTATTTACCAATATGGAGTCATGTGTAGTGTGATGGTTATTGTTATCAGAAATCATATCAATGACCTGAGTTCAAATCCTGGACAAAGCTATTTATGTTTCACTTCATAGTAATACCCTAATATCAAAGAATACTACCAGGCAAGATATTACAGCAAAAGACTTCCAAAAAGGTCTTATGAGGTTGGACCAATAAACCTGTAGTCAGACTAATAGTAATTATTTGAATTTTTTCTCAAATTTTCATTATATAATGTACAAAATATAGAAGGTGTGATAAAGTATCAAGACTGAAACATTTAAAAATTTTAGACGTAAAGAATAAATAGATTGATAATGGTTTTGAATTAAGGCAAATATTAATTGCTGAATAGTTCCATTATATATGTCATTTGAATTTACGGTTAAAGATTTTTCTATATAGGTGCACTGATAATCAAAGGGGAGTCTCTGTGGCACGATGGATAAAGTGCTGGACTGCAATCTTGAAATAAGAGAGTTTGAACTTCAGTTGTACTATTATGTTTACTTTAGTACTAATACCATTAAGAAAGGTATAAATCACCTTATACCCACAGCATCATATATATATATATATATATAGCATCACTGATGCACTTCTATAATGATAGTTTTGGCATTAGATAACCCAAGAAGGTTGATATGCCATAAGATAAAGAAACAAAGAGTATTAAAAATCAAGAAGAAAGAGATTGTCAGTGGTTAGGAGTTAATACAAGTATTAATTGTGGAGAAGGGCTATTACAAGAATCATGTAAATGCACTATTAATAACATTACAATAGAAAAGCATTACAAGTAATTTTACTAAAGAAAAGCACTGTAAATGAGGTGAAAAATATGTCTAGTCTTTGGAATTAATGTTAGCATTGCTGACAGAATTTAGTTGTATAAGTATAATCTATTAAATTAGTAAAATGTAATGTGCTTTAAAGTTTGAAAATTAATAATAACTGCTTAGAAGTTTAAATTTAACCATATGAACAAATGGTATACGCACAACCCAGCAACGGTCCTGGAGAAGGAGACATAATCTCCTATGCAATTTTGACATACAAACAGATCACCTAATCTCAGCCAGAAACCCAGACCTTATAATAATCAACAAAAAAAAAAAAAAAAAAGAAAACTTGCAAAATTGTGGACTTTGCTATCCCGGCTGAACACAGAATAAAATTGAAAGAAATTGAAAAGAAGGATAAGTACCAGGACTTAGCTAGGCAATTGAAAAAACTGTGAAATATGAAAGTGACAATTATGACTGGTGCTTTTGGTACAGTCACCAAAGAATTATTAAAGGGACTGGGAGACTTGGAAGTAAGAGGGCGAGTGGAGACCATCCAAACTACTACATTACTAAGAATGGCCAGAATACTGAGAAGAGTCCTGGAGACTTGAGGAGACCTGCTGTCACTCAAACCACAGTGAAAGACTATTAGCTAACGCTGATGTGAAAAACTCTCAGGGAGTAAATAACCATAATAATTTGTGAGAAATAAATGTGAGTGGTTTTTGTGATCATCCAGATCACTGCACTGCTAAAATCAGCAGGGATACTTAAAAGTGTCCTGGAGACCTGAGGGTACTTGCTACCACTTAGACTTCAGTGAAATTCCCTCGGCCGATGAGAAAAACTTATAAGGAGTAAGATAATAAATTATGTTATTGCTACTACAGATGGAAAAATCGAACAATGAAGACAAATTATGGTATCAATTGAGTCTGAGAATAGAGCAATAAACTGGTGAAAAAAAAAATCTTGCAAGATTATGGATTTGATTTTTTAAACTGTTTTACAAACTAATAGCTTTGGCTTCATCAAGGCAAAAAGGGACATGAGTTTTATCAGGAGCTTATCCTTCATTATATCCACTTTGTGCCGTTCTTTGTTTTTGTACGACCGGAGAGAATTGTGATAAAAGAAAACCTAAAAACTTTTCAAGATGAAAGAAAAAGCTTGTTAAAATCATTAATAATTATAATCAAAATTGATCTTGTATGATAAATGTTTTTTGACTTAAAATGAAATAAAAAGAGGCAAAGGGTGATATATTTATTTGAAGATTGGAAAATTTTTCAGCCCTGCTACCACTTGACCCCAAGTTTTCTTATTGATGTAAAAGAAAATTAAGTACAATTGTGTGGGATTAAATCTTAAATTTAAAAATAAAAAAAAGTTTAATGATTATTTGATTAATCCAAAGCTCAACTTCTCGTTTTAGCAACTAAGAATTATTTTAGCAATTAAAATCCCTCTTTCTATTTTTGTTTTTCACATCTTGTACATTTTACAGCCTTTTTAACATATAATATCTTCTATAATTAAAGAATATCTTGTTTTGCTTGAGTTGGAAGAGCAATCTTTTTAGGTTTTATCAGTATTTCTTTAAATTCTACCCGATAATCACCAGTTTGAATATCATAAAATACAGCTCACCATCTTTTTTTTAAACAAACAGTAGCACTTGCATTAATTCCTGACAATCCTTTTCTTCTTGATTTTCAATGCATTTCTATTGTAAAATCATCATTTGGGGTTCCCAACACATAGCCTGCAAGCCACATGGGGCCCTCAAGGCCCATTTGTGCAGTCCTTTATTCAACATCCAAAATTTTCTCTTGGCTTTCTGAGGCTGACTGTGAAGAAATACTATTATAACTGCAGATGGAACTTGTTGATATTCATTGTTCAGAAGATTTGAAGTCCAAATTTCTTACTTGCCACATCCTTGATTTCTATAAGAACCACATCTTTCCATCTGGATGATTCCCAAACCTTATCACCCACACCCAGCAAGAAGTGAATATGTTTGCCACTACATACTACTGTGAAAAGTTGTTCTCAAAAATGAAGCATGCCAATAGTAAGCTGTGTTTCCAACTGTCAAATCATGACTTGACTGATTGATGAGCTTATTCTGTCAACCTCTTCATTTAATGCTAATATTGCATACAAACAACCTTAGATGTTTCATTAATATAATCATGATTGTTACTTTGTGAATTTAGTTTTTCTGTCCTTTAAAGAAAGTGGCCATGGGCCCTCCTATTATAAGTTTGGTGACCTTCAGACTTAAAAGGTTGGGAAATCCTGATTTACATGATTTATGTTATGATTCTGTTTTACATTAATACTTGGAATTAATTCCTAATGACTGACAATTCTTTTATTCATGATATCTAATTCCACTTAAATTAGCACAAAGCAAAAATGCTATCAAAATGGAAAAATTTTAAACAGTCAACTTTAAAATCAGTTATTTTCAGCAACATATTTAATACATCTTGTTTCATAATGTTTTTTCTTTTTTTTATATATGATTCTATTCTTAAACCTTTTTACAGGATTTAATTTTGTGCCCCTTGCTTTTTTTTTTCCTGCACAAGACACAATGAATTGAACTTCAGATGGTGAGATTTATACATTTCTGATGTCTTAATATATGCTGCTTCTTGATTTTTCTCACGAAGCCCCATCTATAATTTAGACTCCATCCCAGAATATGTAGTAATTGTCTCTCTCTCAAGATTTTGTCTACCATACTAGTTTTTTGAATGTTAATGGCCTTTCTCAAAATTATAGACAAAATCTCAACTACTAATTGTTTTTCTGCAAGGTTGAGTATAGGTCTCTGATTTTTTTCCATCTGTAATTCCGTTCTTAACAAAAGCCATGGATCAAACCTAACCATTGATGAATAAGAGAAATACTACTTTTCAATTTTGCCAACTCTTTCACTGAATAGATTTGTTTTTATATGATTGTACATGTGAATATTTGTTATTCCAAAGTATATTCTTTTCTCAGTGGTCTGAATTTGATTTGATTGTATGCAATGGGAATTGACTTTGTCAGCTCACTACTAAAAAAAAAGACAAAAATGTGGTTAATGGCTTCAATTTAATCCAATTGGAAATATTGGATTCATGGTAAAGGAATAATCTTTAATCTTTTTAGGTTTTATCTCTATCTCTTTGAACTGTGCATGGTAATCACGATTTGAACATCATAAAACAAGATCAACAATTTTTTAAAAAAAACCAAACTTTGTTATCTACTGCTGCATATTACCTGGCAAGTACTCAACATTCAATCTATCTCATAGCTGTTTGAATGAGGATTGTGTATGGTCAAAAATATCTACACAGAAATTCAGTTTCAATTTCAATCAAAGTAACACTATCCATCTTTTGAACCATATATTCTAAACTAGAGCCTGTTCCAAGTGTCTTTACGTAATCATTTCGTTCCATTCTGCTCAAATGTAATGTTTGCCTAAAAGCCATAAAGAGCGATTATTTTCTTTATGAGTCCCTTGGAGATAAGTTATCAAAGCTCTCTGACATGATTGGATGAAAAATAGCTAAATGTTTTGTAATTAAACAGAAGTAAACATGATGCAATCAGAATGCTCAAGCATTTGTAGAGGTTTGTAATAATAATAGAATTAAAAATAATTATAGAAGTAGTTTATAATTTGAGGTGAGTGCAAAAAACATTGAGACTAAAACTTTGATGTGTATCTACTCAAGTAAAGTGCACAGCTGATCAATTTATACTACAGTGATGTCTAGTCTGTTCCTGTTTTTTTTTGTATAATGGCCTATCGACCTTCATGGGTTATTCAATACCAAAACAATTCTTATAAAAAAACAGTATTGGTATGATTTAACCTATAACTGGGAGGATTAGGGGATTCATACCTTTCCCAAGGTATTAGTCCAAATGTGAATGTAACTACCCAATCATAATTTAAATTTGCTTTCTCAGATTTCTCAGTGAAACAATTTAACCATTACATCACAGGGACTCCCCAGATACTGTCTTTCTCTCTCTCTCTATATATATATATATATAGACACACTCACATGCACCAACCCCTACACATGATCTGGATGTGACACGTGGTCAATTATTTTTAGCAGAGTTTTAAAGTTTTGAAGTCAGTTTCCCTTCTCTTAGACTGGTTGCTATACTAAGATTAGAGTCCAGTCTTCCCTACAACTGACTCGTAGCTGAAGGGTATTAGCACTAGGAACTGAACTCAAATTAATGTGCACATTTATTATGATGATAACCATTACTCTATGCACATCACCTGTTTTTAGACTTCATCTAGAGAATCTCAGGGTCAATTTGAAAAAAAAATTATAAAGCCTGAACTGTGGTTCTTGGTTAAAAACAGGACTTTGCAAGTGCAACACCTTTTATATTCACCAGCCTTTTCTCTGTGTAGCTTTTTCTTGCTGCCTAAACTGAAATTTTGTTTTTTTGATTGCAACTCACTCAGTTATGGATATGATAACAAGGAATAGATAGAACAACTAAATCATAGGAGCATACTCTTTATTATTGTTTTTCATATATATTGTTACATAAAGATAATGACCTCAGGTGGGGTGTCTTTGTGGTATAATGGTTAAAGTGTTGGACTGTGGAATCATAGTAAGTGAGTTTGAACACCAGTCATGCTATTACATTCACTTTTGGACAAATACCATTTGGAAAGCTATAAACCCCTTTTATCCTCCTAGCTATGAGTTTAATAGTACCACTACTGTTCTCCTAGAATGATGGCTTTAGCATTAAATAACCTACAAAGGTTGATATGCCATTAAACAAAGTATCCTAAACCATAATGACTTAAGTGAATTGTAACTAAAAATCTGCCCAAATTAAAAAGATGAAGAAACATACGTTAAAATCAATAATAATAATAATAACAGCAACAACAACAATTATAATTGTGATAGATAATAATGATGGCAAAAAATCAAGGGTCATTGACTAAACAAGATCGATTTATTTGTGAGAATACATGGAAAGCATCACAGCCACAATGAAGGTGAGATCAAAAAGTATTGAGACTGAAGCTTTTAATAAAAAAATTACCCAATCCCATTGCCACAGACTGGTGTTACACAAGGAAATTTTTTAGCTGAGTAAACCTGGTTTAAATTCAGACATTTTTATCTCCTACACTGATTGCCTAACTAAAGTTAAAGAACTCAGTCTACCCTACTATTTACCCATAGCTAGGGGAAGAACAGATGGATTCATGCCTTTCCAAAAAGCACTGATCCAGAGTCAAATATGAACAGCCTTGTTTAGGATTTGAACTTGATTTGTGGATTTCATCTTCCATGGCAATAACCATTACACTAGGCACCCCTCTTGAGATAATATAACTCCTTTTCTGATTTTATACTGAATAGTTAGTGTTTTCAATTGTTCCCTACTCCATAACCAAATATCCACCATGTTTGAAGGAGGGTAGTTGATGGCTGAAACAAAATTCTTGTGAAAGCAATCTCTACATCAATTCTCATAAAAGCAAATGAAAACTCATCTAAAAAGAAAAAAATGAATAAAAAGGCCAAAATTCCAATGATCTGTCCCCTACACCAATTGGCTTTTGCTTTTGCGAATGATTGCTGAACTGGTGGTTTTCATCTAACTTGACTGGCATAAATAATCTACATGCACCATATCTTTATTTTGCAAATTGCCTTTGAAGACCAAGCATGATAACCCTACAATTTATGTCATGACTCTTTTTCTCTCTCTCTCTCTATATATATATATATATATATATAAATATATATATATACACAGATGTAGATATAGATAGATGGATTGATAAATAGATAGATAGATGTGCGTGTATGTGTATAGTATCTATCTATATATCTATTTATCTGTCTATCTATCAAATGCATGATAGTGAATAGTTGGTTGGTTAAGTTTTATGGCATGTCAACCCTTGTAGGTTATTTAAAGCCAAATCCTATCTATCCATGTATATATCAAATACATATAATTTCTAAAGGAATTGTTGTAGGTAACATTATATTTAAATGGACCAGACAGTTAAATGGTTTCGAATATTTCTATTTAACATTAATAATTTAATTCAACATTAGTCTTTTGTTTGCACACAGTTATATGATATTACATAAACTAAAAAGAGTGCTGACTCATGTTACAATGACTAACTAAAAGTTCCATAATTATAACCAAAAACTCCTTGTGGCAAGAGAAAATATTGCTACAATCCTCAGACTGAACCGAAATAATTTGGTTACAAGATCACAGCCACAGCAATAGTAACAAGAGTAAGCATTTAAGTTCTTATACTGATCTGCTCATGGGCATTCAAGCACTCTGATTGTATTACCAAAGTTTCCTTTTTGTAGTTCTTCTACTTTATATATATATATATATATATATATATATATATATATATATGTATAAAATATTTTGCTGTGAACACACACATTCACACAGACACACATATGCATAATGAATAATAATGATATATATGTATAATGAATATAAAGATATATAGAATGTAAACAATTATAATAATGATATACAGATCACCTAATCTTGGCCAGAAGACCAGACCTTATAATAATCATCAAAAAAAAGAGAATGTGCAAAACTGTTGACTTTGCTGTCCCGGCTGACCACAGGATAAAACTGAAAGAATGTTAAAAAAGGATAAGTACCTGGACCTTGCTAGGGAATTGAAAAAAACTATGGAACATGAAAGTGATAATTATACCAATTGTGATAGGTGCTTTTGGTACAGTAACTAAAGGATTATTAAAGGGACTGGAGGAATTGGAAGTTGGCAGACGAGTGGAGACCATCCAAACTACAGCATTATTGAGAATGGCCAGAATCCTGAGAAGAGTCCTGGAGACTTGAGGAGACTTGCTGTCACTCAAACTCTAGTGAAAGACCATCAGTTAAAACTGATGTGAAAAACTCTAATGAGTAATACGATAATAATAATAATAATAATAATAATAATAATAATGTGAATAGATGTATTCTCATGAAGTCATGCCAATAGTATGGATTCCTTTGACTTTCTTCTTCTTACCAACTATCCACAAGAAATCATGTAGTGAGTTGGAGTCCATAGGAGGATATTACTTATTAGTTCACCCTTTCTTCTCTAGAAGTGCCCAGCATGTCTAGCTCATCATACTTGGATAGTTTATGAGATAGGAGATAAAAGTCTGTACAACAGATCTTTTAAGGATTGCTGCTCTCAGGATTTGTTCAAAACAGCATGCAACATAATTGTGCAGTTCTCAGTTTTTTCTTCCAAGAGTTTCATTATAGTCCAAGTGGTGCAACCAAACTAGTAGTATTAACATAACAATATATTCGAAGAATTCCCATCTCATTTTATCAGAGAGATAAGATTTCTATATGACCTTATCTATGCTTTACCTTTGCACATGTTGCTTTTAATAAAGGAGATATTGCTGCCTAGGTATATGAACTGGTCTAGTAATTTCAGAGGCTTAATGAGGAGATGCCTCCATCTAGTTTAAATCACATGAACTCTGTTTTAAATGAGTTCATGTAGAGGCCAGTGCCTCTTGTTATCTGCCTCAGACTATGCTGCAAAAAATTGGCATGAGCAGAAGTATTTGCATGAAGCACTAGATCATCTGCATGGTCTGCATCAGTAATAGCTTCTGTGGGATAAAATCTACTTCTTGTCTTTTTTAATGTGAAACTATTTTCTTTCATTAGATCTATTGATGTTTGTCGTGCATAATCTAAGCAGATTACAGATTGAAATAGTGTTAATATATGTTCTTGTAAGACTTCAGCAACTATATCAAAGAAATCAGAATCAAAATCAGGTGAGTGGACCATGGCATATACATATTGACCAGCCTATTGGCATAATGGTTAAACCAAGGTTCAATCCCAGGTTGAGTCATACGAAATACCAAAAAAGGGTACTAGATTCCTCCTTGCTTAATACTCAAAATTATAATGCATGGATCAAGAGTAAGTGGAGCAATCTAGGGAAAAGAGAGGCACCACCCCCTACACCTCAGTGTAATAGCTATTGAAAAAGGAGCCTTCAGGTCACCCACAACTATGGTTTGCAAACTTATATATACGTGTGTGTGTGTATGTGTGTGTATAACATTTATAATGACATATATATATAACTGTGACAGCAATATCTCATTTACTGAAAGGGATAACAATATATGCATGGGGAAGATGTTGACTACTATTGACCGGTTATTGATTATATTGAAATCTGATCCATCAAATAAAATAAAATGGGATTTCTTCCAAACTGTGGTACTGTCAATACTTTTACTGCATAGTTGCACCCCCTAGACTTTAATGAAATGCTTTGAGAAAAAGCTAGATGTAAGCTCACAAAAAAGCCACACACTGTTTTAAATAAATTCTGGAAGCAGCACTCAACAAAACAGCAGCTGTACAACAATTTACCAGTCATCTCACAAACCATCCAAGTAAGATAAAAAATATATTCAGGATTCTGCTGGAGGATTATAGTAATTTACTAAACTTTTTGCTTAGATGTGGCACAAGGCTGAATGAATTGGGCATCCAATGAGACTCAAACTCACTCTTGCAGGTTTGCAAGTCAAGCTTGCTAACCATTATACTACCCGAGGTGCCCCTCAGCTGGAGGATTATAAATGAATTTATAAGTGATATTCTCCTATGGACTCCTACTCATGGATACACCTGTGTTGGCTGACCATCAAAGACCTATCTTCATCAGCTCTGAGCTGACATTAGATGCAGAAAATCTACCAAGAGGAATGAATAATAGGAACAGAGGGAGAGAGAGAGAGAGAGAGAGATTCAAGAAAAATCTGAGCTATCAGCACAATTTGATGATGATGATTGGTTGCTTGGCTGGTTGGTTGTTTTTTTTTACAACGTATCAACCCTTTTTGGGTCATTTAATGTCAAATTAAGTCATTTTGATAAAAGTTTCAAAAAATTCAGTTTAATATAAGTATAGTTTTTTTGTTTACACATTGTTGAATGTCAACAGTTCTATTTCAAACAATTCAGTTTAGCATAATTACACAGTTTAGTTATATTTGACCCATAGATAAGACCCTATCTGATGCTACCACTTTGAGCCAGAGTGGACCTGGGAGTGATGGCGATGAAGGGGTACTCCACATTCCCCAAAACTCCAGCATTATTGGAACCCCACCATCATATTGTTTAGTGTTATATCCAGGACTCTCATTGTGGGGTGGTCTTACCTCTCTGCAGAGATGCATTCAGTGTATTCTGCAGCCCTAGCTGCCTGAGCCAGATGATAATGATGATATATGCATAATATATATATATATATATATATATATATATATATATATGTGGTGTATTCAATAAGTTTCCAGACTTTTTTGTACAGGCATTTTAAATTGTCATAGATTCTTGAAAATTCAGTATATCATTGCTATAAAACTTATGAGATGACTGACCAATTCTTATGATTTCAGGCTCAAATGAACATCTACAGCAGCAATTGGAATACACCCTACTAAAGCCTGATTGTCACAGCTGGTGAATTTCAAAAATGCAATCTAGATGTGAGGACACTTTAGAAGAATGATATGCAATAAAATTGAGTTTTAAACTCGGAAAAAATGCTACAGAAATGTATGGAATGCTTCAGACTGCTTTTCAACCATCTTGCATGAATCGAGCATCAGTTTTTGAGTGGCATAAGAGATTCACAGATGGCAGGGAGTCTGTGAGGGATGATGAGTGGTGTGGGAGGAGTAAGGAAGTCAATACACCAGAGATGATTGGCCTAAGGGTTAGTGTTAGGGTTAGGGTTACTATGTTGAGGTTTTAAGGAATTTGGGATGAGATTCCTAGGGAAGAGGCCAGCACTCTTTAAATCGGGTCAGTGGCATTTCCATCAGGACAATGCACCAGTCCACAACTCCATCCTTGTCACAGACTATTTGACCAAGATGGGCATCAGGACAGTTCCTCACCCTCCCTATAGTCCAGACCTTGCTCTCTGTGACTTTTGGTTATTCCCTAAGCTCAAGGAAAAACTTAGAGGCTTGTCGTTATGAGACAATTGAGGAGATGAAAGAAGCTGTGACAAAGGTCAATGACACGCTCACACAAGAGAACTTCCATAGGGCCTTCCAGAAGTTTTTGGAACCATACAACAAGTGCATTGCACCCAGAGGAGATTACTTTGAAGGGGACTAGAGTTTCATGTGTGTACTATCAATAAAAGTGCCCATACGAAAAAAGTCTGGAAATTTATTTAATGATCCTCATATATATGTATATATGCATGATAAATAAAAATAATACTGCTCTGTAAAAACAATAGCAGTGCTACAAACAAAGCTTTCATCATAGTTTTGGAGCATCTTTACCAGTAAGAATCAAACTTGTAGCATTAGCAAATTTCTCTTCAAAATGAGTTTGTTCTCTAGGCATCTTGCAAATAATTTACTAGCCTAGTGTCAACAAAACTGTTGATAATTTCTTTTTTCCTTTTTAGTTTTTACTTTTTCCAGTTTGTTTATTTTTCTAATAATTGGATGACTCATTTTGCTTGATTATTTCTTTTTATCGTGTCGAGCAGAGGTTAGGGTTACCTTTAGGTCTGGTTGTTATATTACTAAACCTACAAGCTTTGTTTGTTTAAACCTCACAGTGCATATGTGCCAGATCCATACAAGTGCAGCCTGATCTTAAAATCTCTTCTAATGCCAAATACATCCTTGTAGAAGGATATAAGTGGAACAATTTAACTCATAGCTGGTAGAAATGAGGGTGTGCATACCTTTCTGTTGGGTATTAATCAGAAAGTGAACATAATACCAAGATTGAAGTTCAAACTTGCTCTGGACAGCACTTAAGCCTTTATGTCCTGGGAACTACAACCATTGCACTATGAAAGAAAATTCTTACTTTTTCTTGTTTTTGAGTGGAAAGTATTATCCCTTCATTGCTCATGCTTAAAGTAAATGAAAAAGACTTTTTTTTTTTCTTTAAACTTTGCTTTTATGATGGTATGAGAATTGCAGTAAAAAGCAATTGAAATTAGTTAAGAAATTGATAACTCATAACACTAAATAACATTTTTTTACTTGTTCTTGGGAAAAAGTGTTTTTTCTCAATTTCTCATGCTTCAAGTAAATGAAAAAACATTTTTTCTTCTACTTTTGTGATACGGGTTATGAAACTTTCAAATTCACCCATTTTCCAGAATATTCTTGGTTTGGTTTCGTTTAATTTCTTTGTTTAATGTCATATCAAGCTTTGTAGGTTATTTAATGCCAAAGCCATTCTCTGAGAAGAACAGTAGTGGTACTATTTAACCCATAAATGGGAGGATAAGGGGGTTCATACCATTCCCAAGGGTATTTGCCCGAAAGTGAATATAATAGCACGACTGGAATATGAACTAGCTTACTACAATTCCGCAGTCCATCGCTTTAACCATTACGCCACGAGGACACCCCTAGAACATTCTTGATAGATTTCATGCTGAGTAATTGGCAATTTTCAACTCACATTTAAAATCGGGTCAGTGGCATTTCCACCAGGATAAATACATTTTAATCAATCAATCATTTTTATTCTAGCCTTATGTAAATGAAAATGTACTTATTTGCCTGTTTTTACATCAAAAACAGGTTAATCTCTAAATTTCATTATCCATAGAACAAAAGCAAAGTTTACAGGAAACAATATTTATATTTTTACAATATATGCAATTCAAAATAAATAACACAGACTATCCAGGACCAAAATTAATGAAATAAATTCAAATTGTCTATGAATAGATGATTTGATTGATAAATAATAAATACTATCTGGGACCAAAATTAATCAAATAAATTTTTCAAATCTATGAATACATAACTTAATTAATAAATAACACAACACATACTATCCTGGACCAAAATTTCTGTGATATTGTGTTGTTTATGCTTCTTATGTGGCATGTCTAGATATTTGAAATGTCAATCTGAACATTGATATAAGAAAAATGAAAATGATAAAAACTGAGGTATTATGATAAAGGTATAAAGACTGACTGAATATTTGTGTTAATTTGTTGTCAAAATGTAGAAAAGAAAAAAGATAATTTCAAATTGTTTCCAGTTATATATGAATTGGCTTATCTTATAGCCACTGAGTATTACATTTGAGCATAAAGAAAGACCTTCCTTTCCACAAGTCTTGTCTCTTTGTTGAAATTGTCAGCTTTCAACATTATCAGCTTCCAGCATGACTTTGAGTCTATTTTCTAAGAGAAGTAAAAAGAAAAAGTAGAGAGTCAGAGAGCAAAAACCCCTTGGGGTGGTAAAGATGAAATTAAGAAGAAAAAAAAATATCATACCTCACAAATAAAATGTATGTGACAAAGATGAAAAAAGGTGCAAGGAAAGAAAGTTGAATATTGAATTGTAAATGAGAAAAGAAAAAACAGTTTTTTTTCCTTTTCAACTCATGTCTTTGGGACATTCTGTACTTACCACAACAGAGAAAATTATAGGAAGATGGAGAAGAAGCTGGTCAGAATAGCAGCTGGTTTAGATACACTTTGTAAATGCTGACCTTTGTAAAGGACCCTTTTGGATAACATACACCATTATATGGCTGAATAAAAATCTCTGTAACTTGATGTGAGATTGGAATCAGGAAAAAGGAAGGATAAAAAACTCTCTCTATCTCTTTCGCTCTCTCTCTCTCTCTCTCTATCTATCTCTTTCGCTCTCTCTCTCTCTTTCTCTCTCAATTTCTTACACACACTCCTATATACAGATTTAACTACTCTAAAACATGACTGCTTGTCAGCAGGGCTTAAAATTTACTGACTGTATCTCCTGTAGGGAAAATAATTAATGGAGTCCCTACTTGCCAAGGACCACAATCAACATTAGTATATCAATTATATAATAACAATAAAATCACTCTCTCTCTCTCTCTCTCTCTCTCTCTCTCTCACACACACACACACATACATAGACTTAGCAGCACTAGAAAATGATAGCCCTATCAATGAGGCATATAATATGCAGACTGTATTCTCAGCAAAGTGGTAACCTCACCTCCAAAGAAAAAAAATGTATGTTCTGAGTATGACACTAAACTGTATCTCAGGGTGAATCCCTAGTTCTGGAGATCGATGGAGTGTAGAGTACCCCTTCATTGTCATTATTTTTAGGTCCACTCTGAAATGGAGTGGTAGTACCTGGTAGATCAAATAGATCTGTTTTAAAAAGTCTTTGATAAGAATACTTGATATCATATAACTGCATACAATCAAATTATTATAATTGAATGTAATAAACAATTTATCAGAATACTTGAAATCATTTTATTGTATGAAAATTATTAGTATTAAGTATTGTTATTTGAAGCTATAATTGTTTACTGAGGATAATAATTATTAGTTCCTTTAAACCATATGTGTGCAAACAAATGACAATTATTAAATAGAAATAGTTGCTTGAAACTATAAAATAATTACTATTATATTGGAGTACTTGAAACCATACAACTGTGAGCAACTTATTAGTTTTATAGTATGCATAGGAATACTTGATATCATATAACTGTGCAAAAAAACTCTAAGGAAGCAACAAATACATAAATATAAATTTAAAATAGACACAATTTGAGAACTTCAAGGCATAAAATAACTTCAGATGGGTTGACATGCTGGCAAAATAAATCGATCAATCTTAAACGTGACCATTTCTTCAGGTATAAGCATTAAAAAAACTTAAAATCATTTTTCATTCTTCTGGTTTCATTATGTTAGCTTATGAAAATTCTTATTTTCTCTTAGGCAAATTTTAAAATCTGTGATTTGATAAGTATGAATAAAGAAGTGTAAGATTCTTTGACCTTGTGGAATGAGAATTAAAATCTCTTCAACTGGAGAATTTTTTTTCTCATTAATCATGTTTATTTCTAAAGAAAGGCAGTCATTTTTGATCCTCAATACAGGTGGAAAGAAAACTAAAAATGCATTGCCTTGAAGAACTGCAAGGAAAATTTTTTTATATAGTCATTTAACCTCACAGGACTTGTTTCTGTGGTTGGTCATTTTAGATCCAATCTAACAGAATGAAGAAGCAGCTCAAAGATTTTTAGGATGCCAGATGTTTCAACTGCAATAAGAATTAGAAAAAATCTTTCTGAAGGCAGCCATTTAATAACCAGTTTATAATCCTCAGCCTGTCTGGTGTATCAAGATCTGATTTAACCATGTTATTAATTGTTTTATATAGAAGTCAGAAATCTTTTCTGTTCTTTTCCTATTATAATATTGACATAAAAGTCAGCTTTTGAATCAAGCACAAAAATAAAAATACAACCCCCGCCCAGATTATTGAGGGTTTTTTATCACTTAGAATATTCAGACTATTGTCTTGATCCTCATTCTTATACTCACAATGTTTCAGTCAATATTTGCTTCAGCCTTCTTCAGGTGTTTCATGTTGAACTCGGCAGCCTACACAGAACCTTGAACTGAACCTTTTATTTAATCCACAAAAGTAGATTGTTCCAAATCTGTTAAGGACCAAATACAAGTGTTAAGCTATAGTAAGTATTCTTTGTTATTCTTTGCTGTCATTGGGATTGAACCTGCAACCTCTGGGTGATTTCACTCAAAAGCACTTTTTAAGTAAATGCCTTGTCGAGAGTACCATGTGCCTGGTAAAATAATAGAGGTACTGAAAAGCTTTTGGCCTGACAATGAAGGAAAAAACCTTCATCTATGCATAATACATACTATTCCACATGTTCATCCTAAAGTTACAAACTTTCTCTACACTTATCTTTTTACTCCTTTGAGAGTTTTTCCCACCAGCCTAAGCCGATGGTCTACCTCTGGAGTTTGAGAGACAGCAAGTCTTGTTATCCTTATTTTTAATTGTTTTTTAACATGAGCTTTTTCTCTTGAATTGAATCACAGAAAGTCACTGTATCCGCATGGAAAAACTCTGTCAACGCCGCAGTAGGAGGGGTAGGATTACTTATAGGACCTAGAGCAATAAAAACGCTAAATAGCATTGAGAAAATACAACCTCGAATGATGGTAGCTACTTTTAACGGCAACCCCAGAGCAACAATCATCTCCTGCTTCAGCCCTACCAATGTTAGTGAAGAAACTGAACTAGTCACCTTCTACGATGAGCTATCCTCATTAGTGCGTAGCATCCCGAAACACTACATGTTAGTCATTGGCGGAGACATGAATGCCCAAATCGGGAAAAACGGAAACAACAAATACAGCCTCCACAACACGTCAAATAGGAATGGGCAACATCTAACAGATTTCATGATAGAAAATAGATTAGCATGCCTCAATACAAACTACCAAAAAAGGGAGGGCAAACTATGGACAAACATGTACGCAAACAATACTAAAGCTCAGATAGACTACGTCCTTATAAACAAGAAATGGAAAAATAGTGCAGTGAATTGTGAGGCATACTCCTCTTTTGAGGGTGTGTCCACCAATCACTGAATAGTCACGGTGAAAATACGGTTAAGCCTACGAAAAAATGCCAAACGAACAGCGACCACCAAACACTATGACTGGGCCCTATTGAACAGCAGAGATATAAGAGATAAATATGTATTAGAATTAAGAAACAGATTCGAAACACTACAAGAAAAGACGGAAAAAATACAACAAATGACGAATATGAAAATTTCGTCAATGCGCACCTCGAGGCAGCAGCGAAATGCATTCCAACAAAACTCAAAACTAAATATAGAGTCCCATGGGAAACTTTAGCGGTGAGAGAAAAACGTTCACTAGTGAAAACAGCCTCCAAAAACTATCGAAAAAACCCAACAAACACAAATGCCTTAAAACTAAAAACGGCACAATATCAATTAGCAGGCATATATATAAAGGAACAGACAGAATACATTCAAAATCAGATAGATAAGATTAGCGACTCGGTGGAAGATAGACAATCTAGGATAGCCTGGCAAACAATAAACGAAGTGAGTAGAAGAAAGAACACAGCCAAAGCAAAACTGAAAGCAGCAAACCAACGAGAAAGAATAAAACTGTGGAAACAGCACTTCGGAAACTTACTAGGAAACCCACCGAAAATAACACATTAACCAATCACCAGAATAATTAGCAAACAATTAGACATTAAACTAGGACCATTCACACAAGAAGAACTCGACTCGGTTCTCAGAAAAATTAAAAATAGGAAAGCTGCTGGGCTGGACGAAATTCCCCCGGAAGTATGGAAGACCAGACAATTCGACGACATACTGCTCTGACACTGCAACGCAGTATACATTCAAAATCCGATAGATAGATGGATGAAGGGATGCATACTCCCCTTCCCTAAAAAGGGGGACCTCGGATTAGCCAAAAACTACCGAGGAATAACACTTACATCCATAGCAGCCAAAATCTACAATGCCCTACTACGAAACCTCATAGAACCCAAAATCGACAACATACTTAGAAAAAACCAAAATGGCTTCCGAAGAAATAGATCCACGACCTCACAAATATTGACCATCCATAGAATCCTTGAAGGTGTACGGGCAAAAAACCTACAAGCGACATTAATATTTGTTGACTTTACCAAGGCTTTTGATTCCATTCACAGAGGAAAGATGGAACATATCCTACTAGCGTACAGCATACCTAAAGAAACCGTAGCGGCAATAACAATTCTCTATAGAAATACTAAAGTAAAAGTACGATGACCAGATAGAGACACAGAATACTTCGACATTGTAGCAGGAGTACTACTAGGGGACACGCTGGCTCCGTACCTCTTTATCATTTGTCTAGACTACGTACTTAGAACATCGATTGACAAAATCAAAGAGAATGGCGTCGAACGGACGAAGAAAAGAAGCAGAAGGTACCCCGCAACTACAATTACCGATGCCGACTACGCCGATGACATAGTGATACTGGCAAATACACCTGACCAAGCCGAAATACTACTGCATAGTTTGGAACGAGCAGCAGCAAGCATAGGCCTCTATGTTAATACACACAAAACGGAATATATGTACTATAATCAAACGGGGGACATCTCCACTCTAGAAGGAACCTCTCTTAAACTAGTAGACAAATTCACTTACCTAGGAAGCAGCGTCGAATCAACCGAAAAGGACATCGAAACGAGGTTAGCAAAAGCATGGACATCAAAACGAGGTTAGCAAAAGCATGGACAGCTATCAATAGGCTATCGATTATATGGAAATCAGACCTAACCGATAAAATGAAGCGCAGTTTCTTCCAGGCAGCGGTCACATCGATACTGCTATATGGCTGCACTACATGGACGCTAACAAAACGGCTGGAGAAGAAGCTAGACGGCAATTACACAAGAATGCTACGTGCAATCTTAAACAAGTCCTGGCGGCAACACCCCACAAGATACCAACTGTACGGCCACCTGCCCCCTATCACAAAAACTATTCAAGTTAGACGAACCAGACATGCAGGACACTGCTGGAGAAGCAGGGACGAACTCATAAGAGATGTACTCTTATGGACCCCCACACATGGCCGTGCAAAAGCAGGACGACCAGCATGAACATACATTCAGCGGGATGTTGTCCTGAAGACCTGCCCAGGGCGATGAACGATAGGGAGGAGTGGCGAGAGAGGGTCAGGGATATCCGTGCTATCAGTGCGATATGATGACGATGAAGTCTCCTTAGATTTTCAGCTGCTCTGTCAGCTGGCTCTGTGTAATATGCCAACTGCATCCTGGTAGAAGAGGAATACCCCACACCCATGAGTGTCCTGGGTATAACAATCACCTTCATCTGAATACTGGATAAGTAGAATTACTGATATTATATAGCAATACTTGAAACCCTTTAACTGTGTGCAAACAAATGATTGATGTTAAATAGAGTTGTTAGTGTTTGATGGCAGTACTTAAAGCCATTTAACTGTGCACAAACAAATGAATTCATTTAAAAATAAAATGACCTACAAACTATTCACTTACAAATCACACATACATATATAAGAGGTGCCTTCAATCAGTTTCCAGACTTTTTTGTACAGACATTTTGAATTGTCATAGACTCTTGAAAATTCAGTATGTTATTGCTATACATCTTATGAGATGACTGACCAATCTTTAGGATTTCAGATTCAAATGAACAGCTACAGCAATAATTGGAATACATCCTACTAAAGCCTCATTGTCATAGCTCGTGAATTTCAAAAATGCACTCTGGATGTGAGGACACTTTAGAAGAACAATATGCAATACAATTGTGTTTTAAACTAGGAAAAAATGCCAGAGAAACGTATGGAATGCTTCAGACTGCTTTTGGACTATCTTGCATGAATCGAGCATCAGTTTTTGTGTGGCATAAGAGATTCAAGGAAGGCAGGGAGTCTGTGAAGGATGATGAGAGGTGTTGGAGGAGTAAGGAAGTCAGAACACCAGAGTTGATTGGCCAAATAAAGAATTTCATGGATAAGGACTGTTGTGTGTCTATAGAGACAATACGAGTGCACAGTTGACGTCAGTGTGGGAACTGTACACACAATTATTCGTGAGGAACTGAAGATGTGGAAGATTTTTTTCATTGTTGACAAATATCTCAATACCATTCATGTACCCAAGGGATTGATCTTTTTATGTGATCATTATTGATATTATTCTTATCATTGAAATTTGGACAAAAGATTGCTTTATTCTTTAAATTAGAGCATTCCACTTCTTCAACGGTATTGAAAAGTTCTCAGCCTGGCAAAGAAGAGAAACTTACATACTATTTAACATATTCATTTGACACAAATGTTTTCACGTTTTTTTATCAATTTCATTTTAATTTTTGGATATCCATTCAGTCCCTTAACTTAAGCATTTCTCTCACAAATTATTCTCAGTTTTTTGCTTACTTATTTTTATATCTGTAGAATATTCTATCAAACGGTTTCCTTTTTGAAGGTGTTAATGTACAGTTCACAAAGATAATGGTATGATTATTTTGTCTTTCTTTCTGTTTAATCAGTTTTAGTATATCATTGGACATACTAATGCTAATATTAGACCTTGGTGAGGGGCGGGGCTTGACTAATTATTCTCTCTAGTGCCAACTAATCCAATAATAATGTCAAGGAATCATATAATCAAACAAAGATAAAAAAAACAGCAAAAAAGTTGCAGTCATATCTTAAAGTAACTGAGGAATTGTTATTTGATATTTTGATAGAATATATCTTTTCAGATAAAAACAAAATGGTGCTCATAAACTTTCAATTCAGAAAGAGAGTCTATTTCCTTCTGAGCTTCTGAGGGATTAATTCATATATGTCAACCCTCCAGATATAACATGAATGTGAATGAGATATAGGATATTATTTTACATTCAAGAACAATTTCTATTGATGAAATCTATTGCAGCCACTCTTATGTCAATATACATTAGAGCCAAAAAGTTTTATGGACTACTTTCATATTCTTGAATAAACCAGAATCAGTTCATGATTCTTTGTTTATGGACAAGTTGAATAGAAATGTTTCAGAGTCTTTTGAAATTTGAACCTTTTTTTCTATGCAAAAAAAATGTATCTTCATAAACATATCCTATAAAAAGCATGATTAAAATTATTATATATACTCATGTATATGTTGAACTTTGACTATATAATATTTAGGATAAAATATTGTAGCAAAACTGCCAACAGACTTATTATTTTGCTGTGAGCAATGTCAAAAACTTTTTATTCCTTCTGGCACAAATCCCATTCTTCGGACTGACCCATGGGAAAGCCATGAGCCCCCCTTACCACTTTAGATTCTCTGGCTATGAGTTAAATAGTATGACTACTGTTCTTCAACAAAGATGGCTTTGATATTAAATAACCCACAAAGTTTGATATGCCATTAAATCAATCAAACAAACCAAACATTCTGATTGTTGTGTTCTGAAGCAGAACTTGTTTTCTACGTTTCCTTTCACCCCAAATTAAGACAGTACTTGTTTTCTTTCCTCTGTCTGTCTCACTCAAACATACAGACACAGCAAAATTGTATGACCTGACCAAGTGTCACTCTTTTTCTGGTTCTCCCAAATGATAATCGTAAATGCCACACTGCCACTTTAGACAATCTCTTTTACGTATGCAATAACTTATGCATATTCATAAGTAATAGCAATGTTAAGGACTTGAACCTGTGCATGCATTTGAATCATATAACAAATAACTTGAAGACATGCAAAACAGCTTGTCCTTTTTATTTCAGGTAAGTAAAAATCATCACAAAAATTGGTATTGAGTTATATATAGGTAATTATTTTGTTAGATAAAAATTCAAAAAATAGGAGATGCCCATAAAATGGCCGTTATCATCACATGACATGGAATTGGCAATCCAAGTTCAAATCCTAGACAAGAGTGTTTGGATTTTACTTTGTGCCAAAATTATGACTCCATCTGTTCTCCCTCAGCTATAAGTAAATAGTAAGGTGGACTGGGTTCTTTAGTCTTGGTTGGGCATTCAGTCTAAGCAAAGCTAAACTTTGAATTCAAACCAGTTTTACTCTTTACCTTGTGTGACATTTTGCCTGGGGGAGAGGATTTGAGTAAATATACATATGAAAAATCTATGATTGAGTCTGGAAAGATATTGTTTTTAACACTTATTGTCTCATAACAACTTTGTAGAAATCTGTTCCAAATGTTAATCTAGCCATCTGTACACTAAAGTTGTGTAATTTTTGACAATATTTCAACCAAACATTCTGGGACTGTTTGGGTCTTCCCTAAAAAATTCAAAAGCTAAATTTAAGCAATTTTGAACTATTTTCAATGTTTATAAATTTCTCATCTAAGCAGTCTATGAAATCTTTACTTTTACTGATTATTTTCTTGTGATCTGAGTAGAAATGTTCTTGGTCATTTTAGTTGGTTGATTTTCAGAATAGTTTTAATTACAATTTTTATCATAAGTAAAATATCTAAGAAAGGAAAGTCATTTTTACTTTCTGTTTTGTAGGGGGAATATATGGTTGGTTCTACTTTATTTGGTCTGTCAATGATGTCTGTTTTATGTTTTTAGGATTAAAGATTAATGTACAGTTGATGTTAGTATATTTATTGTCTTTAAAATATACTATCTTTAGTTATATGGTCTTTAGATATATTGTCTTTAAGATATATTGTCTATAGATGTAGTTATTGTCTTTAAGATATACTGTCTTTGGATGAATTGTCTTTTAGATATATTTTCTTTAAGATATATTGTCTTTAGATATATGTTTGGTTGGTTATTTTTTAGTTTTTAGTTTCATAAGTTGTGGTTATTTGGATTTAGTGTAACTGACTCCATTTGTTTCTTCTTTTCAGTTCAGTTCATTAGCTTCTTCTTTGTCTACAAAGGCTGCAAGGAAATTACTGAAAGAAGGTAAAAAAGAGACAAACATACCTTTTAAATTTCGACTTTATTTTTGGGTTGCATATGGCTATTCTGTAGCAAGGAAATATTGTCTTGAACCATTAGAAAAACAGACACATCCCCAAATAGGGCATTGAAATGTATTAGTTATTTTTGGTGGTTATGTCTCGGTGTTTTTTGTTTATTTGTTTTGGTGATATCTGCTTGCAAGCAGTAGACATGGCAAAGTGTCAGGCCACCAGACCCAATCAGTACATGTTTGCTTCTAGTGGCCAAGTAGAAAAGCATCCTCACAGTCTGAGGAGGACTGCTTAAGTGAGGGAGAATTTCTCTTTTACATTAGGGAAAGCCTTTCTTTGGACATGCACCACTCCTACTTCCTGTTAAGGGTTTCTTGGAACTGATACCTTTTGAATTTATTTTATTTTTTTTTATAATAATCACCACAGATGTATTATCTTTAGATATACTGTTTTTAAGTTATGTTGTTTTAAAGATATATTGTCTTTAAGATATATTGTCTTTACAGAACAGGAATTGGAAAAGAACTGCAAGAAGAAATTCTAAAAGAAAATAAGATAAAACACTTTTTAGTGGAGAGAAGTCATAGATAAGCCAAGTTTTTACTTATCAAAATTATTGCAGAGTTTGAGAGAAACACTGGTTTGTACATCATGTACTTATATTTATGATCTTGCTCATTAGTCAGGGTAAGTTTATTTTTGATATTTGCAACGCTTTTCTTAAACTCTAAGTCATGATTTGATGTCAAAGTTTGCAATGATTTTATTATTCATATGGATGTTTTTTTTTACTTTGTTTAGGGGAATAATGTCTTATGTCAATAAGACATTAAGTAATCCTAAGAGTAAAACTATAATATGTAACAAGACACATAACATTTAAAGTATTTAAATCTATCCAGAAATACCTTCACAACACTTTTTTTCATCTCTTCTGAATATGTATTTTTGTAACACTATATAGGTGGCCCGCCAAGCAGACGATTCCTTTGTCTGTTTTGGCGCGAAACCAGACAAAGGGTTTTTGGACTTGAAATCTTGGTGTGGCCGGAAGAGTTAACGGGACGCGAGAAGAGAGTTCGTTGGAGAAAGGAGCTGAGAGAGTTGGCGATGGGACACGGAGAGATGTGGTCGACTCTGGACACAGTAGCAGAGAAGATAGGGTCCAGCGAAGAAGATCGAGTCAAGATGTCGGCATTCCAGTTGCTTTGTGGAATTTTCACTAGTAATCCATGCTAGCGTTAGTCCATATATGCTATCGGAAATGTAGTGTTGCATACTCTCCTTCTGCTCTGAGTTAACCCCAAGCATTGTTCGTGTTTATTCATTTGGCCTTCTATTTTCTCCGGCCCCCTCGATCGTATTCTTGTAGTGGCAAGAATTGTGCGTTACCCACCTCGGAACCACTAGTTGATCACCGGCCAAGAAGTGACATGGTTAGAAGAGTGATGAACGTATGTGGGGGCGAGGGGGGTATCGTTACATTTTTATATGTAGTTAAATCTTGGTATGTAATGTATCAAATATACTTTTTTTATTAGTATAAAGAATAGAGGTTGCTATATGATATAATTTTGAAAATACTTGCTTTATTTAGATCGGGGCATCTCAAACTTTTGATTTGATGCCCCACTTGTAACCAAATTTAATTTCCATCTACCCACAAATAAATCAATTGAATATCAATTTACATAGTACAACTAATTTTCTAATGTTTCATACAAGTTACATGCAAAAAGAATAATAAACAATAAATGTAAATACACCTTTAATTCTGCAATGATTTTTTTCAATGGGAAGAATGAGTTCGGTGGCCGCAGAGGGGATCGCAGATATTAGGTGGCAGGTTTTGAGTTTGTGTCAGAAATCATTATGTTCTTTGTTTAAAGTGTTTCTTTTATTGCTTTATAAATAATGTACATGGCTAAACTCAGATCCCACCATATATGAACTTAAGAAAGCAAATAAAATAGACTCAACTTTGCACAAAGTTTGAGATATTTTATGAGAGTTTTTTAATTCATCCAGTAATACCTAATTCCTTTAAATATTCTGTACATAGACTTTAGTCCAAGATCAAAATAGTCGTTTCAATAAATTCTGTTAAAAAAGGTGTCTAAATTTGCACTTTCCACTTCAACATGTTGACCTTTTATGCTTTTATTCATCCTGCAAAAATTTTATTTACACCCAGTGGTCTGTACGGACCACATTGAAAAGTCTGATAATGCAGAATAAAAAGAAAGTGAAGATATTTATTATTTTGCATTTTGAATCAATGGAGAAAGAAAACCATTTTATCTCATTTCATCTGACCACTTCTGACCACTCAGAAATACAGTTAACAATCTGAACAGGAATATTGCTCTGGATACTTACTCGTTGCTTTTGACATGTTTCATAGTCAAAGTCATATAATCATGATGTGTTCTTAAGTCGCATGACTAGTTTACATGTATGCCTTTAACTGAATTGCTTTCATCCCTGACTAGTACTTTGATCACAGTATTCATAACTTTTATTTTTGTTAAGTCACCTTACCAAATCTAATACTGTGACATTGGCTCACCTTTTCAGACAACCAAGCAGCATTGTATAGAACTGAATTATTTTTATCAAGTCCTCCATGATACGAACAATCCTGTAAGACTCACATTTTATTCTTTAAAGAAAAGAAAAAAATGACAAAAAAAAGAATTCCCATTGAAAACTATTTTGGAGTTTGAATTTCTACTTTGAGTAGATTTGCAAAGTCTGTTTCCCCACCCCCAAAGGCAGACATTTTTTCTTCTTCTTTGGCGTCTTTTAGCACAAAAATTCATCCATTCTGATGCCCTCCCCTCCACTCCTAAAATAACCTTTCCCATCAACAAAATCAATTTGTCTTGGAGATTCCTTTTCAAACATTTGCCAACAATGGCCATATCAGGTAGATGGCTGCTGTTACTACACTGGGTAATAATAATAATAATAATAATAATAATAATAATAATAATAATAATAATAACTTTATTCTATAATTTTTACAGAATGTTTAGCTAGAGTAAATTTAGCTAAATATTGTTTTGAATCCAGGACGAGACTGCAGTCTAAAATTCAATTAAATATTAAGGGCACTGAGTTCAAATTAGGCAAAATATACCTGCAGAGTATTCATGATATAAAATTAGGACTGTTGTGCAATGAGTCTAAGTCATTGATTACATGGATTTTTAGGAATTCTATTTGTAGAACATTAATTTTTAAACAAATATTATTGATTTAAGAATATTTATTCATGCATAACAAAATACAGTGGTCCACTTTAATACAACTGAAAACACTGATCTATTTAAATATGATCTATTTATATATGTTCATATATGTATACATATGCACATATTTACATGCATATATATATGTATATATTTCTACATTTATGCAAATAAAGCAAGAAGTCTATTGCTGTTACTAGGTTATAACTTTATGTATCAATAAGAAAGCAGAGCTTCAAAGTTTTGATTATTTACCACTTGTAGCAATATGACCTTCCATTTGCTTTAACCAAACAATCGCACCAATAAAATGATATGATTATTGATGCATGGTTAAATCTCAAAAATATTTTAGTATAAGTGTACATGGTGTATTCAATAAGTTTCCAGACTTTTTTGTACAGGCATTTAAAATTGTTGTAGATTCTTGAAAATTCAGTATGTTATTGCTATACATCTTATGAGATGACTGACCAATTTTTATGATTTCTGCTTCAAATCAACAGCTACAGCAGCAATTGGAATACCCCCTACTAAAGCCTGAAAAAATGCAATCTGGATGTGAGGACACTTTAGAAGAACAATATGTAATAAAATTGTGTTTTAAACTTGGAAAAAATGCCACAGAAATGTATGGAATGCTTCAGACTGCATGAATCGAGCATGAGTTTTTGAGTGGCATAAGAGATTCAAGGAAGGCAGGGAGTCTGTGCGGGATGATGAGAGGTGTGGGAGGAGTAAGGAAGTCAATACACCAGGGATGATTGGCCAAAGGGTTAGGGTTAGGGTTACTATGTTGAGGTTTTTAGAGATTCCTTGGGAAGAGGCCAGCACTCTTCAAATTGGGTCAGTAGCATTTCCACCAGGACAATGCACCAGTCCACAACTCCATCCTTCTCACAGACTATTTGATCAAGATGGGCATCAAGACAGTTCCTCACCCTCCCAAAAGTCCAGACCTTGCTCCCTAAGCACAGAGGCTGTCATTATGAGACAACTGAAGATATGAAAGAGGCTGTGATGAAGGTGATTGACACGCTCACACAAGAAGGCTTCCATGGAGCCTTCCATAAGTTGTTGGAACAATACAAGTGCATTGCAGCCAGAGGAGATTACTTCGAGGGGACTAGAGTTTCATGTGTGTACTATCAATAAAAGTGCCCATACGAAAAAAATTAGGAAACTTATTTAAAGATTGTCGTATCTATTAGCAATAATGAGTATTTACATAAATGTAAATAAATGAACACATATGTATGTGTGTGTGTATATATATATATATATATATAGTTATGATTAAAATTTAAGACTAAATTATTTGTAATCAATAAAATCTTTATACTGCTTTATTGCCAAAAATGCAGAGCAATATCACAATATTTTTTAAGTGTTGAATACTACCTCACCCAAGAATCAACAATGTGAAACTCTGAGATGTAAGGTTTTTTTTCTGTTTTTATAATTATCCTATCCTATATAGATTTTTTTCTTTTTTTAAAGTAGTGGAATTATATTGTGAATGGAAATACCTTGACCAGAAAATCCTGCGAACACTTGCATGTGACATACAGAAACACTGGACAGTTGTTTCAATCTTACTAGGTCTCATCAGCAGTATCTATCATGATCTCCCCACTAGAGATTGAACCAGCGACCACAGAATGCAGAGTTCACACACATTACCATGACTAGTTGATTTGGCATCACTTAGGTGTGATATGAACAGGTGGCTCAGTGGTAGAGTTTTGATTCTGCATTCAGTGGTCACTGGTTCAATCTCCAGTGGGGGAGATGATGGTATACATAACTGATGAGACCTAATAGGGTCGAAACAGCTGTCCAGTGTTTCCGTGTGTTAAAAACAAAGAACTCAGACTATAGCACTCTGCATATGGAGACGCCTTTATTACACCCTTCATCTTACACTCTCACATAAACCAATATGGCCGTTTGTTTACTTCTGGTCATTGAATAATGCTTTCTCTTCTCGAGAGTATCCGGGGAGGTAACTTCATATCTTAACATCGTGCGCAAATGTTTGCTGGATTTTCTGGTCATGGTAATTCCATTCATACTATCCGATACTTGAAAATATTGTTTTATATATATATATATATACTTGAAAATATTGTTTTATATATATATATATATATATAGTTTTAGCAAAAGCAGCTTGGTAGCGCCAGGTGTGGCAGTACTGCCTTGATCTACTGAAGCTGTGTTCTCACTCCTGGTTGGTGGCTGATGAGGACAGGGTATCGCACGTGCTTTCACACATTTTATGATGAAAATTATAGTTATTATATCGTATTGAATGTTCAAATTAAAAAATAACAACAGGTGAGTCTGTTATTTAGATATAAAAAAGTCTTTATTCCTGCAGTCTCCAAATCTAGCGTTATGCAAGTGGCGTCCGAAAATTTCTTTGCCAGAGTGCTCAACCCCCATAGAGGAGCGTATATATATATATATATATATAATACAGAATACATATATACTGAATCAACAATGCTAAGTGACTGTCAGAATTTGGTCGGATAATTGAATGATAAATTGTAACTGAGTGCCATTGACTGTGTTTATAGGATACATGGCACAGTGGATAAGGCTGAAGGACATATTGGCAGAAATGTTGTGAGGTGAACAGTCCAAATATTCTAATTGATGAAAATCACACTAACATACAATTCTAATTAAGATACAGATACTCTATCACTGATAGTGAGCATTTTTTATTTATAATATAGCAAACTACATAATACACACACACACATGCACACACACATATGTATATATATTGAGCTTCCCGCAGGAATATGATATACATGTTAGTAACAGAAAATGACTCAATTATTTGATGGCAATGAAAGAACTTTTTCATGCCTACATTTGGACACTGATCCTGATGACTATTTCAGTTTTATGCTGGATTCAGGCCATTCAATAATCTATAAATATTTTGTCAGTTTTTTTCATAAACAGACACTCTTTGAGATTTTCCTCTCAATCTCACATTCTGTTCCATTCACAATTTCAAATTCTGCGTATTTAGTATAGTGCCATTGAAAAAATATTTATTTAGGATGGATGCTCCTCCACTATTTACCATGTTGAACCTGATTCAATTCTTGGTGTTGCTTGATAAACACTATTTTTGCTAAGTATTTGCTCTTACACTTCCAACTACAGAGGAATATTGTCTTGTATAATCTGGCACTTATTAGTCATACAATTACTAGTTTGGCAACTATTGCAAATATTTGTTTACCTTTTTAATATGCTTCATTGCTTCTGAGCAAGATTTTAAAAAAAAAAGAGGAAAATATTTTTTTTCATCTATCAATTTAATTTTGTTTAAAAACATTTTCCAGGAATTTAGCCTTCAGAACAGCAAAACATGATTGAATGCTAAACTTGTTATGCTAATGAATTTTTTTATAGATAAAAACTTGTCATTCTTTGGCAATGTTCCTGTATTTAACTCCCAAAACCAAGCAATTAGAAGTCAATTAGCTTTTTGTCCAAGTACTTCTGAGCAGTAATGGTAGTTGTTTTGTTTTATAGTGTATCAACCCTTTTCGGGTCATTTAACGCCAAATTAAGTCATGGTGATAAAAGTTTCAAATAATTCAATCTAGTATAAGTACAGTTTTTTTGTTTACACTCTGTTAAATGTCAAAATAGTCCTATTTCAAACAATTCAGTTTTGCATAAATACAGTTTTTTGTTTATACACAGTTAAATGTCACAACAGTTTTATTTCAAATAATTCAGTTTAGTGGAAGTACACTGTTTGAATGTCAAAACAGTTTTATTTCAAACTGTTCAGTTTAGCATAAGGACACAGTTTAAACACAGGTAATTTCAAACACTTCAGTTTAGCGTAATTACTCAGTTAAGTTCTATTTGACCCATAGATAGGACCCATATCGGGAGCTACCACACAGGGTCAGAGTAGATCTGGAAGCCATGGCAATGAAGAGGTATTCCAAATTCCCCAAAGTTCGATCATTACTGAAGCCTCAACATCAGATTGTTTAGTTTCATATTTAGGACACTTGTTAGGTGAGTCTTACCCCAGTGCAGAGATGCAGTAAGTGTATTCTGCAGGCCCAGTTGGCTGGGCCATCTAAACAGTAATATGTTTGTGTATGTATGTGTGTGTGTGTATATATAGCATTTTTTCTTTTGAATATGTTGGATTAAATAAGACAGGCACTTCATGCCTGCCAATTCTATCTTTGAATGAGTCCTCTGACTTTTGGTGGGAATGAATTCAGGAAGGTGCTGCATTTTTCCTTAGTAACCTTGGCTCCAGCTTGAGCCGTCTTTGGAGGAGTGAATAATGAAATTACAAACACAATGATGAGTCATATATATTTTTATAAAGAATTGGAGCAAGAATAAGTGAGAGTAGAATTTATGGCAAAAAAGAATTTTACAAGTGGTAAGAGGAAGGATTGTCAGGAAAATGTTTTAAAGGCATTTTAGAATGTGGCTATGTAAAAATGATTTTGTTTTAGGAATGTTTATTAATCTTTATACAGAATTTTTTTGAGGATTTGTTTTTGTGTTTTTATTTAATATGATGTTGTTATTTTTCATTATTTTCTTGCAAAGATCCAACTTGTAGTATTCAAAAAAATGTTCATCGCATTATTTATAAGATAAAAACATTTCTTAAAATAAATATCTAAGTCTCTGTCCGTTTGGATGGGAATGAAATATATTGTAATCTGATAACATTCCATGGTATCAAATGATCTTGGAAATTAATTTCACATACGAAAGAGGACAGAAAAGTTTATATGGTGACATCATATCAATTGTTGATGACTTTTTTGACCAATGGGATCCAAGCGCCCCAACACCGATGGAAGAAGTGTGTGGATTGTGTTGAAAAATAAACCTCATTTGGTCCCATTCCATGAAAATATCCCGATCAGTTTATGCAATATGAAGGTGTTTTTAGTTAGAATTTTTCTGTAATTAGATGAGTGGCATAAATTTGTCTTGAAGTGTTGATCTTTCTCTTTCTGTTTGTCTTTTCCTTATTCACTCCTCCAAAGAGGACTCCAGTTGGGGCCAAAAGAACTTGAAAAAATACAACCCCTTTCTAAATTCATTCCATTTAAAAGTAAAATGACTTGTACAAAAACTTCAACAGATCAAAGATAAGATAGGTAGACATGTGTCCTTGTTAATGAAACTCACATACACACACATATATATATATATATATATATATATATATGTAAATGTAAAATGTGTGATCAAAATATATTGGGACTGAATTCTTTAATTTTAAAATGCAAAATTTTTATAAAGAAACAAGCACAGCAATGAAACAGATTATAAAGTGATGATATTTAGACATCTGTCAAGACAAATCAATAGCAGGTTTTGTACCCTCCAAACTCACCAGATTTAATTCCATGTGACTTTTTCTAGTTTTAAGGTTAAGAAAAAGTACTGTTTAAGAAATGTTTTAATCAATGAAAAACACACTGAAATAAGTCTCTTTAATGCCAAATGGAATATATTGATGTTGGCTGATTGGGTTTTATGGCATATCAACTTTTGTAGGCTATTTAATGCCAGATCCTGTTTATACATATATATTAAACATATATGATTTGGTTTGGTTTAGTTTAGTTTTATGGCATGTCAACCTTTGTAGGCTATTTGATGCCAAATCCTATTTATACATATTTATCAAATATATATGATTTTTTTAATGAATAATTTTAGGTAATATTTTCAAACAAGCCGGGGCTCATTTGTTTTCACACAGTTAAATGGTTTCGAGACTTACTATAGTTGATTGGTTGGTTGGATTTTATGGCCTATCAACCCAGGTTTCTTATTTAATGCCAAATCCTGTTTATACTTTTATTAACTATATATAATTTGTAAATGAATGTTTTGTATTTAACATTTTCTAATGAGGCAAAGCTCATTTGTTTGCACACAGTTAAATGATTATGAATATGATTTGTAAGTGAATAGCTTGTAGATAATCTTCTTTTAAAATGAAATTGAGCTAATTTGCTTGTGCACAAGTATTGCAATTGTTTACACACAGTTAAATAGTTTCAGATATTGTACTAATAATCAAACTTAACATAAGTCATTTGATTGCACACAGTGAAGTGGTTTCAAGTATTGTTCACATTAATAGTTTTATTTTCATACAGCTAAATGTTATCAAGCTTTGCTATGTTACACAATTTAAATTAACATCAGTCATTTATTTGAACACTATTTTACCCATAAATAGGACCTTATCAGGTACTACCACTTCAAACCAGAGTAGACCTGGGAGTAATTGCAATGAAGGGGTTCTCTACATTCTTCAAAGCTCCAAAACAAGAGCCTCACCATCAGATGTTTTAGTATCATATCTAGGAGACTCATTGAGGGAGGTCTTACCCCTCTGTAGAGATGCAGTTCACATATTCTACAGCCAAAGCTGACTGGGCATAAGACTTGCAATGTAATTCTAATAATTCAATTTAACATCAATCATTTGTTTGCATACAGTTAAATGTTTCAAGTTTAGAAAATTATTACATATTTATATTTGACCTATAGATGGGATCCTAACAGCTAGTACCACTCAGGTTCAGAGTGGACCCTGGAGTAACAGCAATCAAAGGGTACTCAACATTCCCCAAAATGAAGATGTTGAAGAGAAATAGTTTTATTCATTGGTCAATTTCTATCTTAATGATTACAAGTTCTGACTTGAAACTTTTTCTACAACCCTTGTACACATGTGTATATATGTTTACCTAATACTGTTGCAACAATTTTCTTATAGAAGGCAGGAAAAGATATGGATTCATGCCTTTCTGAAGGGCATCAGTACAAAGTGAAACACAAACAACCACATCCAGGATTTGAACTCAGGTCACTGATTCCATTTCCTATGATGATAACCATTATGCTAAGTGCTTGTGTCTTTGTGTGCCAGACCATTAATATACATACATGCACTAGACAAGCCTTATTTATTTGGTTATTCTTTTAGGGTTTACTGTAACTAATTCTGCCCACAGTCACACATTTAAAACCTTATTTTAAACATTTTTAAAACCTATACATATAAAACCATATTCTAAACCTACATATTTAAAACCTTTTTTCTTAAACCTATACATTAAAGGCCTTATTTTCTAAAATACTTGCATATAATCTGTCTAGCCTCAGTTGGATAAAATTGCAACTTATTATTCAGAAAATTTGACGTATTTTCTACAAGCATGAGATAAATGAATAATCTTTAAACGGATAGTTGATTTTTGGGTGAAATGTACACCTGCCCACATGCTTTGAAAATCCTTTGAATTTTTTCTGATAGATTTGTTGTCAGCTAGCATGGTCCAATTTGTACATTCATTGATCTTCCCTGTTGTAAAAATCATCCAATGAGAAAAACCTTCCATCGAAATCATTGACCTCAAATCATCTTTCTGATTCTTTATAAAGTGTGAATGTTATGGGTTTTTTTATTTGTTTTTTATCATGTGAAAGAAAAAAAGAAATGCCTTTTGTATGTCAGCCTAGCATCAGTGACATGTTTTCGAGCCACTGCTTCGAAATGGATGTCATTTTGTTTCTCGTGTGTACATCTGCAAGGTTGTAATCTTCTTACAGCATAAATGCATCTGGCATAAAATATGTCATTGATCGCTTGATTATTTGCAATCTTGTTGATTTTTCTTTCTAACCTAATCTGTTAAAAATGTGGGAAGATTTTATTCCAAGCAAGAATACACAATTTTTCTGTATTTTGTATAATATATTGACAGGGTTGAGTAGAAATAATTGGGAAGTAAATATGTATGATAATATTGTCGCTTGCTCAACTGCATATGACACAACATATCTATCTATCTATCTATCTATCTATCTATCTCAGTCTGATCATATCAATCTAACATATTTGGAGTTAATGTATCAATTTACTTCAAAGTTGATGGTAGCTCATTAATTCAGTTATTCATATTTATCTATCTACAGCTATGCAAATTTTGTTTCCTTATAATCACATAAAAAACTTATAAGCTTTATTCAGATACAACAGAATCATAATTAAAAGCCAAAATTTGAATTTTTTATAAATATATTAAATATATGTGGATCATTAAATAAGTTTCCAGACTTTTTTCGTATGGGCACTTTTATTGATAGTACACTCATGAAACTTTGGTCTCCTTCAAAGTAATCTCCTCCAGCTGCAATGCACTTGTTCTACCATTCCAACAACTTCTGGAAGGCCCCATGGAAGTCCTCTTGTGTGAGCATGTCAATCACCTTCATCACAGCCTCTTTCATCACCTCAATTGTCTTATAACAACAGCCTCTCAGCTTAGGGAATAACCAAAAGTCACAGGGAGCAAGGTCTGGACTATAGGGAGGCTGAGGAACTGTCTTGATGCCCATCTTCCTCAAATAGTCTATGACAAGGATGGAGTTGTGGACTGGTGCATTGTTCTGCTGGCCTCTTTCCTTGGAATCTCTTGCTGAACTCCCTTAAAACCTCAACATAGTAACCCTAACCCTAACCCTTTGGCCAATCAACTCTGGTGTATTGACTTCCTTACTCCTCCCACACCTCTCATCATACCTCACAGACTCCCTGCCTTCCTTGAATCTCTTATGCCACTCGAAAACTGATACTCGATTCATGCAAGATGGTCAAAAAGCAGTCTGAAGCATTCCATACATTTCTGTGGCATTTTTTCCAAGTTTAAAACACAATTTTATTGCATATTGTTCTCACATCCAGATTGCATTTTTGAAATTCACCAGCTGTGACAATCAAGCTTTAGCAGGGTGTATTCCAATTCCTGCTGTAGCTGTTCCTTTGAACCTGAAATCATAAAAATTGGTCATGTATAGCAATAGCATACTGAATTTTCAAAAGTCTATGAAAATTTTAAATGCCTGTACTAAAAAAGTCTGGAAACTTATTGAATGCACCACATACATGTCTAACTCTGCTATCAATGGTTGAGATGCATCTTTCTCTCTCTCTCTCTCTATATATATATATATATATATATATATAGCAAACACTTCAAAGATTTTGATAACATCATGCAAAATTTAATGCTGGGAAATATTTTTATCAATCTAATAGCAAAGAATATATCATAGTATGTGTTTAGTATTGTCTAATGAAATTACTGGTCTTAAAATAACTAAATTAAAACTGGTAGGATTTTTTTTTATTAAGATATTCAAGATGGCTGAAATTGAGTCTCGTGATTATTTTTTTCATCTCTAAAAAGAGTTATCTGCAGCTGTTTTCTTCAAATCTTATTATCCACTCAACTGGTAAGGTAAATGGTGCAAATATTCTAAGAGAGATCCTTCTTCTTATTTCCAGCCAAAGATTTTCTTGATATTTGGCATTGGACATGTGTGAGAATTGTGTGAATGTTTTGATTTTGCAATAAGATAAGAAGTGATTGGATCTTATTAAAGAAGCTTAAGTTGCTTAAATAATGAAAGAACAGCAGCTGGTAAAAGAAAACACTTTACTGAAGGTAATTAATGGTGTTCATGGGGATTTGAACTGATTACTTACCAACACTTTCTTCTTATCACTATATTTTATCTCTTTAGGAAAACAAAACAAAATGAAATTTATTTTATTTAGTTAAAACTTAAAAGTCTTTGTTTTCTTCTTTAAGAGGACAACTCAACTTCAAAGTTGAGATATCAACCTCCAACTGACATTTATTTACAGCTATACATAAAACAGAAAAAAACAACTTGTTTGCTGTTTGTTTAAAAATTTGGGGAAAATGTTTCAAATATTTAACCAAACTATTTTTTCTATTTAGCTGTTAAGTTAATCTAAAGGTTGGATAAGATGTTTTGGTTGGTTATGAAATACAACTTGTTTGCATAAATTCTTTTAAAAACTATCATATTAACCCATTAATATTGATGGTGCTATTTCCTTTTCAAAGGAAATAATCAAATTTTGCATAAAAGTTTAAGGTGACAAGCAATGGTACAAGTTGCTGCAGCTTGCCAGATGCCAATCATTAATCAGTCTGCTTTTGTATAGATAGTCCAGGGTTTAATTTTACATTTGTTGGAGCACCTATGTGTGTATATACCCAAACACTCAGCCATGGGTGGGACACAACATCAATTTTTTAAACAGATTAGAACTGCTTTGAATTTAGAGTTTTCCCTTTCCTAGACTGGTTGTCATACAAAGATTTAAAATCCCTGTCTACTCAACTATTTCTCTATAACTGAAGGAGAATAGATAGATTTTAGCCTTTCCCAATGGAATTTGATGGAAACAGCTTGGTCCAGGATTTGAAATTGAGCACATCTGGTTTGAATTCAGAGTTTTCCTTCTCCTTGACTGGTTATCATACTGAGATTTAATTGCCTCATCTGCTCTACAACTTAGACATTACTTGGGGAAGAACAGATGGATTTATGTGAAAAGTGTATGCAAACAGCCTTGTATAGGATTTGAACTCAATACACCAGTTCTACTTTTTAAACTGATAATTGTTATGTTAAGCCTTATGTGTGTATGCATGTAAAACTGACAGCATGTATAATGGTTATTGTCATAGGAAATGAACATGGTGTCTTCAATTTCAAATTCTGGATGAGGCTGTTTGTATTTCACATTGCTCTAATACTCTTTGGATAAGTAAGAATCCACAAGCTATGATTAAATAGTAGGGCAGATTGGTATGGCAAGCAGTCTAGGAGAAAGAAATCTAAATTCAAGCCTGTTGAATATTTAGAAATTGACCTTGTGTCTCTTCGAGCTTGTGGCAGAGGGTTTGGGCAAATATATATAAAATTTTGTGTCATCATGGACTTTTTTTATTAATTTGTTAACACCCCCCCACACACACACACATATATATAAATGCATTAATAATATAGTGTGCTATATTTATTGATAAGGAGTGTTCACTATCAATGATAGAGCATATGTATATATATATATATATATATATCGAAGATAGGATAGAGTAGAAAAAGTCTAGAAAGCTTGCTGACTGTTTCTCATCTATGCGATTATCAAACCAATGATCATATTAGCAAGAAACTGACCATTACCAAAGCTCAATTGACTGTATGTCTACACTATACAAAATTTATATATATATATATATATATATATATATATATATATAAAGTGCTTATAGACATGAAAAAATTGGAACAAACAAATTAAGTAAAAACATGGTCTATTTTAGAAAAAGATTTTGGTGTGTGAAAGTCTGAAGAAAATTAAAGAAGTCTGCTAATAGTAATGTTCTTGTTGGGTAATAAAAACATGGATATATATATATATATATATATATATATATAAAAGTGTAGTTCACATAGGAATAATTGTTTAGTTGGTAGGCTGCAAAAGTGTTTGCATATTTACAGTTATTGTTTCAGAGTCAGGAGAGAGAGTGTATATGCGTGTTGGTATTTGGTACTTGCTTTTGAAATTCATTCAATGATATCTATGTTGTGATTGGCTTCACTGCGCTCACTGAACTTTTGACTTTATTTTACTTATATTCCAATTGTTTGCTCAAAATCATCACTAAAATGAAGAAAGAACTTGTTGATCATAATTGGTTCTTCAATCAATTCAATTGTCATGTGAGCTATTCTTCACCACATCCAGCATGTAAATATTCTAAAAATCAGCTCTTGGTGATTCATTTTTATCTTGAGCATTTTAGATTCATTTATTTATTTATTTTATTACAAATTTTTATTAGTAACTGATTTTGTGGTCCTTTTGTTTGGTTAATGCCATTTCCATAAACCCTCCACTAAAAAGTGGTCTAAATACTTTGCTTAAGGTAACTGTAAGTACAAAATACTGCCTTTGTAAGCAATTTCAATGGTTCATAGAAAAAACTCAGACATCCTAGTTGTCTAAACTTTTAATATTAGTCCTTATAATAATTTCATGAATTATTCAGACTATTATCATCTGTGCTATTTTTATCATTACATTTTATTTGATAGATTATTTAGACTTTTTTCTCTCAGACATAACAAAAATGGCAAAAAATTGCATTACTAATCTGAAGCTCAAGGACTAATTATAAGTGATTTCAGTATTGAACAGTTTAATTTTTATATTAAAATATAACACAACAATGAAAAAAATGAGGCCAAAATGATTTTATTATCATAGAAAATAGCCAAAATAGTTTTATCATTTTACTGATGGAATTGGAGGTTTTTCAAATTTTGGTAACTATCTTCTGTAACAATATAGATTATTCGTTATTTTTTAATATTTTTGAATGTTTGTGTGTGACTTTTTTGTCAGGAACACTTAAAGATTTGAATATTATCAAAATTCTTTATGTTCATTTCTATAACAACAAGATATTAATCCCTGTCTTCTTGGCTTCTAATTTTATAAACTTAACATATTTTTTTCGTTCATTTCTTTCCAATTATATTTTCTATTTTTGATATCTTGACAAAAAAGATGTAAAAAAGAAGAAAAAAGTCTTGACAAAAAACAATTCTGATTTAATCTTTTTTTCTTTTCCTCATCAACGTTGAACAAAGACTGAATTAGAAAATTACTTGTTTTTTTTTCTTTTCTAAATTTATTTAATTATTTATTTGATATTTAAATTACATTTTACTGCATTTTTCTGAGCCTTTCTTTTTAATGCCTCTCCTTGACACCTGTTTTTTTCTTTAATTCTAATTGTTTTTACTTTTATCGTTTCTCCTTTTAATTATGTTCCTTTTATTTGATTTTCCTTTCCAAGTTCTTTCATCTGTTCCTACATTTTCCTTCTCCTATAAGTCAAATGTTATTTAGTCACATGATAAAATTCTATATTTAATGGTTTTCTGAAAAGTGTTTTACTTTTCTTTGATAGAGTTATCAGTATAATTGGTGCTAGGGAAGATATTTAGTCAAGTACCAAGTCACTAAGGACTAATAACAGCTTTAGTATATCCATGATATACTAACCAAGAACACAACAGAAGGAAAGACAAGATAAGCTTATATACATACAGATCCCTCTTGATGGGGCTAAGAATATACTGACTGTTGATGGTACGTACTTGTTAAGGTCCCATTTATTGGTCAAAGAGATCTGTTTAAATAGGACCAAATGAAAAAAAAAAGAAACAACTAAACAAAAAATATAAATATAAACATAAAATGAATGTAATTCCCTAACCTCTTGGTATAAGATAACCTTAGATAGTTGACATGATATTAACATCAATTAATGGACCAATTGTAGATATTTTCTTTCTCTTTTTCTATTTTAAAGAGAAAGTAAAAATGAGAAACCAAAATATTTGGGTTAGTTAAATGTCTAATTCATATGAATACTTGTTTAGATAAACATCTCTATGTTAATGTCTATTTGAGTGGAACTTTCTGGTATCAGTGCTGAGAGAAAGTTGTATACGGGAGGTTCTTTGAACCCATGAGTTAGTTTCTAAGTCAGTCTAACCAAAATGGCTACAACAACTAACTTGTAGAACTCGGCCTTAGTGGTTTTTTGATCTTGCCACAGTTATCCAACACAACACAACATTGAAATCATTATTCAAATGCAAAACTGATTTTAATCAACACATTATTTAACCACTTGATAGAATAGTGCATTGCAGTCATATGCATCTATTCCACAAATGAAGCATTTTAGTTTGGTTAAGAAGAGAAAAATTAAATCTTTCAAATAATACTTATCATAAATCATTTAATAACAAAGATTTTGTTTTAAATTCATATGTTTCAATAAAGCGAATTCAATTTAAAAATTAGAACCATTTTTCTTTGAAGTTTTATCTAAAATAATTTTTCAATCAATCCATCCAATGGTAATTTGTTTGTGAAATTTGACAAAGGGCATTTAGTTTCAGAAAAGAAACGGAAAATATTACACAGACAGTAATTAAGACATAACTTTTTATCATTCATTTGAAAACATTTTAACAACAACCAGTAACTATCTATGAGCTTCTGGCATCTTTTGGATTGTAGTTTCTCCATCTCTTCTTTTTCTCTTTGTTCAAGTTTTTAATGTTTGCATGATTCCTGTCTGCAAGAGTTGATTTTAGTGTCCTTGAAAATTTTTCAGTGAGACTGACTTAAGGAATTCTTACAGACCAGTTTAAAACTGCATTTTCCCTTTTTAACCAACATTTGGGTCTTTATTATATTCAGATCTTCAACCCAAACCTTATTTTCTTGCACTAAATGCCTTGACTATACACTAATTTCATTATTCCTTCAATATAGTCCAAATGTTCAGTTCCCATCGTCTATAGACTTTATCCAGTTGTGAGACTCCTATACTGAAGATCTGGAGGATATAGAGTCACCCCTTCATTGTCATTACTCCCAAATTTACTTTGATCCAAAGTTGTAGTACCTGTTCTCATCTATAGATCAAACAGACCTGTTTGAAAATTATTTGTATAAGATAGAAATACTTGCTATCTTAGAAGTGTGTTCAATCAACTCAATAGAAACAACTACAAAATGACAAATGTACAATGTATGCTGTTCCCTAACATCTAGGTATAAAATAAGCCTAGACAGGTTGACATACCATAAAAATCAATCAGTTAATCAATCATTTCAGTACCCGAGGCCGCAAAGCAGCCCCCACACCATTATAGATTCTTGCTGAGCTTTATGTAGAGCATTCTTACCTTAAAAGAATGTTCTTTGTAAAAAAGGTTTTTTTTCCATTCTCAGAAAATTGTCTTAAAAGGCTAGTAGTTTGTCCAGAAAAGAGCAATAATTCTTTTTTTAATATTTTTTTTACTGTGGGTTTCTTTTTGATCTTCATATTATTCATAGTTCTCCTCTGTGTGCAGCTTAAGGCATGCACTGAAACCATGGCTCGAGACTGTCCCAGGTCAACTTTCAGCTTTTTAGACATTTTATGTGATTTCTTTTTCACCAACCTTCAAAGACTTCTTTCATTGATTTTTCCCTTACCAAGTAGGTTCTTGACAGTTTCATCCTTAGCAAATTTCTTAACATTTTGTGCTTTTGATAAAGGAATACCAAGATCTTTGTGGATGACCTTGTACCATATAGGGTAGTTTTGTTTGATGATAATAACCCTTCTGATTTTCTTAGACAGCTCCCTTGTCCTCACTATAGCATTTACCTAAGACCTTTGTAACAGCCAGGATATCACACAAGGTCAAATTTTTGGTAGTGACCCTCCCATGCAAAAATGTGAAGACAAGAAAGTTGCTAAAAATTGCTTGGTCTTCATTGGTATTCCCCACACATGGGAGGTGCCTCAGACATCAGGCAATAAAACTAGCCCATACCTTCTTGAATAAGGGGGCACATACTGCCTGGGGTGGGGGACTGCCCTCTGAAGCTAAGATCTTCTCTATATCAGCAAGAACTGAGCTAGCACTTGGTTTCATCATTGTGAACACAAAATAAGAGTTGGCATTTGAAGCATTAATCTAATCTATCACAGGTGAGTCTAATCTTTAATCTATCACAAATAAGTAAAATGCAATTATATTTCAAACTAATTTGAAAAGTGCCAATACCAGTGTCATTGCAATCTTTCATTTTCTTCTACTGTTGAAAAAAATCTTTCATCATTTATTGTTCTTTTACAAATATCCATGTCTTTGTTGCACTAAATCTGTTTGTTCAGGAGATGTTCTATAAGAAGTATGCAATGTGGTTACAAGCAGCTTTTCTACCCTCAGTGAACCTGTTGACTAACAACTAAGGGTCAACCATGAGAATTCTATTGGTACATGTGAGAAATAGTCATATGAGAGTTTAGTACTTTGAAAGGGGTCAACCAGCCCGTTAGTGAATAAGTAAGGACCTTAAATCTCTGAGTTTGCAAAACCTCTCCCATGTAATTGGGAGTGGGCAGTGATTTGTGGAATATGTGATATTTTCTTTCATTGACTCAAAAATCAAATGTTACATTTTCATGATTTGAGACCAGTCTAGAAATGTGTTATGATAAGCAGTTCCTACACTAGCTCAAAAATATCGTTTCATGTATTCCCAATTTGAGACCAGTTAAAAAAAAAGAAGACTGAAAAACATTTTTAAAGTGAGTGTTGTGTTTTTCTGTGATCATGAGTCTGACTTTTCTTTTTGTATGAACTTGTCATCCCTTATCTTGTCTTTGTCTCTTGCAGTTTGCCCTGAGACTGAGCCAAGTATTTAACTTTTGTAACTAACAATAATTGTGACCAAAAGGATAATAGTATTATACTTGAAACTTTGTATTTCCCCTTTTTATGTATGTTCAAGGATTGATCTGATTGCTGCTGTTACAGCTTTGTGTTCCATAGACATTACTTTGACCAAGAATCTACAATTGGTAGATCAAGTTATATGACTGAAAGAGATCTCTTTCTAATTTATTGTACACACAAAATAATGATTGCAACTAGCGCCCACGAGAGCATTCACCAGGTATTATTGGTGCTTAGACTTTCTTCAAAATGGAGAAAAGAGGTTTCTGCACCTAGGATCATCGCATCGCGAAATGTTGATAAAATTTGTCAAAAAATAAAAATAATTAAAAGTAATTTTTGGCCAATCCGTTACCTTCGTGGTAAAAAACAAAAAAAAACCAATCTGATCCAATTAGAAGAGAAAAACGATATAAAAGACAAATTTTTACAAACCCAGCTTTTTACTCATTTGTTTCCAAAACAATTGTTAAAATTTTTACATGCCTTTATGTTCTTTGTTTTTGCAAGTATGTTTTTTTTTTTTTGTACTTTCTTTGCAACCATATGCTGATATAACAATCAGGATTATTAAGTAAGGTGAAATACAATAGTTAAAACTACATAACACAAAAAAGGCAAAATCTTTTCAATGATGAAATTATTTCAAGCATCATAACATGGGAGAATATGAGAACTGATAGTATTTGTTTGTTTTTCTTTTATTAGTCATTTAGAAACTAGTTTCATAAGTGCATACATAAATGGTCATTAGATATTAATGAACTAGCCTTTTTGCAATATAAAATGAAGGAATTATTCATGTATGGGTAATAGTGTTGAAACTGTTTGAGTTGATGAGGTACAAAATGTCACATACAGGCATTTCTACTGAAGATCAGAATGTAGTCTCAAAAATGTGTAAGAACATGACTGAAGGTTTCTTAATTTCCATAGATATAGATGTAGATATTCATCATGTATACATATCTGATGGGATGCAAGACGTCAGAATTTTAATTTTAAATTTTCTATTATTTTAAAAATACATTATTAAAAAAAGATAAACCTAAGAAAAGTTGAAATGATACATTATTGTGAATAACAAAATTTTCTTTTTGTGAAAATCTTAATAACTGTTGACATTAGTTCAGTGAGGAAATATTTTCATTAGACTTTATGAATTACAGGGAGCTCTCTTGGTGTTGGGGTTAATGTGTTGAACTGCAACACAGTAATAAGTGAGTTCAAACTCCAGTCCAGTTATTTTGTTCCCTTTCAGACTACATATGAACTCAATTATTACACAGGCTATTGGTTAAATAGTGCCACTACTTTCCTTCTACAAGGATTTATTTGGCATTAAATAACCCAGAAAGATTGTCATACAATTAAACCAATCCTTGCGAATCTTAATCCTTCTAATGATTATTTCACTCAGTATATTCTAATTGTCTTTTAGTATAATTCCTGGCTAAAACTGTAGAATTAGCCCACTTGGAGGATGTTCACTTAGATTTCTTTTATTCAATATTAAATAAACTAATAGTAGATAAGAAATAGAACATTTTTATTTCATCGTTGAACATTGTGACTATAAGTTATTCTGCAAAAAAACTAGATTAAATTATTTAAATTGATGGTTTAATTTCATCCAAACTATACAGAGGAAAATAACCTAATGTTGAGGAAAAAATATAGAATGATCTTGTAATTTGCATTCCTAAAATAAATGCTAGCCGAAGCCTAGTTATGCAAATCAGTCTACACTTAAAAGACAGTTCTTGCAGACTTCAACAAGTGCTTGGGCATATCTAATTTAAAGGAAACATGGCTCCAAGAAAAGAACTGTCATTTGAAACAATAGAAAAGATCATAGGCTTCTACTGGTATTTTTTTTTTAAAAAGTGACTCTTGAAAAGTAATCAGAATTTTTTAAAATTTAAAATTGTTTTTATTATATATTTATGTCCTGTACATATTCCTATATCCATGGAGACTCATTAAAACAGAGCAGAATTATATCTGTAGAATATTTTGTATTCTATTTTTTCCTGAGCATATCCATTTTCTACATGGATTAAAACTAGATTGACTTGTTGCCATACTAAGGCTAAAAAGCCTCATCTGCTCAACTATTTATCCATAGCTAGTGGGAGAGCAGATGGATTCATGCCTTTCTGAAGAGTGTTAATGTGAAGTGAAATGTTGACAGCCTCGTCTAGGATTTGAACTTGGTATTCCAAGTACATTACTTACAATAATTATTGTTACTCTGAGTATGCTTCCACTTTACTAAGTTTATATCAGCAAATGTTTGATTGCTTAAACAATATTTAAAGAGACAGATTTTCCGTTACCAAGAATTAAATTTATCTTTACACTTGATCTTGCATGTTTAATGTTAAAAAACAACAATAAAAAGCAAAAATAAGAAAGCACTTATCTATCATTCTTGTAAAGGGAGAAAGCAAGAAATATTATAGAATATTGTACCTGAAACTGATACAAATAAAGGCAAAGAAAGACGCCATGATCTTTTACCAAGACAAGATGTAATCTGAAAGGAAAGCAACTGACTCTTATAACTTATAATTGCAGAGATTTTGAAGAACAGTTTGGTTTGCTTTGCTTTGGTGTGGTTTTATGACATAACAACATTTGTAGGTTATCTAATCCCAAATCCATTTTTATGCATTAAACATTTCTATTTCAAACAATTCAGTCTAGTACAAGCGCAGCTTTCCATTCACACACAGTTAAATGTAAAAACAGTTCTATATCTAACAATTTAGTATAGCATAAGTACATTGTTTAGTTCTATTTGACCCATTGATAGTACCCTATCATGTGTTACTACTCTGGACTAGAGTGGACATGGAAGCAATGGCAATAAAGAGGTACTTCACATTCCCCAAAGCTCCGGTATTACTGGAACCACACCATCAGATTGTTTAATGTCATATCCAAGACACTCGTAGGGGAAATCTTACCCTTCTGCAGAGATGCAGTTAGTGCATTCTACAGCCACAGCTGACTGTGCTCTCTGAAGAACCGGGTTACATGTCTCACAATTGGGATATGTAACTATTACTCATAAACTAGTTTTCAGGTGTTGATAAACAATGTTTTAGATTGGTATCACTTGTGGCTTCTAAGCACATTGATAATCAAGTTTAGAAAATATAACCCTGCACAACTAAAACAAAAATTATTGAAGTTAATAAAATGGTTATTGGATTAAAAACTAATATTTCTTTAACATAGCATATTAAGGAGAAAGGGCTGAAAAAATGATTCACTCAGTGAGGATTAAACTCACTCATTAAACACTATGAGAGAAGACATATTAAAAACTTCTTATTAATAAACCATAAACTGTATATCATAGACATATGTTTGGGTAGGCAAGATAGGCAGTGTAATTTAATTTGTATCTAAATTCAATGTATAATTCCATAAATAGTTATTTTCATCTTAGCATAATTCTCTCATGTCTTCCAACCTCACCATATCATAATGACTAAACTGATAAAACCATGAAGTCTGCAAAAATTACTTCTAATTTATGATCAACTGCTTTATAAAAAAATGCTTCTAGCATCTATCTATATTGAGGTGCTCATACTCCAAGTCCATTGTAAGAAATGGACCTGGAGAACCTAGGTTAAATCCTGGGCAAGGCTATTTGCATTTGATACAGTGCAAATACCCTGGAGAAAGGTATAAATCAAACTATTCTCCTGTCAGCTATGGGTAAATAGTAGGGTAGTTTGGGCTCTTTAATTTTGGCATGACAACCAGTCTAGGAGAAAGAATATATATATATATATATATATATATATATATATATATATATATATATATATATTGTCCAATTGAAGACAATCTTTTACCCCTAATGCTTGCACAAACTTTTGGCATTAAAATTTCTCAGAATTCAAAAACAGCAACATTTAAGATTTACCCTTAAAAATGATCAATGATGTTTAAATGCATGGGTGAATACAATTTTGGAAAAGTTCTATTCAAGCTTGAAACAAACACATGAAATCTTAAGTGAAGAGAGGTGAAAATTGGTTTAAAAAAACACTTTCTCTGATAATTAATAAAATCTATTTGAAATAAGGATTGCTGACTAAAATTCTAAAGGTTAATTATTAAATAGAAAAATTAAAAGATTTCCAGTTCATTGTAACTTGAAGAACTAAATTCAATGTATATCTCACTGTGTGATTATCATTTTCATCTTAAACAAGTACAATTCTCCAGTGTCTTTTAATGAAGCAATGGAGAGAAACATATTTTTAGATAAAGTTGCACAAGCTCCCACTAAAAAGTATCAAAGAAATGTTTCTGCCAATATTGCTCTGAATGTGTCTAAAACATCACAATGCATCTCATCTTAAAATGAATGAGAATATACACTTATTGTTTGCCCTCCTCTTAAAGCATTTTTAGCTAAGCCAAGAATTTAAATGGAAATAGTCTTTATAAAATTTCAGATTTATACTTAATAAAGAAGAATATATCTTCTTTAAACAAGAAGATATTTAATCAATTAATACCCTTGATAAAGGTATGAACCCCCTTATCCTCCAGTTATGGGTTAAATAGTATCACTGCTGTTCTTCTGGAGGGATGGCTTTGGCATTAAATGAACCTTGAAGGTTGATATGCCATTAAACAAAGAAACCAAACCTAAAGAATTTTGAGATAGTTCAAAAAGTTCAAGTTTCAAGAAAAAGAGTCATCAATTAACATTTTTGCCATGGCAACATACTATTACTTATTATAAAACTCGAAAAACAAATTCAGATTCCTGTCTTAATTTCTGTGAAGGTGAAGCCTTTACAAATGTGAAAAGTCTATAACAAATCTTGGAATGAACAAAATAGAGGTCCAAGTAGACATAATGTATCTGCAAAAGAAAAGTATAACACCAAGGAAATCCACGAGTACATGGTACAGATACTTGCTAAGGACTCCTCTTTCTCTGCAATGGTGAAGAAATGGGCAATAGAATTCTTGCAGGGCAAGAAAAGTTAAAAAGATGACTCTAGGTCAGGTCATCCAAAAACCTCAACAATGGATGGAATGGTTTATGATGTCAGATATCTGTCTAGCGGATAGTTAAGTCCATAAGTATTAGTTATGATTTGGTACTCACTGAGATCTTAGGGATAAGCAAGCTGTTTGCAAGATGGATACCAAGAATACAGATGTCAGAGTACCAGCAAAGAGTTGACTTTCCAGGACACTTCTGATTCACTTCTAGACTCACCCTATGAAACAAAATCTGTATTCACTTACAGACCCACCCTATGAAATAAAACCTGTATTCACCACTATAAACCTGAATCAAAGATTCAAAGAAAACAGTGGATTGACACTTGTTCTCTACCCGCAAAGAGGTTCAATCAGGCAGCATCTTTTGGCAAGATAATGGCTCCTATTTTTGGGATTTAGAAGTAATCATGGAAGACCACCCGAAAAAGGAAAAAAAAAAATTGTTAATGGTATTGTGCATTAGAATTAAGACTACGGAAGGAAGCAAACTCATCAAAATGCAGAGGGAAGCTGAGGACTAGTGTGCGTTTACTCTGAGATAATGCACATGTTCACCCTGCTCAGGTTGCAGTTGTTGAAGCAGCCAACTGTGTCTTTTAATTGGTACTCCATTCCCATTACACACCAGAGTTAACTGACTACTTCCAGTTTCCCGAGCTCAAATCCCATCAGAATTGAGGTCATTTTGTAAACAATGATGAGATCATTTGTGCCACTGAGGAGTTTTTGAAAGACAAGCATGCCACCTTCTTCTGTGTTAGGACTGCACTGCTTGAGCCTCATTGGACCAAGTGTGGTGATGTTAAAGAGGGCTGTATTGAAAAATAGTGAAAAACTGTCTTGTCTCTCCAACACCTTCTGGGTGAGGCTGACAACTTTTTGAATAAGTCTTATACTTTATTGTTATAGTAACAGAAATCAGCAGCTCTGCAGCCAAATGTTAAATGGCTTGGCTAATATGACATATATGACATGTTCTTTTGTTTCTTCCTTCCGTGTAATGTAACAAGACTTTTCCCTGTAGCTAACTTGTTTTATCCATTATGATGCAGACTTTCATCAAAGTTTTCTGTATTTGCTTGTTTAAATGGAATGAATTCTGCTGTGTCCTTCAAGTCTGATCTCCACTTGTGTTTTTTGGGGAAGAGATTGTGAAACATTTAGTCCATATTTTTCTGAAAATCAAGCAGGTTCATGATTCCTTTCCAGGGGAAAGGTATCTTGTTCACCATTTTGACAACTGACATGATCACTGCTGTGTTTATTGTTTGTCATTTGATTTTCAGTCAATTACACTTGACCTTAAGGTGAGAGAGAAAGTGAGAGAGTGGCTAACAATTAGATTTTTCTCTGAGCCAGTCCTTGGAACTAAATAGTAATCTTTTCAACTTGGAGATCAATCACTCTCTGAATACACTGGCTAAGTCCTCTATTCACAGTAAGAGCTAAATGTAATTAACCCAAAATTTGTTTTTCTTAATTATGTCTTTTCTTTTCCTTTGTCTTCCAATCCCATTTTTAACTCCCCTATTTTAATTGATATTGATCAGTCTTTCTTCAGATCTTAAATATATTATTTTTTCCAACTTTGGTTCAGGGTATCATTTTACTCTGACTAACACGAAAAACCCTTTGTCATAATTTAACCGACCAACCATCATAAATCCACTAAGGCAACCTGAGATATCAGTTGGTATGTTCATGATTTATTTATTTATATACTTGGTCATTCATTTATCTATTTTTTGCTGATCAGCACTTAAGATTTCTTACCCTTTTATTAGTTGGCAGGATTATTCATTGGTTTATTTATCTATCAATTAATTCCTTTAATTATTTTGATTCATAGATTGTGATTTATCTGACATCCCACCAAGTCAGGATATGACATAAAGATGTTTTATGGTGGTGGGGCCACACAAGAATCGTAGCTCATAGCAGGTGCAAAAATTTTTGACCATATCAGGATTCCTTTAATTGGGTGCCTCAAGCACTTAGCAATAAACTTAGTCCTGCAAGTAGGTAAAGACTGGGGGTGGGGGCGGACTTCTGAGGCCAAAATATCATAGTAAGCAAACACAACCACCAAGCATGTATAACACTATAGTTTAGTCTGGTTACCCAGACCAAACAATATGCTTAATATGTTTGCATGGCACCAAATGTAGTACCATCACTTGGCTGTGGGTTTTCAGGGTCAAATACTGTTTATGGTTGTGCCGTGGGTTTTTAGGGTTGAATCCTGAATCTGGCTGTGTCGTGGATTATCGGGGTTGAATCCTGGTTACACAATGACACAATGGTTTGCTCCGTCTAGGCCCTTATCTTGGGCACATATAGTTCTTATGGTTTGCCTGCACCAATTATAAAACTATCGCTTAGACTGGTACCGAATGTGTTTCCAGATAGTTTGTTTATCAATCCTGTCTGTGCCCATGCTGTGTTTGAGAGATCCACCAATAGTTAATGACACAATCCATCTGGAACTTCCTCTGACAGTCAGGGTGCTCTGTTGGAACTAAGTTGCCTGGGTGTTGGCTACTTAAAAACAAAAAGAACTCTCTGTCAACAATTAACAATCATTTCTTGTTCAATCTTCAGACTGCACACAAGAGAGAGAGAAAATCTGTTAGGGTCTATAAATAGACACAAAGAGACACCCCCACTGCCCAACCGAACTCTCTGAGCATGTAAATTCTAACTGACAACTGAACTACTTACTACTTTTTCAAAAATTTACTAATTTTTATATATCTAAATTCAGGATATTGATAGGGTGATGTCATCTTCCTAAATTTTTGTGTTTTTCATTTCCCCAATCAAACCTGTAAAAGACATGAATCCATTTTGCTTACATTTCAGTCTTCCTGTGTTGATCGTACATACTCACTTAAACTTTCCAATTTGACTTACATTTCCACTCAAAGATTTTAGTTAACTTAACAGCTAACTGAAAAATTCTCAGCCCAACCAGGTAGCAGGACCAAGGTGTGCCACATACTACTACTACATGGACTGTTTTTTTGTAATATTTTGTTAAAGTTGAATTTTCATTTATCTTTTCATTTCTAATAAAAAAAACTCTTTATTTTCAAATGGAAGGCATCAAAGAAAAACTAATTCTAAACAATCTTAAACTACATAATATACTATCCCCAAAAGGGACACACTGTAACAATGAAAAGTACAACTGCAATCTATCATTCATTTTAGATGATTCAAATTAGTATGGTATGATATTGAGCATTCATGTATATATATATATATATATATAATATATATATTATATTATATATATAGTATACACAGTGTATCACAAAAGTGAGTACACCCCTCACATTTCTTCAGATATTTAAATATATCTCTTCATGGGACAACACTGACAAAATGACACTTTGACACAATGAAAAGTAGTCTGTATGCAGCTTATATAACAGAGTTAATTTATTTTCCCCTCAAAATAACTCAAATATAACCATTAAAAGCTAAACCCAGACTACTTTTCATTGTGTCAAAGTGTCATTTTATCTGTGTTATCCCATGAAGAAATATACTTAAATATCTACAGAAATGTGAGGGGTGCACTCACTTTTGTGATACACTGTATATATATATATATATATATATATATATTATTTATATATGTATATATATATATATATATATATATATATATATATATATATATATATGGGGGGGCGGTCTCTGTGCATGTTTGTGGATAGGTCACCAAAGAAAGGATCTTATCTTCAGCATTTTTGACAAGCGTCAGATTGTCTAGTGGGAGCCCTTTGTCCATTTTGGTGAGAAGACCACACAAAGAGCTGTGCCTGCATGAATCAGTGAGACCAGAAGAAAGGATGAAGGACATTGGGAGATAGGAGTGAGACTCCAAAGTAGAGAGTCAGAGATTCAAAGACGTGGGTCTAGAGCAGGTCGGAGGACAGTATGGAGTCAGAAACAGAATATCAAGCTGTGAAGATGATGACCAAAGATGAGTCAGTATCTTTGGTAGCTGTGTAGGATTTTCACTGAGTTCTAGCAATAGTTACACATACACATTGAGTGCCAAAAAAATGCCAAACTTCACCTTCTTATGTTTTACAATTCTGAATTTGTATTTTGTCTTTTTCTTTCATTCCACCTTCTTTTGTGATTTTATAATTATTTTTTATACAACCTGTGAAATGCCCCCTCAACCGGGTGTGAGAAGAAACAATGGGGTCCACACCACTAGAAGAATGGCCAAACCAACAAACCTGCTGTGTGGGTCATATCATATTAGAGGCAAAGATTAGATCAAAGATTTGCCATCTGAGAAAGTAAAGTGAATGTGGCTACATCAAATAAAAGGTTAATTATTAAATAGAAAAAAGTAAAACATTTCAACTTTATTGTAAATTTGCAGTTTAATGCACTAAAAATCAGTTCATTATCTAATAATAGTTATTATTTTTTTATCTTAATTTCTACCTCATTATAGAATAATACACATCGATACCTATTTCCATGTACCATGGTCATGGATACAAGCTACAATAGAGAATGGATGATAAGGCAACATAAATTCTACATTCACTGAAGAAGTCTGACAATCATTGTGTAGATCAGTGTTTATCGACTGGGATGCCATGACTTTCTGATATAATACCTTGATGTGTCACAGGAGTTGCTAGGGGTATTGAAGGGGTTAAATGAGAATAGTAAAATAAGGCTCTGCCATTTCTGTTAATTTTGTTATTTCAATTCAAAAATCCTATGATATGAAAACTGTACTCACCTTCATGCTCTCATTTTCCATTGATATAAACTAAAAGATAAAATGATTTTGATTTTACCTTACAGAGTGCGGTAGAAATACATCCCTCATTTTACACTGTCACTTCTGTGGTGCTAGTAGACTTTAAGTAAGTGCCAATGGTAGCTCCATCTCAATCATGTCTCTCAATTTTTATCACCTATGATCAGTTATGATCATGACTTGGACAAGTGTACACCATATATTTACTGGTGAAATGTTTTTTAAAACAGGTAAATCAAAATTTTTATGCAGAGAGCTTTTCGTGTTCATTTCATGTTACATCAGAATATATGCTGTTCTGGATAGAAAATCAATTGTATTATGGGTTGAAAATTCTTAAAAAGCATCATTCCAGCGGAAAAGAGATGGTTAGACATTAGCTAGATAGAGCTACCACAGCCACTTGCCTAAGTTCACTTGTACTTTACAGTTGACAGTTTAAAATGTGGGATGTACTTCTGTCACACCCTTTATATTTTGGTGAAATAAAGATAGTCTCTGCATTTGTTGTATCATATTCTGCATTAGGATTAAAGTGTAGTATCGATTTTTTCATATTGAAAATCACTGGTGAAGAATATGTGTGTGTGTCTATGCTAAACATAAAAACAAAATTTTTTTTTTCAAATTGGAATGTTTTTATATATAAAAATAAAAGTGAAAATTTTATAAATTTTTCTAAAAATTTTTCTCCTCATATCATTAGAGTATTACCATGTTTTTTTTTCTGAATATTTTTGTATTGTATTAATTCAACTCAATTTTATAAATTTTTGTAAAATTTTTCTCCTCATATAATTAGAGTATTACAATTTTTTTTTTTCTGAATACTTTTGTATTATATTTATTCAATACAGATAAGTTGGTAGAGCTATTTTAAATTCCAAGTTTACCATCTTCTAAACTGATTGCCATACCAAGGCTAAAGACCCCAGACTGCTCTACTATTTACCCATAGCTGAGGGTGACGGAGAAAAGATGTGTTCATGCCTTTCCCAATGGTTTTAGAGTAAAATGAAATGCAAACAGTCTTATCCAGTATCTGAACTCTATTTCCTACAATGATAATTATGTTGATTTAGTTTTTATTGACAAACTGCTGAGATTTATTGGTTATTTACACCAAGTAATTATCATGCTTGTGTTACATAAAACCTTTAAGAAAACTGAGCACCAATCATGTTATATATATTGTATTTAAATCATTTCTGCTTGTCCGTTGCCAATTTGCACTCATTTGATGAGTCATCAGGTTCTGGCTTTAATCAAGTTTAATCCACTATGTTTGTTAGAATTACTGAAGTGTATTCAGGTCTCATCTGGTGATGATTTCTGATTGTCTTGATCAATGAATACTTCAGTGAGCAATAAATTAATCATTTGTGCTTTCTTTTACAAAAGAAAAACAAACATTTTTATTTTGGATGATATAGTCTACAATAAAATTCTATAATTATGATACTATATATAGTTGTTGATTAACAAATTGGATAATCTAATTAACTGTCACCAGTTGATAGGCAACTGTTGTATGCATTTTCCAACCCCCTCCACCACAGACAAAATATGACATGAGGTAAATTTTTAAATGGTGTTTGACTTGGCTTATCACTGCTAAATTTTGGTGACCTAGCAGGAACCAGTGCTTTCAGCACAACTTTAATGTTTGTCATTTTAAGTTACATTTTGAGACATTTAATTTGCAAATATGAATATGGAAAATTTACCATGATAATTACATAGATTTCTATCATGTTAAATGTATTTACCCAACCCCTGCACCACATACTGGATGTGACAATTTTCCAGCAGTATTTAGCTGGTTTGAATTCAAAGTTATCCTTTTCCTAGACTGGTTGCCATACAAAGGCTAAATAGCCCAGTGTACTACTGACCCATTGCTAGAGAAGAGATGGATTCATGCCTTTCCCAAGGGTATTAGCATGAAAGAGAAACTCAAATGGCTTAGTCCAAGATTTGAACTTTGGTCACCATGTCTTTTTCTCAAGTTGATAACCATTACACCACACACCTTAGTAACAGTTCAAGCAAGAAGCAATTCATAAAATCCTTGGCTGCAAAAGTAGATTTAGCACTGGCCATTGTTTGATATCAATTCATTCTTTGGATTATAGAAGAAATGGTAGACGCCTATAAATTCTTATTTAGTATCTTTATACAAGCATATGTACATATAAGTGAATTAGAATTAGAGTGTATTCAGTTGAATTTTCTTAGGTCAGCTGAGCTGTAATAATATGCCATGAAGGACCTTGTCAACCATCTTGGTCATCTGCTTAAGAGAAGGAAGCCTGTTGTGATGCTGACAAAAGAAAGACATGGGGAATGCGAAAAGGTTGATAGAAAAACATATATATTCAAATAACAGAAACAAGATGCAAGGGAACCTGTTAAACAGTATTTAGTTGATAGGAAGCTGAAAGTCCACTGGGGTAATGACTATCCGTCCACTACTCAGATGTGATTGTTTCATGCTGATTTGGTTAACTCTGTCTAATGCTCTTGTTGACGTGTATTCATAGAGGAGGGTGGGTCCATTATGTAGGGAGAACTACATAGCCCAAAAAGCAAACCTACAGTTTAGGAATCTTGCTATAATCCTACCCCCTTGCTGAGCTATGGCAAGAGAACCCTGGATCTAAACAAAGGATTGCAACATGTTCTAATTTGACTCACTTTCCAAAAAACAAACTGGAAAGCAAGAAGAGAAAAATGACACTGTTGTAAAATAAGAGTTCCCTTTAGAAGTCATACATATTCCTGCATCTACTTGAATTTGATTTTTATGAATTAAGCGAAGAGTACCTAAGTCATGAATGATTGCAATGTCAAAGATGGTTGATTATCTGATGTGGAAGAGGAAACACAAAAACACAACTTGCCTCAAGTTGTGTTATTTTCTTTTCCCTGTTCAGTTTCTGAGGCTGTGGGAAGTACATTGGAATAAAAGACAAAATGAATGGGATAGATCCTTCATTCTAGTAGGAACCATCTCTTCTTGTATCTTTGTGTGGTTCAATTGCTTTCTGTCAATACTATCACTCATCTCTTTGTGTCCTCTGCAACAAAAGAGAGAGAGAATTGAAAAACCCAGCTTCTTTTATTAGGATTTATTGAACACGGAACCTCCTCTTGTTTTGCATGAGCAGCATCACTTGACTAATCTTCATGAACACTTAGATGGCCAAAAGAGTCTGCTGATTTATGCAACTCTTGGTTTTCAGTGTGGAGTGCTAGATAAAGCATATCTGGTTACACATAACCTTTTGAATGAGATTTTGAGCTTGCTTAACTTGTCTCTCTGCTGACTGCTGACTTTTTTTCTGTAACTTACCTTTTTGCAAGCCACAACCTCTTGCTATACTCAGACTTTAAAAAAAAAATCCCTGAATAGTTCCTTTCAGTTGTCAGACCTTCTCCAGCAGCTACTAAAGAAAGTGTTTTCCGTTCCTCACAGACCTTATTTGATTAGGGAGAATCTTTAATTTTTTTTTTATTAATGAAGATTACTGGTGATGATGATGATGATAATAATGAGTGTGTGTGTGCATGCTTAGGTGTGTCAATGTATCTATGTAACTGTTTATATGTGAAGGAAAAGAGTTGTCCACAGCCAACAAAAAGAAAGCCCAATTTTTTTTATCTACATATTTCACTTTGCAATGTGGTATAAATGTTGTAATAGTAATCCAATGTCACTATGATATAATTTTGTTCTCACATATGAAATTCTTCTGGCACTCTTCTTTGAAAAGCAGAAACTGGAAACTTTTGCAAATGTCTAATAGAATAATCTGACACATGTAATTGAAAAAACTGTCAGAAAATCTAATTCAGTTTTTCTTATGCTCAGCTTTATGAGTTAGTGGATATGAAGAGATAAAGACAAGTTCATATCAAGAAAGGAAAGGAAAAGTCAGACATGTGGTCACAAAAAAATCCTACTCACTTTATGGTTGATGTAACAATGTTCCTCTGGACTGGTTTGAAAAAAAAAGATATGAAGTGATATTTTCTACTCATTCAAGGAAAGAGCTTTTCTTTTACAAATCAGAGTGGCCCCAACTAAATGGTGAGGGTAGTTTTACTAGTCCTATAATTTTTGGTCATTACTTGTCACTCTTCTGATAATCAACTGACGGTCCTTTATCAAAAATTCTTCAACTCTCATGTGCATCTGTCTCTTGTATTTATAAAACAAAGACACAAAAACAAGATGAAAAGATTATGATGCAGTGAAGAAAAGAAAAATTTACACATGTAGTCTCAAAAACAGGAAAGCAAAAAGTTGTATTTTCAAGTGGATAAAGGAAATATCTATTCTCTGACAAATTGTTGTTCACCTTTGAATTGGGGGGTGCAGCCAGCCTCAAGATTTAAAATATTACATGTTGTTCTCCCAGTAACCTACTGTCTACTCCTTTTCTAAAATTCCTTTGCTTTTTTGAAGAGGAGAGATATATCTCAGATAGTCTCAGAGAATGTTAAAGTTACATAGCTATTTTACTTTTGCCTCAAATATACGTTCTTTTGTTTTTATATACTGCATGTTCATGAAACAATATGTCCATATTTTTCATCTTTTGTGAAACATTTGAGTAGTCTTTCTCTTTAATACCATTAGTATATATATATATATATATATAATGTATATCCATATTTACCAGCCCGTCCACAGTACCCCTTCATTGCCATTGCTCCCAGGTCCACTCTGGCCTGGAGTGGTAGCACCTGATAAGGGTCCTATCTATGGGTTAGATAGAACTAAACCATGCTTCTTTCACTAAATTGATTTTTGCATTTAAACTGCGTATTTATGCTAAACTGAATTGTTTAAAATAGAAATGTTTTGACATTGGAAATGCGTACTAGTGCTGAACTGAATTGCTCGAAATAGAACTGTTTTTTATGTCTAAACTGTGTACTTATGCTGAACTGTTTGACATTTAACTCTGTTTATGGCCCAGTCAGCTGGGGCTGTAGAATACACTGACTGCACCTCTGCAGAGGGGTAAACCACCCCCTAACGAGTGTCCTGGATATGACACTAAACAATCTGATGGTGAGGGTCCAGCAGTGCTGGAGCTTTGGGGAATGTGGAGTACCCCTTCATTGCCATTGCTCCCAGGTCCACTCTGGCCCAGAGTGGTAGCACCTGATAGGGCCCTATCTATGGGTTAAATAGAACTAACGGCATACTTATGCTAAAATGAATTGTTGGAGTAAACTGAATAGCTTGAAATAGAAATGTTTTTGACAATTAAACCGTACTTACATTTAAACGACGTGCTTATGCTTAACTGAATTATTTAAAATAGAACTGTTTTTGACATTAAAACTGTATTTACACTTAACTGAATTGTTACACATAACTGCTTGAATAGTTTGAAATAGAAATGTTTTTGACAATTAAACTGTGTACTTATGCTAAACTGAATTGTTTTAGATAGAACAGATTATTTACATAAAAATGGATTTGGTGTTAAATAACCTACAAAGGTTGATATGCCATAAAACTCAACAAACCAAACCAAACCAAACCAACCCCTCTGCTTGGGCAGGATATGACACAAGGTCAATTTTTGACATCTGTCAATGCAGTGGTGTAAGTAGGACCCTGCTCAAACGAAAAAAGGAAATGCTTCAAATACCTAAAGTAAACAGGATGGAAATTTTCTTGGCAGAAATGCTACTTAAGTTGTATGGGTAGTATGCTAAAAGGAAACATGATCATTTGCATTTTGTAGGTAGCAGGCTAGAGGTGTGACCATGAGAATTTTCATGGGTGGTATGCTAGAAGGAGGTGTGTCCATGGACAACATGTAAGCAGCTGGCTGGAGGAGGTGTGACCACAAGAATTTGCAAGGATATCCAGGATGTTATATAACCAGGAAGAAAAAGGAGTTCACCGGAAGATCCATACTACCATATATGCAGCTCAGCCATCTTCAACCCTCCATAATCTACCCATCTGAAAAGAAACAGATTATATTTTTATTCATCAGTGTTGTTGTCAATACAAACTGATCACCACAGTGCTTTGGTCAAGAGGATCTGAATTCTTCCTCTGATTTCTAATCTTCCCATTCTCTTTTTCAGATTTTTGAGACTGTCTCAAGAGCTGCAACTACATTTTGATGTAGAATGGAGGTATGCAGACTAATATTGTATCATATTTACCAACCCCTCCGCTTGGGCACGATATGACACAAGGTCAATTTTTAAGTGGAGTTTAATAGGTTTGAATTCAGAGTTTTCCTTCTCCTAGACTAGTTGCCTCACCAAGGCTGAAGAACCCAGTCTGTCCTACTATTTACCCATAGCTGGAGGGAGAATAATTGGGTTCATACCTTTCCCAAGCGTATTAGTGCTATGTGAAATGCAATCAGCCTCGTCCAGGATTTGAACTCGTGTTGCTGTGTCCATTTCCTACGATGATAACCATTACACCACGGGCACCTCCATAAAATATGTTATATATATAATGTATATCTGTGGGGATTTAGGAATTAACAGTAAAAACTCCCAACCGGATATTGACTCGTCGGCTGCCAGATACAAAATGTGTAAACGCGTCGCCACGCATAAGGCTCCACACATCCATCCGGTTTTAAAATCAGAAAAAAGAAAAATAATAAAATGTAAAGTGGCCAATGAGAAGCGGTCGCGCCAAAATTAGAAGGATTTTGGCGTGGCGAATTTGGAGCCCGTGAAGAGAGATAAATACTCAGGTTTTCTGTGAACCGACCCCTCTTTTCGGGTAGTGACGTCGAACCGACAACACCGATTTTACTATCTGGTGTTTTTGGACACCACGCTATGTTTTGGGACGTAGCGTTGGTTAGTCCATTCACCAAGTAAATAAAGGAAAGTATGAAAGAAATGTTTTCGTCTCCTATCTGTTCTTATCTTCTTCCTTTTTGTATATTACTTATGGACCTTCTTTGGGCAAGGCATTGCACCGGCCAGTCAACGTGGGGTAAAATAATATAACCAAAATATGGAGTCAGATATCTTACGGCAACACAGCCTTGCCCTTAGCAACTGACTACCTAAAAACTTTCAAACCCCACATATCAAAGGTGGAATGTTCTTGTATGTACAAATGAATTTATCTTGTCTTTCCTTCAATCATGTTTAGCATTAGTATATCCCAGATATACTAATGCTAACATTGGTCCTTGGTAAGTGGAAACTCGAGAAATATTGTCCTTTGCATCAAGCATTTTCATATATTTTTTTAATTTTAAGTGCAAGATTCTTTCATTATTTTTCTTTTTTGGTTGGAAAGAATTATATTGAAGTTCATTATTATAAAACCTTCAACAGCATGGTTTTGAACAGACTGGACAATATTTTCAAAGAAATCAAATGTCCTATTCAAGTTATTGTTGTAGATGCTAATTCAAATCATAATGTATCCAGATGTACTATTGAAGTTTTAGAATGCAGACTAGTATCTTTCATGGCACACAGAATTAATAAAACCTTTGAATCAGAGAGAAACAGCTTTTATGAAGGTTTAGTGATAAATCAGCTAAGAATATGGTCATTTTTCCACACAAATGAATACACAGATAAAAGTAAATGTTTGTTTTTACTGTCTTGTTTACGGACTGCCTGATTTTTCCCCTTTTATTTGATATTTTTGTTGGCAAAATTTAGTTGCAGAAAGCCAGAATTTTGGAGCCCAGTAAAAGGCAAAGAAATACTGGCAGACATTCAAAATGCTGCAACCAAAAAGAAACAACATGCCAAAAAGAACATCTTTAACCAATGGAAATCGGGAACAAGAAGAGCAGGAAATTTTGTTTGGATGAGAAGTTTCAATGGAAATATGCCAAGAAAATCAGGTCACTGATCTCTTGTTAAGCATACAAAAATAAAGACTTTAGTTTTGGTTACAAGTACAAAGAGAGGAGGAAAATCAGCAGATTGTAGAGAAAATAACTTGTCTAGCAGGAAACTATTGTCTCTTGCATAATTTACATCAGGTCAATTGTCTGTTTGAGAAGAAAATGTTGGCACCTGTGACTGTGTTTCAATGAAGTTGGAAAAGATACATTTAATGAATGATTACTGGTTGGGAAAAAGTCTCTTGTGTTATGCCTTTTCGAATAAAGCAAAAGATATTAGGAAGAAGTGACTGTCTCAATTAAGGAGCTATTGAGAAAAAATTCTTGGACAAAGTTTCTGACAAGAAAAAAAGTTCCCAACCAACACAACCTCTGTGCATAGACACTAGCATTTCAAGATTCGCATTTTCTCACTGGTGACTATTTTCACATGTCTATGCATTTGTGAAAGAGAAAAGAAAAAGAAATGAAAGAGAAAATATGAATTACATCAACAGAAACAATCAGCAGAATAAGAACCAAATGAAACCTTGATAATAATTATCCAATGAATCAAAGGACAAGAAATGTGCATATTGAAAAAAGAAAAGAATCCAACTTTGGTTGACACATAAGGAAGTACCTAATGTTACTGGTCACAATTTTTTTCTGTCAAGAGAACCTTAATATCAATGGTCTTCTCTTAACAATTTAAAAAAATTTGGAACAGGTATGAATAAAGTTTCTTTTTGTACTTTCTGTCACTGAAATGTTTTGTTTGCTAGTTTTTTTAGCTCTGCTGGGTAACCTTTGGTTTGGTGTGATTTCTTTTGTTTAATGGTATATAAACCTTTGTGGGTTGTTTAATGCCAAATCCATCCTTATTGATGAACAGTAGTAGTAATATTTAACCCAAAGCTGCATGGATTAGAGGGTTTGTACCTTACCTAAGGGTATTTGTCTGAAAGGGAATATGATAATAAGATTGGAGTTTGAACTCTTTTACCATAATGTTTCAGTCCAGTACATTAACCACTAAACCACAAGGACTTACCTAGCCAACATTTGAATATGAGAAAAGGTTATTTGAAATTCAGCAGATGATATTCACTTCCACATTTAACATTATACAAACAGATTATGATAAAGCATACTTCACAGAATGCATATATGAAAGGAACTTTAAAAAGCAAAAAAGTTCTCTGCCAAATGACACAACTGAATTTTCAGGAATAGTAATATAAAATTCAATGCACTTGATGCTATAAACTTCATTTAACATTTAGATTCTATCCAAATATTTGTCAAAAAGATAAAAAAACAAAACCAAAACAAAATATGACTTGTATCAGAAAGGTGTGCATGCATAATAAAATGCTAATATCAAGTTTAAATACTCTAGGGAAAATATTTAAGTTTGTTAAATTCTGTCATGTAAAAACAAATCTTTGCAATAAAATAAAATAGATAAAAACTACTGAAATTATTATTGGCAAGGCAAGATCAAAAAGTAGTCAAACTCAGTTTTCAAAATTTTAAATCTAAATGAAGATATGTGCCTATCTGAGGAACTTATATGATAAATTGATTATGTCAAGAGGTCTTGAATAATGTCCCAATGAAGGGTAAATGTATTAGTGTGTTATAACCTAACAAAAGATTACTGAAAAAGAAATAACCAAAACAAAGGTTGTAAATGAAATGGAAATCTTTATAATATTAACAAAATACAAAACTCATGAAGAAGATAAACCACTACAAGTGGTGACGACTAAGTTAGTACATTACCCCCCACAATATAGAAGTATCCAATGTATTTAAGAGGAATGGGACATACCCATTAATATTAATAGATAGAGTATATAACACAGAGACAATTTGAAATAAAGAAATAAAACTAATCTTGATACTTTGAGTTGATTAGTTTGGTTGGTTAATTTATCTAGTGACATATCAACTTTCATGGGTTATTTAATGTTGAAGATATCCTTGTAGAACAGTAATAGTTGTACTATTTAACCCATAAATAAGATTGATAGAGGGTTTCGTATCTTTCAAAAGATTTTTAGTTCAAAAGTAAAAATAACTAGCTGAAATTCACTCAATGACATCCTATTCCAGCATCTTATCAATTATGCTACAGAGACCTCTCCTAATACTTTGGGATCGGAAGATATTGGCAGATCATAGGATTGTGTAAGAGCAGCAACTACCATACCCAGTAGACCTTTCTCTGGGTAACCTTTCTTTGCTTCCTTAACTGAAAATCCATTCTCAATTGTAAGATTTTAAAATGTGGAGGGAAATAAAAAGAATATGCAGCTTCATTCTTTCCATTACAATTGTCAGTATTAGACATTGTTTTTTATATTTTCTTTTTACTTTATCATTTGATGTATTATATCTCAACATCATTGGTTTTCACAGAGGCTGAATTTTGAGAGAAAGAAAAATTATGGGTCAGGTTTATTTTTGTAAAAAAAGTAAAGTTGGTGACCATAGTTGAGGGCGACCAGAAGGCTCCCTTTTCAATAGCTACTACACTGAGGTGTAGGGGAGGGCACTACTCCTTTCCCTGGATTGCTCCACTTTACCCTTGATACGTAACTTATATTGCTGGGTGTTAAGCAAGGAGGTATCAAGTACCATTTTTAAAGTCTTTGGTATGACTCGACCTGGGATCGAATCCAGGTCTCCCAGACCACTGAATTTTATTTTTAGACATTTTATATATTATATTTGACAGTTGTGAATGTAATGAAAAGAAAATAAATGTTTGCATGAATTTGAAGAATCAAAATAAAAAAGTGTCAGAGAGAGGAAAAGTGCTGGATTAAGGCATTTGAGAAAATTGTCATCAAAAGAAATATCACTTGATCTCAATACACATTAGCCCCACCATCATCATCACCATCATAGCATATTGATAGCAAAGATTCCTTTAATTCTCTCTTGTCATCCATACCTATCAGTCATTACTCTTGGTAAGTCCTCTACTTGGCACCCAGTGTCCACACAGAGCTGATGAATGTAAGTTTTTTGATGGCTGGTCAACACTGGTAGGTCCATGTATAGGAGTCTATAGAAGAATGTCAATTATGAGTTCAACCTTATTTTTGGTATATCTTGCTTGTCTTACTTAGATGATTTGTGAGATGTGAAGTGGCTGTAAAGTTGCTGTTTTATTGGATGCTGCTTCCAGGATTTGTTCAAAAGAGCATGCAGCATCCTTTTTAGTTTATTTATCACTCTGTTTCATTAGAGTCCAAGTGGTGCAACCATACAGTAGTACTGACATGATAATAGCTTGGAAGAATTCCTATTTTATTCTTAATACAGATAATTCATAGTTATATGGTATCAATTATTCTAATGGAATGTGAATAATTTTTAAAGAGATTTATTAGACTCATAGGTAGGACCCTAACAGATACTAAAACTTTGAGTCTTAGTGGACTTGGGAGTAATGGCAATGAAGGAATCTCACTATCAGATGCACTTTAGTGTCAGGACACTTCTTTTGGGTATGTGGGAGTGTGGAGAGGTCTTACCCCTTTGTAGGGAATACAGTCAGCCTCCTAACTTGGCAGTCTTTTGCAATAGGTAAAAGTTGAAGGCTTGGATCTTAATGAGAGTGAAACAATCCTTTCTAACTGATAGGAACTGGTAAATATCAGGAAGTTGCTCTGTTGAAAATTCTATGTGGTTTCATGAAGAAATATTTCTTAAATTCAAGTGAGTGACACTTGAGAGATTTATTGATTTAAACAATTTTTTTTTCAGATTATTAATCCTAACTAAGCAATAATGTATGTAATTATTGTATATCTCTAACTAGAGAAACGATTTATAAACCTAACTTTTATTATTTGATTTGGTTTCTTTGTTTAATGGCATATCAAGCTTCTTAGGTTATTTAATGCCAAAGTCATTCTTGTAGAAGGACAATCATGGCATTATCTAATCCTGAGCTGAAGGGATAAGGGTTCATAACTTTTTCAGAAGAATTATTCTGAAAGTAAGCATAACAGCGTGACTTGAGTTCAAACTCGCTCACTATGATGTTGTAGGCCAACACTTTAACCACTACACGGATTTGATTTCTTGGTTTAATGGCATATCAAACTTCATGAGTTATTCAATACCAAAGCCATCCTTGTATAAGAATAGTAATAGTACTATTTAGCCCATAGTAAGTGGGGATAAGAATTTCATACCTTTCCTAAGGATATGAGTCTGAAAGTAAATGAAATAATGTGATTGGAGTTCAAACTCACTGCATTGTTGCACTCCAGCTTATTAGCCACTACACCATAGAGATTCCCCCTTTTATTATTTATTCATTATCTGGGCATCCATTCTTTTCTTGATTTTACAACTTCACCTTCCCATCAACGAGGAGGTCTTTTGTGTGGTTGTCTCTAGTCTCTCAGATACCACTCAACAATGCACTGGTCTACCTGTTTTCTGTGAACCCTGTGATGTGCCCATCTCAGCAGAACCTTAGATTTCAGTATTCCATTCTTCATTCAGTTCTATTCCCATATAATCTTTAGATGTGCACATGCAACAATATTCCCTGCATAGATCTTTCTATGGTCCTCAGCATCATAACCAGCTGCTGTTCTTCCCGTTCATTGCAGCCCTTGTTTTGCTTGCATGTAACCTCATAGCCAAAAAATTGCAATTGAAGAGATTGGCATGTAGGGTTTTGTCCAGTTTGGCTTTGAGCACATCTTTTACTGTGGCAGATGGTTTACACTCTGATGTTATTTTTTGTGAGATTTCTGCATCCATTTCTTGGCACATATTCACTATCGATTCATCTTCAGAACACATGAATTTACTTTTCATTTGGCTGATTGCTCAGCTCAGTCAGCATTGCCTGTAACCGATTAGTGGATTTAGTACTAAATCTAGTTAGGAATGTTCACATAAATATAATCATTTTGGTAAAACAAATAATGTCTTGCAGCAACACGCTTTCTTGATGATTAAAGCTTATTGTAAGTGTTTTATTCATGGATCATAATGCAGGAGAAGAGAGAAGGGGAGATAGAATAGAAGAGGAGCAACTTACTGACCAGGATGTTGTACTAACTGATAGTTGGCAGGAATGTGAGAAATTCTAATAAACAATAATAGAATCAACAAATGGGAAGGGATTTATATACAAAAATGTATATGATGTTTCTTTTCCCTTATCTTAGTTCAGAGGGTTTATAAAATAGCTTAGTTGTTAAGTGATGTTAAGTTCATAGATAACATGTTTAAGGTAATCCTTCAGGCATATCTGAGGTAAGGTGGCTTAGTCTTAAAGGCATATATTTTGAGTGTTATCTATGCTAGCTGAGATGAGTGAAAGAACTACTGTCAGTTGATGACATACATCCATTGTGAACTACACATATTTTGATGGAATCAAGAAAGTAACTGTCTACAGCACCTTCTGATTGGTCAAAAAGGTTTAATTCTTTCACATATAACTACTCACCAATATGGCCACCTGTCAGACAGTGTCTTTGAACAGCTTATTGCAATGAAAAGTTTGTGATCATGATAAAATTTTAGCTATAGTGTAACATTAGCCATCTCTTCTTGATGAGAACCCCACTTTCTTTATGTGGGACAAATTTATGTTATGTAAAAGTGCCCAACTAGAATGCATACCAAAATGCTTGTCCTACACAAAAGTAAGAAATTGAATAATCAGAAATTAAATTGGTGTGATGAAAAGGGTATCAATAAGTTTTTCATTTTTACAGCCACTTAATCTTTCATCATAAAATACTGATTGAGTTCATCTTTAGTTCTTTTTTCAACTCACTGAGGCTAATGTATCTTTTTGCAGGAGACTGAAAGACTAGAACGATGAATCTTGAAGGCAGACAAATAATCTCTTTTCTATTATTAATAGAGAGTTGTGTTGGCGTTTATTAAGCTAAGATTAGTTTAGTAAAAAGACATTATAATGAGGAAGACAGTGAGGATTGACCTCGTTATATCATCAATGGTCAGCAGGACTAGTCTGGCTAACTCTGGCACTCTGTCATTCTAAAAAGTGAACATATATATGTGCACACACATACATATAGATGCAACAATAAATACTTGCATATGCATTTTTACATATCACACACATATATAACAATATACACCCTTACTCGCACATATTGTAGGTGAAAGTTATTGTTGTTAGAAATGGATATGATAACAAAATTTCAAATCCTGGAAGAGATTGTTTACATTTTACATTGCGGTAATACCCTTGAATAGATATGAATCAAACTTTTATCCCTCAAGCTATAGGTAAATAATAGGGTAGACTGGGCTTTTTAGCTTGTGTAAGACAACTACTCTGAGAGTAGGAAAATTCTGAATTCAAACATGTTAAACTCTGCTTAAAAAATTGACCTTTTGTTATTTCTTATCTAAGTAGAGGTGTTGGTAAATACATATGTACACACACACACACACACACACACACGTATATATATATATATATATATATTATACAAACATATACATATATGCTCATTCTCACACATATATAGATGCATACACACACACACATACATACATGCATACTGATGTATATGCACATACACCAACACACATATATATGCATACATATTCACATGAATATTCACATAGATATATATGGAAGATTTTCCATGGCATAATGGCTAAACTGCTGGAACATGATATCATAGTAGTAAGTTCCAGTTCCAGTCTCACTATTACATTCACTTTTGGAATAATTCCTTTGGGAAAGTAAGAACCCCCTTATCCTCCCAGGTATTAGTTAAATAGTACCACTACTGGTACTACAAGGATGGTTTTGACATGAAATAACCCACTAAGGTTGATATGTGATTAAACAAAGAAACCAAACTATATATACATATATGTGTAGTTGGACAGCAGTCTTTCATTTAAGCATGTTTGATTAAATAATAAAGACACATTTTGTCTATATGATTTTATTAAGATTCTTTCAAGTTTCCTGATAAGTGTCTTAACCTGAAGTGTATTAACCTGAAACCACGATATATATATATATATATATATATATATATATATATGTGCAAATTTCATTAAACATAATAGACATTTTATGTCTACATATTTTCTTCTGGATCCGTTCGAATTCCCATATTACTTTTATTGTATTCGGGGGGAATTGATTTATGTATTGTTCATAGCTTTTTTAGAAGAAAAAGTTGGCAAGGTGTACTTATATATATATATATATATATAAAACAAAAAAAACATTCATGCCCAACAACACAACTACGAAAAATTCTCACCGACAACACAACAATATTAGAACATCAAAATAATAAACAAAAACTTCAGATTCTTGAAGCACTACATATTAGAAACCTGCAACCAACACTTAATAGAATTAATTTTCAAACCAGTGCTAATGTACTTAAATGTCTTTAGCTACTGGCACTAATTATAGAATTACGTTTAAAAGCAAATGCCATAATCTTCAACAGCAAAGACGCCCTTACACAGTAGTAATATGCTAAAACAAAAGTTACATCACTTTTGTAATAGATCCTCCTCTGATGATGCCCCAAAGTCAGGCAGAAAGTACCAGGGATACATACAACTATGAACAATACATAAATCAATTCCCCCCGAATACGATAAAAGTAATACGGGAATTTGAACGGATCCAGAAGAAAATATGTAGACATAAAATGTCTATTATGTTTAATGAAATTTGCATTAACGAAGAAATGCTGCCTAAATATACATATATATATATATATATATATGCTGATATACAATGTCCTGGGTGTGATACTAAAATGCATTTGATAGAGAGACTCCAATCCTGAAGTTTGAACAATGTTGAGTATCTCTTCATTACCATTACTCTCAGGTCAACACTGTACCAGAGTTAGGATCCCACAATTAGGGGTCCCATCAATGGGTAAAAAAGAACTGTTCAACCATATACTAAGGATTCTCATTAGTTTTTTAAACCATTTGGCTGTGTGCAAATTCTTCATTTTAGATTGGAATGCTTGATGAATAGAATTAATAATGTTAAAACGTAATTTGTCAAAATTTCTGAGATGAAGCTTGATATTTTTTTTTTTTTGTGGGATGAAGTTAAAATAATAGATTGGGAAGAACACTGAAGAATAAAACTTCTTAAAAAGTAGTGCATATGTTGGGCTACAGTGACCTGTTGAGAAGACCAAGTATAAAGATGAATAGCATATGGGAACCAAGGATCAAATAGACAAGATAATAAAGAAATTCAATATGAGCTTAGGTAAAAAATCTTACTTGATAGTAATACACAGTATTTCATTAGTTGATAATGACATTAGGTCTATATGTTTCCAAAATTTTCCGAGAATTGTCCAGCAGAACATATGGAATAACAGATATAGACGTTTGGTTAAAGAAATTCTTAGTAAAATTATCTGGAGGTTGCAGATTCAATCCTGACTACAGGTAAAAATAACAAGGAATACTTACAATAGCCTAACACTTGTACACAGTTATAGATAATGGAATTCAAACAATCTACCCCCATGGATTAAATAAAGAGTTCAGTTTAAAGTTCTGTATCCGGGCCATTGGTCTAATAAGTAGAGTGTTCGCCAATGTCATACCAATGACTCAAAAAATGGTACTTGATGCTGCCTTGCTTAACTCTATGCATTATAAGGTAAGGATCAAGGGTAAAGTGGAGCAATCCAGAGAATGGAGAAATGCCCTCCCTTACTCCTCGTTGTGATAGCTATTGAAAAGGGAGCCTTCAGGTTACCCTTGATTAAGGTCGCCAGCTTTACTTACTGATAGGTGCACTGAGTTCAACAAGAAATA
>OY757920.1:47800344-47810344 GCA_963585895.1 Sepioteuthis lessoniana | reverse complement strand
CCTGTTAAAAGCATTGATATAAATCAATTTTAATCTTTATATCTAATCTATAATTCTGTTGGTGTGAAAAAAGCCCAGATTGTACAATTTCCAAATTCTACAAATTGATATCTGGGAAAAAAAACTTTCGTAAAAAAAAAGAAAAGATGAAAAACACACGTGCTACTTGAAAATAATCAAGCAGCATGTATGTCTAGTCAAAAGAAAAAACACCAACAGAATTACCTAAGCTAAAACATTATAAAGTGCTCAATACATGAGATAGAGCTAATATATATATATATATATATATATATATATATATATATAAGGTCAGTCTGAAATGTAATGGGATTGGTTGTGTTGTGTGAGCTATGTGTGATAGAGGAATAAGTTGATTGTATCATCATATAACATCCTATCTTGGGACTATATTAGTGTAAATATAGCTTTCTGCCACCATAGCATTTTTCCCATGCTTTTATATACATTTTGTTTTTAGGTTGTGCAGCCATTGGCACTGAAAAGAAAAAATGAACACCAATCAATGAATAAACCTGAAATTTTTCGTCCATTTGGTCCTGTGAGTTCTAAACAATCAATCAAGTTTACATAGAGATCCTGCTGCATATGCTTTGCTCAGTGTGTTAGAAGAGATGGGAATTGTGGCAGGACAAATTGTGGCTGTTTCACCATGACAATGCACCTACTCACAATGCCCTGAGCATCTGGCAGTTATCTGAGATGAACATTGCCATTCTGGAACAACCACCCTATTCCCTTGAGCTTGCTTTCTATGACTTTTTCTATTAGGAGATCCTCAAATAGACCCATTTTGAAGGCATGGGGGCCATCAAGAGGGCTGAAACAATAGAACCGAGGGTCATCCCTGAAGAATCCTTCCAGCAGTGCATAGAAGCGTGGCAAAGAAGGATGAGGAAGTGTATTGGACTCAAGGAGGATTACTTTGAAGAGGAAACCATGTAGTTTGTTCATTGGAATTGAAATAAATTGTCTATGACACCAACCACATAACTTTTCAGACACTTTGTATAGAGCAGGTCCTTGGTTATTGTCCACTTAGTTTACTGAGAGAGCCAGACTATTTCCTGCTGAGGTAAATTAAATCGGAGGTCTTTCTCAGAAAAATTTTTATGTTGATGATAAAGAAAAAATACTATATATATATATATATATATAGGGTTTTTATGAATTAGCATTAAATTTAAAAACTAATGATAAAATAGAATATATCAAAATATAGTGTCCATGAGAGTGTATGCTTGTTTAGCTAATAGCTATTTTCTAGGCTGTTTACTGACCACTTACACCCTCGACTGATATGATATGCCTTCTGGCATTTTCTGAGAAAATAGACAGATGCAAAGAAAGAGAGAGACACAGACAAACAGACATAGAGAAAGACAGAGACTTTGAGAGTAATGAGCCTTATTCTGCGACTCTAGCCCATCAAATATTTGTTAGGAGTTTAAATTTTAAGTTTTTCTTTTCCTGTACTAGATACTGGATGTCTTTAAAAAAGTTTATTCAAATTTTTCTGGTCATGTGCTTTTTTTTAGATATTGAAAAATCCTTTCCCCCAAAACTGAACTCTTACATTGTGTTCTTGATGTTGTGAGCCATGGTGTAAATGTATTTACCCAATCCTTGAATGATGAACAAGATGTGACACAAGGTCAATTTTTTTTTAAATGCCTTGAAGTCAGTTTTCTTTTTCCTTGACTGATTGGTGTACCAAGGTTAAAAAGTCCAGTCTACTTTACTATTTACCCATAACTTGGGGAAGAACAGATGGAGTCTTGCATTTACCAAAGACATAGGCATGAAATAACCTATCAATTTTCCTATCAATTTTCCCAAAGCTGACAGAGTAATGGCTTTTCCAAAAGTGTGTAAAGTGAAACTCAAACAACTTGATTTGAAATTTAATATTGGCTTTGAGGAATATAATGTTTAAATCTCAAGTTGTTGAGAATCATTAGTAAAGATAAATATAATAATTTACTTATATATAGAATACTATGTGAATTTACTTCAAATGATGGTAACATAGATAAGAAACTGATAGACATCAAGCACTCTTGACTCTATGTCTACACAATCCAAACTTATATACAATTCTGTCCCTTCCATAGGACTCTCTAAGGTTTGTAAGACATAATCTTTTTACTTTTCCATTATGTAGGAGGTTTGAATTCAAAGTTTTTCTTATCATAGATTAGTTGCCCAATCAAGGCTTGAGAGTTGCAACTATTTTCTCAGTTTGGTTTTTGGTTTGGTCAGGTTTTATGGCATATCAACCATTGTTGGTTATTTTATGCCAAAACCTCTCTATACGTATATATTAAATATTTATGATTTGTAAACATATTTTGTAGATAAGATTTTTAAATGAGCCAGAGCTCTTTTATGCATACAGTTAAATGGTTTCAAGTATTGCTATATAACAGTCACACTTTAATATCATTCATTTGTTTGTATGTATAGTTTGTTCCATTTGACCCATAGACAGGACCCAATCAGGTGGATTAGAGTGGACCTGGAAGCAATGGCAATGAAGGGTTACTCCACATTCTTAGAATCTTCAAGGCTGGAGCCTCGCCATCAGATTGTTTAATGTCATATCCAGGACACTCATTGGTGGGAGGCCTTACCCCCTCTGCAAAGATGCAGTTAGTGTATCCTACCTCCTCAGCTGATTGGATTTGCTATTTACACAGAAGTATTAGAACAAAGCAGCATTGTCTGAAATTTGGACTTGTCTCACCAATGCCAATTTCCTTGATGTATTCAATAAAATGTCTATAAGAAAAGATCAACTGGCACATAAGATACTGCTGTTCTGTTCAATCTTCTGCATGTTACTTTGTAGCCATGAGAAATTACAGAATAATATTAGATATGTTCTCATATTTCTTTTTATTTCTCTTTCACTTCTGGCCCCAGTCTGTTTTGTTTTATAACTATTTTTGCATACAGAAGTCTCGTAAATGATATGTATTTATAGACAATTTCTCCCTGCAAATATTTCATGCTATGATAAAAGTAAAATTTTTTATAAATTTATAACCACCATCAAAATGTGTCTCACAAACAGATTATGAAAGAGAAAAACAATTGGCTGATACTGGATGTCTTAAAAAAAGTTTATTCAAATTTTTCTGGTCATATATTTTTATAGATATTGAAAAATCCTTTCCCCCAAAATTGAACTCTTACATTGTGTTCTTGATGTTGTGAGCCATGGTGTAAATGTATTTACCCAATCCTTGAATGATGAACAAGATGTGACACAAGGTCAATTTTTTTAAATGCCTTGAAGTCAGTTTTCTTTTTCCTTGACTGGTTGGTATACCAAGGTTAAAAAATTCCAGTGTACCTCACTATTGACCTGTAGCTAGGGGAAGAATAGATGGATTTTTCCATTTATCAAATGCATTGGCATAAAATAAAGCATAAACTGCTTCATCCAGGATTTGAACTCAAGTCACCAAGATAATTTCCTTGAATGATTACCAATATGCAACAAGTTCCAGTGGTGTGTATTTGTAAGAAGCAAGGTATACATTGCTAACCAAGTAAAAATTATTTTGTACAAAATTAAAAATGTCTTTATTTATTAAGTTTAACATATCATTTATTTTAATTGTATTGTCCAACACTTTAAAGAGACTCAGTAATTTTTGACATATTAAAATTTCTACACAGATATTTGAAAATCTTTAGCTCTGATAGGCAAACATTCAATTTGCTGTAATTTATTTCTACAAGAAAATGATAAGATACTTTAAGACAAAGCATGGAGTGAATTTAGATAAAGACTTCAGTATTTGAGTATTCATAGCATTCAGAATCAGCAGCAGCTGATGATTTAATGAAAGAGAAATTGTTACAATATGCTTTGTGTCTTTCAGAATTTTTTTATCCACAGTAAATATTTAACTTGTAAAAGAATTTATTTTGGTTGAATTTATTACTTAAAGTTCTTGAAAGATGACATTGAATATTTTTTATTTATATTTCTCTTTAAATTATTTATATTAATGTCATCTTTATGACATCTTATGTCATCCCAATTTTTTAAATATAATAATGTTCGCTTGAATATTTCTTGCTATTTTCTGTTTTTCTCTTTAAATTATTTGTATTGCGTGAAAATTATTATGATTAAAAAATTATGATTAAAAGCATATACTTTTAATAATTTAAGTTTACTTTTTAAAGTTTTTGCTTGTAAATTAATAATTGTAAATACAAACATCCAAAAAAGTAATTTAACACTTCAGAGGTAATATGATGCTTTTAATTTAATCTTTAATCTCTGTTAATTATCTCTAATTCCACCCATATAATCCAAACAGTGTTATTTGCATATCCCATCATATTTTTTTAAAGATATTCCACTCCTTGAGAATACAGCAGCCAAAATTTGGAATCAAGGAGTCAGATGACCCAAATCTCTTGCATAAAGGGAAAAATGAAAATTTATATTCTTTTTTTTATTTTTCAATTCTATTTTTTATTTTATGCCCAACAAATTGATTGAGGTGTTTAATATCTACAATAATGCTGAGCACTTTTATGAACTTATGAATATAGATTAACCTTCTCTTTTATTTGACATGAAGAGTAGATTATTTAAAAAGATTTAAACTATTGTGGTCAGAGCAAAACTGTTGTCTAGCTGAGGTCAACTGAGTTTGATTATCAAGGTCAGTCAAGAGTTTAACTCTCGTAGAAAGATTTTAAAGTCATGGGACTAGGAATTATAGAAATTAGATTTGAATTTTCCCTTTCTAGTTAGTTATCCCAAGTTTGCCATGACCCATGCATAAGTAAAAATTGTGATGTCATATTTTCCATCAATGTTCCAAAGGAATTGAAAAGACATCTGGGGTTATGAAGCAAGGAATAAAGTAATGTGCTCTCAAAAAGATGGCTTTGAGTTAATTCTTCTCTGCTGGGAGGATGGACTCCCCCAACAACCAAAGGAAGATGTAAAGGCAATGAGGATAAGAATATGAAAGGAAGAACATGAGGGTTATCCAACATTTACCTAGTAAAGAATATTAATAAAATTCCAGGGATTGTGACGGGGCATAAAATATTTACTCATAACAAGAGTTTATTTTACACATGTGTGACGTCGGGGCAGTCTGGCACTTGACCCCGCGTATTTTAAGTCTTAGTCAAGACTTCTGTTTCGAGCATAGGGTAACTGGCAAATAATGAGGGGGTTAATTTGGGGCTAGACTCAGCCCGATGCAGGCAAGGGGGATTCCAATTTCACTTTACATAAACCACCAAGCCATTCATTTTCCTACCCCCTCGGATAATGGAAAACATGGACTTCTAGGTTAAGATAAAATATTATTCACTGTAGTCGGAAATTTCAATTTCCCGTATAATGTTTTTAAGGCGAATAAGACATTTAGTAAGAATAAATTAAAGCGAATGAAGCTGAAAAAGATATGTGCAAAAGATGGCAACTCAATAGATAAACAACATAACGAATATATTTCAACATAAGGGAACATTTAAACTATAACCAAATTTTAATAGACAATAAACAAATATTTAAGGTGCCGGCTATATTACACCAGCAGACAGTCTTAAACACAAATGTCTCTCTTTCTTTTTTTTCTTTTCTTTCTTTCTTCTTTCTTTCTTTTCTTTTCTTTTCTTTATACTTTTCTTTCTTTAACTTGAGAGATTGCAAATAATTTCATTATTTAGGAAGGGTAGGAAAAACAGTTTTAAGTTGTACTTAGCTTCTTTTTTTTTTCAACATAAGGGTTTATAAATGAAAACTTTGTCGGTAATATTCTTTAATGAGCCAGAACTCATTTGTTTGCACACAAATAAATTGTTGCAAATATTCCTATCTAACTCCAATAGCTCATCTTGCTGACAGTTGATGATTTCAAGTATTGTGCTAATAAATTAATTTAACATTAATCCTTTGTACAGTTAAATGGTCTCAAGTATAGTAGATGATTAAACAGTCCTATGTAACCCAATGAGGGGACCCTAACAGGTACTACCACTTTGGGTCAGTGAGAATCTTGGAGTAATGGCAATGAAAAGGTACTCCATATTCTCCAAAGCTCCAAGACTAGAGCCCCAAAATAATATGAATTTAGTGTCATATCCAGGCCATTCATGGTGGGGGGGTCTCACACCTCTGCAGAGATGCAGTCAGCATATTCTACAGTCCCAGTCAACTAGGCGACTGATTTAGTACAAAACATATGTAATGTAACTCTGCATAAAGAAGGATTGGACATCACACAATGCTATTCTACCTGATGATGGTAGGAAAATTTATTGATTTAAAAAACTGAAATAAAACCGACATAAGATTTATCAAGAAATGTCAGATAACTCTGGCATATTTGATAATTTGAAGATAGGCATACAATTTTCCCCCTCATTCACACACATATATACACTTTGTTGCAACTCTGTGGGAAGGGCTTTTTAGTCTCAGTCTTTTCTTTTTTTAGTCTATCTTTTTTGAAGCATCAAAAATTCTCACATAACAAGTCATTTATCCTCAACTTTGATCAGAGTCAATGTCAGACTTGAACCATCAAGAATAATTTTTTTAACTCCTTAATAAGTTAAGGAGTTAAAAAAATTATTCTTGATGGTTCAAGTCTGACATTGACTCTGATCAAAGTTTGGATTATACTTTTGTTTTATTTTCATGCCTTAAAATATTGATTTAGATAAGTTTTGCTGGCAGTGTTCTTGATAATGTTACATGAATAAAATGAAATAACACTGATTGTTGATTCAGGCTCATGAAAACCAGCCCTAAAAGAAAAAACAAAATCCTTCTGATAACATGACTTAGATGAATAGATTTCTGGCTGAAATAATAAAAATAATCTACACCATTACAATTCAATAGAGGTTTTTAATATTTCTACTGCTACAGAATACTTTTATGAATTTAGCTAGTAGAGTATATTAATGGAAACAGATTAATAATTGTCTGCAAAAAACACTCAAAATAATTCACTTGACATTTTAGAGTAATGCATTTAATTTAATCTTTAATTACTGTTGATTATCTTTAAATTCACCTGTTAAATCTCGACAGTGTTCCTTGCTATTGGTTAAATAGTATCATTACCATTCTTCCACAAGGATGGCTTTGACATTAAATAATGCATGAAGGTTGATATACCATTAAACAAAGAAACTTAAATTTGTGTTATTTGCTTACCCCAGCATATTTTTCAGGGTCTACCGAATAGTTGTTACCTAAACATTTTGGATGAGTTGATCTTCAGCCTTCTTTAGGAATATAAAAAGACTTATTTATCATTTGGAAAAGTTTTTACATATAACAGTATCCCCAGAAATAAACAAACGAACAAACCGCTAAGAATTTTAATGCCCAGTTGGGGTGGTGATTAGAATACACTGACTGTATCCCTTGATTCTTTTCAAGGATTTCTTTTTGTTTAAAGGCATATTGTTATATAAATGCGGAAGATTTTTTTATATTATCATTTTTTGTTTTATATATCTTATCTTTCGGTTAAATAAGGCTTAGAACCTTTTAGCTTAGTGCATGGGTTAGTTAGATGCACACATTGAGTGCAGGTGTTCACATGCACGCACGCAATGTGACAATCACAATAAAAACCCCAGATAGGAAATTTTACTGGGGATGTAAATGATATCATACCCGGAAGCGATGGCCTGGGATTCTTTGTGATTTTGCATAAAAGCAGTGAGTTGAGATTTGAACTTAGACAAAGCAAGTTGAATTTTCAGACCTGGGCAAGGCCAGTGACTTTGTGGACTGCGGGGTGCGCGCGGGCAATGGTTGAGTCAGTGAGTTGAAAGCTGACAATGGACGAACAGTCAGCATAGAAAAATTGTGTCTCTCTCTCCTCGTGTGAAAACCTAAACTTAAAGGTAATAAAAGTTTTGTATCTGTACCAAGAGAGTCGTCAGTGTTTCATGTTTTTCGGATTCCTATGCGTATGAACATTCTATGAACATATGTACATTTCACAGATCCGTATCATTACAATATCAACATTCATGGGTAATAGGAGAACAGCTGTGATACTATTCAACCTATAGCTGTAGAGATAAGGGGGTTTCATAGCTTTCCCAAGGGTAATAGTTCAAAAGTGAATGCAATAGCACTCCTGGAGTTTGAACTCACTTACTTCAAGTCTATAGTCGAGCACTTTAACTACTATGCCACAGTGACTCCCTCCAGAGTATTTTGAGTATGACACTAAATTGCATCTGATGAAGAGGCTTCAGTTTTGGATATTTGTTAATTTCTATTAATGGACGCTAACAAAACGGCTGGAGAAGAAACTAGATGGCAATTACACAAGAATGCTGCGTGCAATCCTGAACAAGTACTGGCAGCAACACCCCACAAGACACCAAATATACGGCCACCTGCCCCCTATCCCGAAAACTATTCAAGTTAGACGAACCAGACATGCAGGACATTGCTGGAGAAGCAGAGATGAACTCATAAGAGATGTACTCTTATGGATCCCCACACATGGCCGCGCAAAAGCAGGACGACCAGCACGAACGTACATTCAGCAGCTATGTGAGGATACAGGTTGTTGTCCTGAAGACCTACCTAGGGCGATGAACGATAGGGAGGAGTGTCGAGAGAGGGTCAGGGATATCCGTGCTGCCAGCACGATATGATGATGATGATGATTACTTCATTACTATTACTTCCAAGTCCACTCTGACCCAGAATGATAATACCTGTCAGAGTCCCACTATAAGTCGAATAAAATTGTTTGTAAATTACTTGTATTAGATAAGAATATCTGATATCATATCACTCTTTAGAACTTACACAAAAAATGAAAATATAAATGTACAATATATGTATTCCATAACTTTTTGGCATAAAATCACCTCAGACGGGTTGAAATGCCATAAAAGTCAATGCAAGAATTTTTTAAGAAAAGATTTCTTCTAAATTGAAGACACCAAGATTTTATTGTTCCTTGTGGATCATTATTAAATCAAAATGGATATTATTAGGTATTATTTATTACCAAAACCTACAGCACTAAATCATTAAAAAAAAAATTGCATTAATATAAATACTTATTTTGGAACTGCTCCATATTCGTATTTTTAGTTACAGAACTTTAATGTTGTAGAGTGTGATAGTAAATAGTTCCCTTATAATACCATTTTGATTTGATTATGTTCCACGGGCTATTGGCCTAATGAGTAGAGTGTTTGCCAGTGGTCTGGGAGACCGGGTTCCAATCCCAGGTTGAGTCATACCAAAGACTCAAAAAATGGTACTTGATGCTGCCTTGCTTAACTCTCAGCATTACAAGGTAAGGGTAAAGTGGAGCAATCCAATGAATGAAGTTGTGCCCCCCTACACTTAAGTGTAGTAGCTATTGAAAAGGGAGCCTTTGGGTCACCCCTGACTATGGTTGACAACTTTACTTTTTTAGAAATAATTAAATTCTTGTATCTTTGGTTGAGAAGAAAATTAACTTTTTATGAAAAATTGTCAAGTGTGTAGTTATTTATAGGTAATACTGTAAGTGATTTATTCACATTTAATTAGAATCTAATAACAGACACTGTTAAAACATATTTTACGATTGTTCATGTATAATATTCAGTTGAGGGTCAACCTTGAGAGTTTTGTTTTTCTTTTTGTATTGGGAGACATTACTGTTGTCTGCATATGAAATGCTTTTCACCTAAGTAATGCCGGTAAGACTCCAAAGGCTAATGTAAGATACATTTACTGATTGCTAGACACAAAGATTCTTGACATTTAAGAAATGGGTGTTTATTTGAAAAGTAAGACTAATATTATTCAGCTTGTTGACTTCCTACAGGGCAGTATTAAAGTGTCCAATGACATTTGCTGTAAATCTTCAAACTTTGGGTAATTTGATCATTTTTGTTTGCAGGCAAAGCAAGCAATAACTCTTGATCATATCAGATATTTAGTGACATG
>OY757920.1:47765825-47800144 GCA_963585895.1 Sepioteuthis lessoniana | reverse complement strand
AGTGCAGAAGTACCATTACAACTGCTGATGGAATTCATTGATCTTGATGATCAAGTTTCTTGCTTACCATATCATCAGTTTCTATAAAAACCCATCCATATTATCCACACCTATCTAGTAGTGAGCATTTTTGGCACTAGATATTGCTGTGAACAGTTGTTCTTCAAAATGAAGCTTGCTAAAAATATGCTGCATTAGCAACTGTCAAATCATCACTTGCCTGATGTGCTTTTTGACCTCTTCATTTAACCCTGATATTAGATGTTTTTGTGTTCAGAAACAACATAAAAATAAATAAGGAATTGGCAACCCAAGTTCAAATCCTGAACAAAGCCATTGGCCTTTCACTTGGTTCTAATGTCCTTATGAAAGGTACGAAACCATCTATTTCCCTCAACCTGAGCTATGAGTAAATAGTAGTTTGGACTAGGTTCTTTAGCCTTGGTTAGGAAACCAGGCTCAGAGAAGGAAAATTATGGATTCAAACCATCTTTAATCAGCAGAAAAAATTGACTTTGTATGACATTCTGCCAGTGGTAGAGGATATAAATAAATAGATAAATGGCAATCTAGATTTATTACCATTATAACTACCTAAGTACCTTCAACTTTAATATTTGGTATGCATCACACTAATGGAAGTAAAGGGAGAGATAGATTGACTAAGTCAAGTGAAACCTAAGATCTCCTCATTCACAAGCATGAATGCTTCCAATATATGAGTTGCCAGCTGAACTGTTATACAAAATTAATTCTTAGTTGACTATCTGTCCCTCTGATAACCTTACAGCAACAGCTGTCCTATTCATGTTCTATCATGTTCTCTCACTTTAGAAGAAATACCATAGGTGTATTAGAATTGTAGCTAACAATTGCTTGATAATAAATGCAAACATGTACCCAACAAATTACTGCCATCTTGTAAATTAATGCAGAATATAGTGAACATTTGAAGACTTATTGGTCAAATCCTCTAGATTTTCAGGTGTTTAAATTCTAAAAATCATTTCCATATATTCTCAAAATCAAAGTTGCTGTTTGATGTAATAATAACATTTATGGAATAAATAGGTGTTTTATTTGATAATCACTTTTATGAAAAATACTCTTTATGAAATTTTAAATGAGTAAAATATTATTGTCAGTAGTCTAGTTTATTCCTCTGATTTATTCAATTTATTTCTTGCATTGCATATACACATAATTTGAGATCTATCAAAAAGTATTTGGACTGAAACTTTAAATCTTTTTAAATTCGAAATTCAAATGAAGATGTGTGTATAACAGAGCAATTTATATAATAAAGGGATGATGTTTAGATATCTAGATTGTTGTTTATATATCTAAATTTCATCTAGAAGAAAAATAATGAAGTCATTTTGAACATTTTTAGAAACATCATTTTTAGTGAAACACAGGATTATGAATGTGCCTCTCCATTTATACTTACTAGACTTTGACCTGTACTTTTTTTTCTTGTTTTCTCAATATTTGAACTGCCCAGTCTGTTGGGACTGTAGAATATACCAAATGCATCTCTGCAGAGAGGTAAGACCACTCCCAACGAGTGTCCAGAATATGACACTAAACAATCTGATGGTGTGGTTCCAGAGTTTTGGGAAATGGGGTGTATCTTTTCATTGCCATCACTCCCAGGTTCACTCTGGCTCAAAGTGGTAGGGTCCTATTTATTGGTCGATTAAAAACTGCTTGAGATTTAAACTGTGAATAAACAATAGACATGCTAAAATGAATTGGTTGAAATTGGTTGTTCATTTAACTGTGTGTAAACAAATGGCCGATGTTTAATTGAATTGCTTATGTTAAATAGCAATATTTAGAACCACTTCACTGTGTGCAAACAAATGATTAATACTGAAAACAGTTATATGGGTTTGATGCTAATAATTGAAACTACAGTGTGACATGATGATGATGATGATGAACTGTGAAGAAACAATAGCTAACAAATTAGCTCTAATTCATTTAAAAATAAAATTATTGACAAACTAATCATTTACATATCTCATATATCTATTTAAATGCATACAAACAAATGACTGGTGTTAAATTTTTACTGTTATATTGCAGTACTTGAAACCATTTAACTGTGTGCAAAAATAAAATGAGCTCAGGCTTATTTAAAAATGTTATCAAAAATATGTGTTTACAAATCATTATTATTTATTATCAATATGTAAACAGGATTTGATTATTTACCTTCAATGGTTAATATGCCATAAAATCAAACCAAACTAAACCAAACCAAATTAATCAAAATTTGAAAATTGTGGTGGACATTAAAATTAATTTCATGGGCTGGCTGTGTAAAGAGAAATTTCAAAGATGTTTTGACCAACAAAAGATTTTCTTGAATATATGTGTTGAATACAAAGGAGACTATTTTGATGAAAATTAATTTTTCTTTCATGGTTCATTTTCATCTTTTTGAACACACCTTGAATTGAATAATATAATATAATATTATATAATATATATATATATACATATATATATATATATATATATATATATATATATATATATATATATATATATATATATATATATATTAAACCATGTCATTTCCTTAGGTTTAGCTAGTTATAATAAAATACAAGCGAGATAATGGGTTTAAAGTCATATTTTATGAAACAACATTTTGTAGCTAACAAGTTTGTCAAAAATTATTTTGTTTTCCTTGCTTTCTACTTATATTTTATAATGTCTGTACAAAAAATATCCAACCATTTTGACTACTTCAAGAATTGTTTTAATGTCATTTGAAGGGAATGTATTATATTTTTTCTGATAATATATTTTTCACAAGTATTTTGAAGAGGATAGATTCAATTACTTCTTTTAAAGTACTTTTCCAGAATAGTTTCAATGTTGATTAAAGAGAATATATAACATTTTTATAGATAATGTATTTTTCTAGACAATGAGAAACCTTTGGAAATATTTTTCAAACAATTTAACTTTTTCTTCAAATTCTTGATGTAGTTAGAACCTTAATGAATGTGTGAGAACAGACACTCTTTTGCAGGGTTATTTAGCACACAGCAAGATATTGTCAATTGGTTTGGTTTTATGGCATATCAACCACTGTTGATTATTTAATACCAAATCCTGTTTTTACATATATATATAAAGTATATGACATGTAAACACATTTTGTAGATATACATAATTAAATGATCAAGCAGTTCTATTTCTTACAATTCAATTTACCATAAGTCAGCAAAGTTAGATGGATTCAAGTATTGCTATCTATCACTAACAATTCAATTAAACATCAGTCATTTGTTTACACTGAGTTGAATTATCAAAAATTTCTATTTCAAACAATTTAATTTAGCATAAATCATTTGTTTGCACTCAGTTTAAATGTCAAACTACTATTTGAAATGTAGATAGAACCCCATCAAGTGCTATCACTCTGGGCTAGAGCAGAACAGGGAGTGATGGCAATGAAGGGGTATTTCACTTTCTACAAATCTCCAAGGCTAGAGCCTCACCATCAGATACTTTAATGTCATATCTAAAACACTAGTTAGGGGGGGTACCCTTCTGCAGAGATGCAGTTTGTGTATTCTACTGTCCCAGCCAATTGAACTAAAGATGTTGTTGAGTGAGGATATGCATTATATGAACATTCACAGAGAATATGCATCAAGTTTTGCTTGCAAGTATTCGAAAGATTAAAATGCTTTTGAGGATAATTCCATGTGTGAAATCCAGATCAAACTTTGATACCCTGGCATCAAAATTGGCAAGGGATCTATTGACGGTGATCCATGTTTGGAAAGACCTTTAACAAATAGAATGCTGAAATGTTGAATGTGTGTGGGCTGTAATCCCAGAAAATTGGCAACTGACAGTGTGAGAATTAGAAGATCTGAAAATTCCACAAACTGCTCAGAAAGTATCCAACCATTTTGAATATCTCAACTGCCTATTCTTCGTGTCTCATGCAAGGTCTTTTGCCCCAATGCAGTGTCTTTCCAAATCTGAAAACACCTTTGAAAAGGAGGTAATTTTAGACTACATCAATGTATTTAATTCCATTTAATCTAAAAGTTTCACTCTGCCAGCCAACTCTTAGACACAGTGATTGCACCCCCCGCAGAGGGATAAGAACTCATTCAAACTAGTTCTGTGAGTAGGACACTAAATTCATCCAGTGGTGAGGTTCTTGTTCTGGAGCTCTGGAGAGTGCAGAGTCTCTTTTTTATTGTCCATACTTCCGTGCCCATTCTGACCCTCAGTGGTAGTACCTTTTAGGGTTTCATCTATGGATCAAATAGATCTATGTGCAAATTATTTGAATTAAATAGGAATTCTTAAAACTAAACGACTGTGTACAAACAAATGGTCATAGTTTTTAAATCAGAGACCATATAATCATGAATGGATAATTAGTATTAGATAAGAATAATAGAAACAATTGTGAGTCTGGAAGAGGGTTGATCAAGGAACTGAAAGTAATTGGAGCAAGTGAAAAGGACTGAGTGGCACTGTTTTGAAAGGCTAAGGTATTGGACAAGAAAGATATTTGGAAACTTAATAGGTAAAATGACTTGGCAAGCATGAAGGGCCACTTGGATTGTCTTTGAAATTATCAGAGAGTGACAGAAATTTTTGCATTGGAAAATGTATGGTGTAGAGAATTTTATAGGAAAATATTTGTTGCTTGATATATTGGGACCTCCTCTTCTCCTAAGCATTTTGAAAATCAGATTCATCGCAAAAGACTGTTACATCAGCCCAGGATATTAAAGACTAGGCTGAATAAAGAGAGAGAATGTAAGGAATGAAGGACTTCAAAATCCTGCTCATGCCAGATATGGATGAGAGATACAAGTTAATGTTGGTTGGAATTGAGAGGATGGATCCAGCCCTTCAACCACTAAAAAGGGGTTAGACAATTCTCCAAATTTGGAAAAGCTATTTTGGAAAAAAAACTGGACAAATGAGACTTGGATGGAAATCGACATTAAAGATGAAGTGGTAACTGAATGTCCATATCTCACCAACCTCCATGATGGTTAAAGGACAGGTTCAATATAAACTAGAGATTTTGACCTCTCAAGAGTCAATTTACTGCTGCTGTTAGAATCCACACTGCTTTGCAAGACCTTCTGAACCCTAGATCTCTTGCCAGTCACTGAATACTAAAAACTTGCCTTACTAATTGACAGATTACAACTGTATTATAGATTCCAGTCTCACTCAACTATAACAGTCATATACAACAAAAGATATAAACAAAAAAATTTGAAAAATTTTTAACCTGTGTTGACAATGCTTTTGGTGTAGGAGAATTATTCTAATGTAGACATTGGCAGTTGACCTGTTCATCACTTAAGTGACTTAATTAAGCAACCTTCTCATCTTCTCTGATCAAAAACACAAGATAGGCCAGGAGGTGGATAGTTATGTAGAACATGAATGCAGTCAACCCAAGCAGAACTGAGTCTGACAACATGATACCAGCAAAACATCAAAGAAATTCCAATGAGTTGTCTGAATTTCTGAGATGAAGCTTGATGATTTTTATCATTAAGGGTCTTCGGACTATTGTCTTCATCTTTATTGTTATTTCCACAATATTTTGGCTGATATGTCCTCCAGCCTTCTTCAGGTGTTTGTTGAACTTGGAAACCTACATGGAACTTCGAACTATGTCCTTTATTGAATCCACGGGGTATCAACTGTTCTGATTCCATTAACCATAACCAGCAGGACACATAGTCTAATGGTTATAGGCATTGATTCCCTAAGCTTCAAAGGAGACAATCTGGAGGTTGCAGATTCAATCCTGACTGCAGGCAAGTAACAATACAGGAATACTTAACACTTGTACCCAGTTATGGTTAATGGAATCAGAACAGGAGATCCCTGTGGATTCAATAAAGGATGTAGTTCAAAGTTCCATGTGGGTTCCAGAGTTCAATAAACACCTGAAGAAGGCTGGAAAACATACCAGCCAAAACAGTGTGGAAATAACAATAAAGATGAAGACAATAGTTGAAAGACCCTTAATGATAAAAATTCCGAGTGAGGAAACAGCAAGATGGTAACCACTACAGCTTGAAGATCCTATAGGGCAGTGTTGGTTAGGGGTTTACAATTAAACTCTGTGCAATTTATTTGTACTAAGAATTACTTTAAGCTATGATTGTTTATAAACTATGGTCATCAGTTAATTGAAATCATATAATTGCTAAAAAATCTTATGAGCATAAGATTACTAGCAAGCTTTGATGTACCATAAAACCAATGAACCAACTGACTGACTGACTGACTGACTGATCACCGATGGAGCACAAAAGAAAACCTCCTTATTCTTATATCTCGCTATATAACATGTACACTGATTAGATTTGGTTTAACAGCCACTTGTTTCATGATCCTAAACTAAGCTCAGCTTATATAGAAACATCATCAATAGATAATATCTTAACTTAGAAGAATGGTGGTTAACAGTGTGAATAAAATTACGGAGGATGTGGTGAGGCAGCTGACTACATTCCCAAAAAAACCCTTAGCAGTGTATTTTGAAAAGTTGAAGGGGTTCTGGGATAAGTGTATGAGGTCCCAAGATTAGTATTTTTAAAGAAGAACTAAAGCAATATTGCTCCCGGTAGGGATAAGTATATAAGCTCTCAAGTGAAGTAATTTGAAGGGTATGAAAGCACCTTTGCCCTAAGTAAGCTATATTTTTACTGATATTAAATGGACAGATAATTTTTGAATAGACTTTGTTTACAGTATTTTTACTAATATTTATCAAAGTTTTTGAATACATAATATGACAGAAAAGACAGTATGGTCTATTTGATGAGAAACAAGCCAAAAAGACTTTATCTGAAATTTCTTTGTTTCATTCTCTGATTATCTTCCCATATTATTTGTGACAAATGAATTCATAATGTTTTCTTCTGTGTCTGTCTGGTGGGAATTCCTGTGTAATCAAAAACTATTACAAAAAAGACAACCTGAGGCAGAGAGAAAAATATAACACAGAAAGAAACAGCTGTTCTTTTTTTTTCTGAGGTAATTACAACTGTCTGTTTCCCGAAGAATCTTCTAAGTGTATGACAAATACTGACTTCATGTATCGAAATAAATAACCTTAGAATTATAGTCATCAAAGACAATTAAATTTCCATCATCTGTTCAAATGGTATGCATTTATATCTTTTGCAATCATTTCAATTAGTCAAGACATAAAAAAAAAATTTGATGCATTTAAGATTTTAAAAATTATTCTCAGCATGACTTCATGAATAAAGATTTATTAAAGTTGTTCTTTAACCAGCACATGTATACTTGTGGTTGATGAGGCTTATGTGTGTTTGGTAACAGCTACAGTAGTTGTAGAGGAAACACTGAGAAGTTGCTAGTTCTATTGCATGCATTTACCCAATACAAGGTCAGTTTTTAAGTCAAGTGAAGCTTGTTTGAATTCTTAGTTTTCCTTCTCCTTAATTGGTTGTCAGACTAAGCTAAAGAAAAAGGTCTGCCCTACTATTTACTCAATGCTGGAGGGAGAAGAGAGAGACCTATGCCTTTCTCAAGAGCATTAATGCAAAATGAAATACACACAGCCTCATCCAGGATTTAAACTTTGATTGCTGGAGGGAGATCAGAGAGAGACCCATGCCTTTCTCAAGAGCATTAATGCAAAATGAAATACAAACAGCCTCATCCAGGATTTAAACTTTGATTGCTGATTCCTTTTCTTGTGTTGTTAACTGTTACACAAAGTGTATCTTCATCTAAAGTATTTATTTACCCAACTTCTTCATCAGGGTGTGACTCAAAGTCAATTTTTCAACATATTATTACAGGTTTTGAATTCAGAATCTTCCTTTTTTTAGACTGGTTGCTGTACCAAGGCTAAGGAGCCAAGTCTGCTCTTCTGAGAGATGGATTCATGCCTTTCTTAAAGGCATTAGTGAAAAAGGAAATTTAAACATCTTCATCTCAGATTTGAATACCACATTCCACCATGTTAGTTGTGTGGATTTTGTGGTTCTTTTTCTTAATGTTTGTTCTATGTCTGTTGTGAAAGAGTGAAGAAGCTTTGGTGATAGTTTGCTGCCAGTGTTTTTTGTTGGAAGCTTGAACTATCAGTGATTAATTTTACAGGTGGTGATACACTTTTTGAGGGTGTCTTTGTATTTCTTTTGTGGTGCTTCTTTAATTCAAGGGCCAATGAACAACTCTCTCAAAAGTATATTCTTTTTTCATTCTGGTCCAACACAGTTGTATCTTGAGCAACATTGTCACAATGCTTCTAGTTTTGGCGGATCTGACTGATTGATTGAAATGGCATATCAGCCTATCTTGGGCCATTGGAAGCCTAAAGATTAGGCTATTATATACATTTATATTGACATTTTTTCACTATCTAATAAAAATAATTTACACACAGTTGTATGGTTTCAAGTATTCATATTGAATACTGATAATTTCTATTTAACATTAGTCATTTCTTTGCATACAGTTATGGTTTCAAGTAACTATTTTTGATACTATTTGACCTATTGATGCAACCCTAACAGATACTACTAGTCCAAGTCAGAGTGAACAAGAGACTAATGGCAATGAAAGAGTACACCATACTCCTTAGATCTCCAGAACTGGAGCCTCACAATCAACTATAGTATCATATTCAAGGCACCTCTTTTTGAGGGGAGGAAGATTTTACTTCTCTGTTGTGTATACAGTCAGCATATTTTAAGCCCCACTGAACAGGGTTGGGGGAACAGTTTTGAAGAGACAATGTTCTTTGTTTTTTCTGCTAAGTTTTTATTGATTTTTTAGTTTAGCTTGAAGAAGCCTTTCTCTGCGCTTCAATCAGGCAAAATTTAAAAATGAATGATGTACTTTGGTTATTAACAATGCAAGGCCTCATGTCAACTTAAATACCATACAAGTGCATGATCAGACAACCTTGCCTGGCACCTTCTGACTGTTTGGTCCAATAAAAGAGGTGCTCAGAGGACAGAGATTATCCAATGATGATGGGGTGTTTGGAGCTGCAGTCACTATATCACACTTGTCTATCATGAAAACCTCATTCTATATTCTTTTTATTCCAGTCAATTCTTATGAAAGAAGAAAAAATGGACATTGATATAGATGATTAATTTGTCTATTCTTTATTTTTGCAATACATAAAATTAAATTTCTACAAGAACAGATTAGCCCAGTCAGCTAGGGCTGCAGAATACACTGACTGCATCTCCACAGAGGGGTAAGACTCCCCTAACGAGTATCCCGGATATGACACTAAGCAATCTGATTGTGAGGCTTCAGTAATGCTGGAGCTTTGGGGAATGCAGAGTACCCCTTTATTGCCATTGCTCCCAGGTCTATTCTGGCCCAGAGTGGTTGGACCTGATAGGGTCTTATCAATGGGTTAAATTGAACTAAACAGTGTACTTATGGTAAACTGAATTGTTTGAAACTTTTATTAAAATGATTTAATCCAGCATTAAATGACTCGAAAAGGATTGATACTCCATAAAACAAAACAACCAACCAACAAGTACAGATACTACACTTTGATCTTGAGGAAAGGGCCTGGGAGTGTCACCTTGATCTTTCAAAGAATTTGCAGATACTAAACTCCCATCCAAGCAGAAAATTACCTACAGATTTATTGACTGATTGATAGATTTTAACTGTCTGTCAACCCCTCATGGGTCATTTTGAGGGGTTAGGGAACCACGATCATTTTACATTGATATTTACATTTTTTTTTCTACACGGTTCAATCGAATATAAATACTCTTTAAACATTTATTTGACTCATAGCTGGGACCCAAACTGCTATTACCTCTCCGGGTCAGAGTTGACCTGGGACTAATGGCTATGAAAAGGTGGTCAACACTACCCAGATCTCTTGAAAAAGAGCCTCACCACCATCAGATATAGTTTAGTGTCAGACCCATGATACCTTCCCAGTCTGGAATACAGTCAACATATTCTAAACCCCATCGACGAGGCTAGAAATTATCTACATATGAACAAAGACAGAAAGGAAGTAAGAAAATAACAAAGGGAAAGCATCACCTTGTTCATTATATAAATAGACACATGCAAAAATAAATTAAATTGAGTTTTAAATTATATTATTTAGCAATAATAAATTTACAAAACATTATTATAGATTAAATAATGATGCGACTTTTAATATCACGAAGCAATATTAATCAATACTTTCTTGTGTTTCGTTTGTGAAGTAAGAAAAAATTCTCCAAAGGCTTGGTACAAAGTAGATGTTTTTGTATATATACATATATATATGTACATATATATATATATATATATATATATATATATATATATATATTGTATGGTTTGAAATGATTGAATTATCATAGGGTGCTTTTTTTTAAGTAGCATTTCAAAGAATTGTTAGCTGAGCAATTCAGAGATTTATTCAAGTATTGGATGGGTGAGTGTTTGAGCGGTATAAGAAAGGATTCATTTTGTTCTTGTAAAACACGTGGCGTCTTCAGGATCAAAAAATTCAAACAGCTTTTTAAATAGAAGATATTTTTCACTTTCAGCCTGTATGCTTAATATAAACTTCTCTAAAAATGCAAGATGAATGAAAGAAAGAAAACTATGAAATACGGAAAAAATGCATTAAAAGAAAGAAAGAAAGAAAGAAAGAAAGAAAGAAAAAAAAAGAAAATTACGAAATCACAAAAAATACTATGAAAGAAAGAAAGAAAAAAAAGAAAAAGAAGTAAAAAAAGAAAATTGCAAAAATGCAATAAAAGAAAGAAAGAAAGAAAGAAAAAATAAACAAACAAACAAGGAAAATTAAGAAATAAGAAAAAATGCAATAAAAGAAGATAAAAAAGGAAAGAAATAAAATTACAAAATTACGAAAAATGCAATAAAAGAAAGAAAGAAAGAAAGAAAGAAAGAAAGAAAGAAAGAAAATTATGTGGGTAATAGAAAAATATGAGAAAAAAGGAAAAGGGGAATAAAGAAAATTATGAGTGTAATAGAAAAATGCAAGAGAGAGAGAGAGAGTGTGTGTGTGTATGTGTGTGAGAGAGAGAGAGAGAGGAAGATAGAGAAACGAAAAGAAAATTATGTAGATAATAGAATAATGGAACAAAACAAAAGAAATAAAAAATGAGGAATAAAGAAAGAAAAATTCATGAACAAAAAATATAAATGAATGCATACAAGGCGAAAAAAAAAGAGTAAATTAGGAAAGAAAAAAGACTGAAAGAAGGAAAAAAAGAAAGAAAAAATCGAAAAATAAAGAATCATGAACAAAAAATATATATACGTGGTGCCTTCAATAAGTTTCCAGACAGTACAGGTATTTAAAATTGTTGTAGACTCTTGAAAATTCAGTACGTTATTGCTATACATCTTATGAGATGACTGACCAATTTTTATGATTTCAGATTTAAATGAACAGCAACAGCAGCAAGTGGAATACACCCTACTAAAGCCTGATTGTCACAGCAGGTGAATTTCAAAAATGCAATCTGGACGTGAGGACACTTTAGAAGAATGATATGCAATAAAATTCTGTTTTAAACTTGGAAAAAATGATGCCAGAGAAACGTATGGAAGGCTTCAGACTACTTTTCGACCATCTTGCATGAAACGAGCATCAGTTTTTGAGTGGCATAAGAGATTCAAGGAAGGCAGGGAGTCTGTGAGGGATGATGAGAGGTGTGGGAGTAGTAAGGAAGTCGATACACCCGAGTTGATTGGCCAAAGGGTTAGGCTAAGGCTTATGGTTACTATGTCGAGGTTTAAAGGGAGTTCAGGAAGAGATTCCCAGGGAAGAGGCCAGCACTCTTAAAATCGGGTCAGTGGCATTTCCACGAGGATAAAACACCAGTCCACAACTCCATCCTTGTCACAGACTATTTGACCAAGATGGGCATCAAGACAGTTCCTCACCCTCCCAAAAGTCCACTTTGCTCCATGTGATATTATATATATATATATATATAGTTTATTTATTTCTCGATGGCTACATATCTATATTTTGGTTGCTGTTTAAATGCTGTAAATTTTAGCAATATCTTTTTTTACCATATAAAAATTATAACTCCAATGTACCAAAATAACGCGGTTTACACGAGAAATTAAAAAGTAAGCTGAACCAATTTTACCTGGTTAAAATAAAATAGGATAATTGGACTTAAAGTTAAAACTTAAAGAAGTTCCGCGACCTGCTCACAAACACAAACAGATCGGATTATTTGTTCGCCCAAGAAAAATTACATCCGGGTACGGCCGGAAATGATGAATCCCTTTTCGACCCTAACCTGCCGTTACAGGTAAGAAAAGGGAATAAATAACATTTAACAACATTTAAAAACACTTCTGCCAGAAATAACTCTATAAAAATGGAAATAATTATCTTCGCTAGCCTATATCAGGCTAAAGAAGGACTTATTTTCTACGTCCATTTTTATAGAACTTTCTATTTACGTGGCGCAGCAGAGTGGAATTCGTCCCTTTTATATAAAAAAGGCTTCGGCGGCGAGAAATTCAGGGGTTCAGGGGAATGCCAACAGGGCTGAAGGTATTTTTGGCCTTGCCGGACGCGTGTGGGCTTCGGCCCTGCGACCAGACCCACTTAAAAATGGCCTTGTGTAACATTCGTGCGTTGGTGGGATGTATGATAAATAACAGAGGTCCGCGGACGCTCTCAGTAGCCACTCGGTTCCACGAGGCTGATTCCTACATCTAGTGGTTGCATTCGCCTCACTTCTTGGCATGTTCCTTTCTTTTCAACAAATCGCCTTGCTTCAAAGCTGAATTCCGCTTCTAGTGGTAGATTCACTCCCTTTTTTTCATCACACTGATATGCATTAAAGGTCCTTTTAGGGACCATTGGAGGTTTCCTTCTGCGGGTTGGAGCATCTCTGACGGTCTTTAACGAACATTCGAAGTAGACGGCCCGGAGGCAAACACGAAGAGGACTCTAAGACCATCCGGTTTTAACAATTTGATCGGTTCCGCTCGTCCGTTTGGCTGCGCTGCGCTAAAGGCACGGGTTAGCCTTTAGCTACCGCTTCGCTATCTGTGCAGCGCTAAGATAACGCTAATCTTAGCCGCGGCCTCCTGGCCTGTTCGGTCGACAGTGCAGAGCTTTGGCACCGCAATGCCTTGACTACCGTCCCGACTCGTCCGCACAGCTTTGGCGTGACAAAGCCATAGCTACCGTCTCCGAATCGTCCGCACAGCTTTGTGCGCGGCACAGCCATAGCTACCGTCCCGACCTTATCCACAGCTTTGGCGCGGCAAAGCCATAGTTACCGTCCCGACCGTCTGCACAGCTTTGGCGCAACACAGCCATAGCTACCGTCTACGAATCGTCCGCACAGCTTTGGCACGGCAAAGCCATAGCTACCGTCTCCAAATCGTCCGCACAGCTCGACTTCGTATGTGCTAAGGCCTGGCAAACCTTAGCCACCGTTTCCCCGTCCGTTCACTTGGTCCGTAGTACTGAGACACGGCTCAGTTTTAGTCACCAGCTCGTTCGACTGTACACGACCAAGCTACCAACACCGACTTCGACCACGACGATCCAGCAATGCAGCATCCAGTCCACGTACGACTCACTGTTACGGACTGCCCTAACATTGCAATAACTAGCCTATGTACGACTCGCTGTACGGGCTAGCAACCAGATCTACCCCCCCGGTTAACCCAACGACTGTCAAAACCAGGACATCGATTTACCAACCACAACCGACCTCAGCTACCTGCAACGATCGCCCAGCTGCATTCAACAACTCGACCGACCTCAACTTTCCACAACGATCGTTCAGCTGCATTCAACGATTCGACTGATCTCAGCTTCCCGCAACGATCATCCAGCTGCATTCAACAACTCGACCGACCTCAGCTTCCCGCAACGATCGTCCAGCTGCATTCTACGACTCGACCAACACCAGCTACCCGCATCAAATATCTAGCTGCGCACATCTACGACTCGACCATACCAGCTATCAACATCACCCATCTAGCTGAAGACCTAAATACAACCGCCACGGACTTTACACACACGTCTGTAAATCTGGCAATAAATTGTCACTTTTGTTGTATCTGTTACCTCGCCTTTGTTCCCTTCATTGACTTTGGCTGTCATTACTCGCACGTATTAAACTTAAGACATTTGCGGGGTCGACATGCTTATCGGCTCCGTAAGAGAAGAAAGAAAAAATAGAACCCCTTTTTTCTAAGAAGGAAAATACGCGTAATCAAAACCCTGCAAGCGTAGCACCAGAGATGTATAACTGTGACAATGAAACTTCTGAAATAATCAAACATGCTGCCTCTATAATCACTCAGTAATCCTGCGTCGGATTCTCATTGGGTAAAAGTCTCATACCAGCCATACAAGCATATAACAACGGAAACTATGAGAAGAAGCATGAGGGAATGAAAAGTAAAGTGGAGGAATTCAAAAGTTGGATCAACGGCGCGCTTCACTTGATCCTGAGAGGAGGAACCTCATTGTTCAACAGCTAGGATCAAATAGTTCAGTTAGGAAAGTACTGCTACTCATCTATGATAGTGGTTTCTATTGATGAGAAAAAAAAAGCTACTGAAAGATTACCATGACGCTAATTTAAACCACACGTCCAAAGTACTTCACCCTTCAAGCTGGTAAATAAGGGACGTGTTCTGCTGAGGCTGGAACTCAAGCTCATGTATCCGAAATATCAGTAATAAAACCAAAATCCAACTTACTTAGACGCAAAAGCATTACTCAACATAGTGACTTTTAATGTTAGAACATTAAATACAATAAACCAGCTATTTGAACTTACAGCTTCTGCAGCCGAGCAGTACATTGACATATGCGTAGAGGAACATAGATATTACCTTAGCGAACGAAAACAAAAATGAAATAACCCCAGAATTGGATGGACATTTGCGTCGGCATCTGTATTGAAAAACTCTATCAATGGCGCCATGAGAGGTTAAGGAATTCTCCTCAGTCGTCGTGCCTTAAAATCACTAAAATAGCACAGAGAATCTAACTGAGAATGGTGTGTGCTACTTTCAATGGTGATTCCTGCACAACAATCATCTCTTGTGACAATCTTACTAATTACAGTAATAAAACGGACATCACCATCTTCTACAACGAGCTATCTTCCCTTGTGCAACATATTCCCAAACACAACTTTCAAATCATCTGATGCTTGAATTTGAAAAGAAGGAAAATAAATTCTACTCAGACATCTCTTTAAACAGTGGATATCTAGCAGAGTTTTCTCTCGAGAAAAGGCTAACATGCCTTAACCTTAAAACCCCACTAAAAAAGAAAAGCTATGGACTAACACCGACTCAAATAACTCAAAAGCACACCTAGAAGATCTATTTATAAACAAGAAGTCGATATATAGCACTCTGAACAGTGAAACAAATACCCTTTTGAAGGAATATCTTCCTATAACGGAAACGTTTCAGCAAAGATTCGCCTGAGTATGATTATAAACAAACAATTAAAGTTTCACGATACGACCGATCCTCACATGCCAATAGTGATATAAGCAATCAATAAACGGTAACCTTGAAAAACAAGTTCGGTGCTCTTCAAGAGACATCTGAATGACATATTCCAAATGACGAATCTGGAAACTTTTTTACAGCCCATATAAAAGCAGCAGCTGATTGCATACCAACCAAATCAAAAACAGAACAACTGCTAATGCACAGAAACTTAAGGAAGCCCAGAAAGAACTAACTAAAACATACCAAAAAGAACTACAAGAATTGTAGCAGTACACTCGCCTCTCCCAAACACTGGGGTGATTCCGCTTGCAGGTTGCTGACTGTTCCGCTAGACTAGTTATGTCATCGGATGACACGATCGATTCGCTTATCTGCCCACGTTGTGCTTTTGATCCAGACAGCAGATCAATCGCTAATTTTGTAAACTGTAGAAATTAGACGGACAAAATTAGCATAAAAGTTAGTGACAAGGAAACAGGAGACGACACTTCAACATTACGGTATATTATCAACAATAACAATTATAAATGTAATAAAAAAAGCAAAGTGTAAAAATTAAGGAAGAGCAAGAGTTGTTAAGTGAACTTAATAATGGAACTTTATAAGTTGCAAAATAATATGCTAGCGAACTTATCTTGTCACTTAGGTTGTTAAATGTCTTTTGTTTCCGTGTGGTTGCCATCGGCCTTTATAAGTCGCTGGCGTTTTAACGTCTACTTGGACGGCCTGCAGCGTATGTAAGAGAGAGAGAGAGAGAGAGAGAGAGAGAGAGAGAGAGAGAGAGAGAGAGATATGTCTCTCTTGCATTTGTATTTGTACCCCAAAACAGAATCTAATGTCGTATGTCTTGTGTGCTCTGACTGGCTGCCGACAATGGCTCTTGGCCAATCACACGAATGCTTATCAGGCGATCTTTGAGGGGCGGTAAATGTCTTCCCCGAGAGACTGTTACCGCTATAATGATGCTTTACAAAAACATGAAAGCAATGCTTCGCTCACTGGATGGTGACTGATTTCTTCGACTTTGCCGCTGGAGACTTGCAAGGAAATACATTAGTGCCATACATGTTAATAAGCAACCTAGATTATGTGTCATGAACCTCAGTTGATTTAATAAAAGAATGGTTCACATACAAAAAGAAAAGAAGCAGATTAAATATATATATATATATATATATATATATATATATCCGACTGGCATAAATCCAGCAGCCGGATTTCTATCCCAGCATGAGGAATCTGGTGTTTCGAGCCACACTGAAAAGTTGTGATACAACGAAAAAGTCTGTCTGTGGATGGCAATATATACGCTTCCCACCCCAGTGGATTAAACTCTCGTGTGGGGAATTGCCGGTTGCCATTTACGCGTAAATACAAAGCTCTTCTCATGAATCGAGAACTCTAGTCGCCGATAGCGTATACGTAAAAATATATAAGCAAATTATGCCTTCACTTACGCTGAGAATGACGGTAGCACTGGGGTAAGTTATACAGCTGACTTTACGTCAGTCGGGTTTCGATCCTAGCTTGAAGCATTTTGCGTGTCGAGCCATACTGAGGAGTTGCGATACAAAAACGTCTATCTGTGGATAACAATATATTCTCCTGCAGTGGATTGAACTCTTGAATGGGGAATTGCTGGCTGCCACATATGCGTAAATATATATATATCGTCATCCACAGACAGACAGTTTCGTTCTATCAGAAATCTTCAGTGTGGCTAGACACGCAGGACGCTCGAAGCTGGGATCGAAACCCGTCCGACTTTAGGTTAGACTAAGCTTCGGACCTGTCGGCCAACAAGCGGACTACGTTGGCTAAGGGAATTTTAAGGTATTTATTTTAGCAGCCTTTGTTTACATTATATATATATATATATATATATATATATATATATACTTAACAACCCCACGAGACGAACATATATATATATATATACTTAACAACCCCACGAGACGAACAAGATGCGGCATTAGGTCAATTTTTTAAGCAGACTTTAACAGGTTTGATTTCAGAGTTTTCCTTATAGACTGAATGACATATGCCCTACTCTTAACCGATCGCTGGAGGGAGATTAGTTGACTTCATACATTTCCCAATGGTATTAGCACTATGTGAAACGCAAACAGCCTCGTCCAGGATTCGAACTCAGATCGCTGTGTCCGTTTCCTACGACGGTAACCAATAGACCACAAATACTCCCAAGAAGTTGACGATATTAAGCAGAAATTATGACAGACACAAACAACGCTGATGATCTAATACTTCTTACAAATACAACTTCCAAGCTGAATAGTTTGAAGGAGGCAGCAGGAGGTATTGTTCCCTACGTGAACGCAAATAAAACAGAGCACATGTTTTTATACAAGGAGCTATCTCCACTTTTAGAGACTAGTAATTAAATGAAAGCGATGTCAATATACACAAGGGGAAGGTATGAACTGTTATTGACAGGTTATTGATTACATGGAAATCTGATCTCTCTGATAAAATATAACGGTATTTCTTCCAAGCTGTGGTTGTATCAGTTCTATTGTATTGATGCACCACTTCGACTTTAACGAAACGCATAGAGGAGAAGCTGGATAAGAACTACATAAGAATGCTATGTGCAGTTCTGAATAAATCCTGGCAGCAGCAGTACTGCTTTTTACTCACCATCTTACAAATCATCCGTGTAAAACGATCAAGGTATGCTGGGCATTGCTAAAAAAGTAAGAACGAACTCATAATTGACGTTTTCTTATGTTGTCTGACCAGTAAAGATTTCGGTGTAATTGTTATCGTCGAAAGAATTGGACACGGCGACTCGAGTTCAAATCCTGGACGAGACTGATTGCATTTCACATAGCACTAATACCCTTGGGAAAGGTATGAATCCAATTATTCTCCCTCCAGCTATGGGTAAATAGTAGGACAGACTAGGTTCTTCAGCCTTGGTGAGGCAACTAGTCTAGGAGAAGGAAAACTCTGAATTCAAACCTGTTAAACTCCGCTTAAAAATTGACCTTGTGTCATATCCTGCCCGAGCGGAGGGGTTGGGTAAATAGGATTTAGATTCATCAAATCTGTGCGGCCACTGGATGCAGTCTAGAAGATCTGAGAGAGAGAGAGACAGAGAATCGAGGAACTCTGTGCTCTCAGCATGCCTTGATGAGGAGGAGGTGAAGGAATAATAAAATACCAGCATCCTTTTTGTTTTGCCTGAAAATTAACCTTTCATTTTTAATATATTAGGGTGTTCTTATTTTTAAGAATAACGTATGTTATTCAAGCAAATTTTGATTTTAAGCTACTTGTTTTGTTGACCCCCAGGTGATATAAATTGAAGGAAAGCATTGTTGACAGAATCATGTTTTCAAAACTTTGTCTCTGTATTGGCCTACTAAAAGGAAATCTCATAGAATTGAATGCCAGTAGCTGCTGGCTAAAGACAATATCTTCTTACTTTCCTCTCCTCTGTGTACAATTTGACTGACTGTTTCCAGATTGAAAGTAATCATCTTAATCTTAGTCTCAATATTAGCTGATTGACTATTGTATTAAGATGTATTGAAAGGATTTTCATTTTTAACGTCTTTTACTTTAAAGCTTATTTCATGTACACATCTTAAAACTGATTCAGCAATATCATCATTGTCATCTTACTCTTTGCGAGTTTTTCACACCAGCTTCAACAAGAGGTTTTTCACTGAAATCTGAGTGGTGACAGCAAGACACTTCAAATCTCCAGGACTTTTCTAAGTATTCTAGCTGATTTTAATTGTCCTGTAGAGTGGAGGAGCTTGATTCTTTCTTTGGTCTCTAGTTCCCACAGTCTCTTTTCCAGGCCTTTGTGGATGGTTTAAGAGCACCAACAACAATTACTATCACCTTCACTTTCAACAACTTTTTTTTTTTGGAAGATCCACGTATTTGTCTATCTTTTCGATTTCATTTTTTTTTTCACTCAATGATTCTTTGGGGTGGCCAAGTCCGTAAACTGACAAGTAATTTTTTCTTGTTAATTAACACTACGTCTGATCATCTATGTGATTTGTTTGTATCTCAAAGTACTAGAGGCGTTAAGGCGTCACGTTTTCTAGGACAGATTCTGATTTGTACATATAACATTTTACAGCATGGACAAATTGTAGTCACTAACAGAATTTCCCGCAAAACCCACAAAATGACAAGTTACCAATTTATTTTTCATTGTAGTTAATTAACACTAAGTCTGGTCTTTTGGCCGGAATTTAGTGGTTCCTTTATATCTCAAAGTCCTAGATAATTTCATGCATCTCATTTTCTCAGTTTTTACTTATACTATTTATCAGCATAGATAAATTTTAATCTCTTGCGCTATTGTCTTTGGATGAGTGCCATCTTTTAGCGTTAGCTTCTTATGTAATTAATTGTTTAATATATATCACTGCGTAACCTACTCTTGATATTCTGCGTATGATCAATTTTTACTGTGACATAATTAGTCCGTATGGCATTATTTTGTGATGTTATCAACATAGATTCAGTTTCTCTGTCGAGATTTCTCTTTCTTAACCATGACCAGATCATCATATATTCAATTTCATTAGTTTCTTACTTGAAGTATCAATAAAATTGTTTTTCTCTCCATTATTGTTTTCTAGGTATTTTTGTTTGTGGTTTTCCTGTTTATAGTTCTAAATTTACTACGTGACAAGTTGAAATCAGATTATAGATATCTTACTTGATTTGAATCTAAAAACTAAGATATATTTGTCATTTTGGTAGTTTTGATCAACTGGCATATTTTAACAGATGACAAGCGTTTTAAAATTTACCATGTGACTAGTTGAAATCAGGTAATAGATACTTTACATGATTTGAATCTAAAAACAAAAAGAAAAGATGTATTTATCACATGGATATCTTTGATTATCTGGCATATTTTAACAGATGACAAGCGTTTTAAAATATAAATGCTGCGTGACTGGTTTTGTCTTGTGACAAACAATAACATTTTTAAATTGAAAATATTTTAACTGAAAAATAATTACTTTCTTATTTACTCCATTTTATTGCCTACGTTTTGTTTGCCTTAGAGAACAAAAATATACGAATAAGTTTGACTAAAAATGTGTTTCATTTTCCAAAATCATAGAATTTGATATACATATTGTTTGTTATATTATCGCACTGCTGTCTGGAAAAGACCAGGTGATACATAGCGACTGGTATATTCCTTTGACATGCCACATAAGTTGCGTGGATGGCATAAAAAGATATGTACCTGTTTCCTAAAGTAACCAGGACGCAGGTATTCCTCATTGGAAGTGCGGCGTAAGTTGCGTGGGTGGTATGCTAGACAGGAGGCGTGTCCATGTACAGCACGTAGGCGATACTTGTGACCACGAAGGTTGCGTGAGCGTCCAGAAAATTATACAAATCAGGAAAGATTTCGACCCAGGTGGAACGAAGCAGAAAGGTAGAGTAGTTTCACAGAAAATCACACCGTCGCCTTCGTGGGTGTGCAGTTCAGCCATCTCCGACTCGCTCTTACTTTACGCATTCGTACATTTCGGGTAATAAAAAAAGCAAGAAAAGAAGTAGATTATTTTTTTATATTACACCAGCGTTTTTACAGCACAGGAAATCAGATCATTTTCGAACTAGGCTAACAATAATAGAAACCAATTGTACCTATGGAATATTAATTCTTTATGAATTTTCTTTTTCTTATTTTGCTATAGAATTTTTTAAAAATTACAAAGAAAACTTTATTAAATTTCAAAACATGTCCCCTTAAAATTATAAACGTTGGTACTATAACTAAAACAGTTCAAGTTCGGTTTATTTTCATCTATTAATACGTAAGTTTTAGAAAAACTGAATCAGTTGAGTTTTGAAAGATATAATCATTTGTTTAAAAATGAATTTACAAGTTTTCCAAAATAAGCATTATTAATTTCTTTCTTTTTCTCATCTCTCTCTCTCTCTCTCTCTATATATATATATATATATATATCTGTATGTATGAATTTCTTTTCTTCCCTCCATCCTTCCTTTTACTCTAGTGAAGCAGACAATAAACATCTGATACATAACATTATTAATTTTTCCCTGTTCCCTTTATATCTTTCTTTAATTAATTAAATAATTATTTTTAATTTGCTTTCTTTTACTTTCCAATATATAACATGTTCTTTCTCTTCCTTTTCTTTTTTTCACAATCAAAACGTAACGGTCCATTATTTTTCAATCTCTTCCATTTCTTTCTCTCTATATCCTTCCTTCCTGCCTTCCTTCCCTTTTCCCTTTTATTCTACTGAAGGAGACGATAAACATCTGACACATAGCATTGTCCTTCTTTTCATTTATCCATTCTTTCTGTCTGTTTTATATTTGCTTTCTTTTTATCTTTGACATGGGGCATGTTTTTTTTCTTCACTTTTTTTACCTAACAATTGAAAAAGAATTCTCCTTAATTTATCTAAGATGGTGACTCACCATAATATTCAGAAACATGCATTCGTGTCTAACTCTATTTATATCATATTACATGTTTGTATGGATTTTATTTAACAAATGAAATTTTATATGTTTTGGTAAGCTTAGATCTTAAGTTATTTTATTCAGTTTGTTATCATAAAAGTAAAAATAGGAATTTAAAATTGTTATTTTCAAATGTACCAACATAATATGAAAAGCCTCCAGTGCTAATAACCAATTAAATGTTGAAATGTCAATCATTATAATAAGTCTGCTTATTCTATTATGAAAATTACAGAAATTTTGAGAGATCAAAAAAGTTTTTCATAGAATCATTCGATAAAGCATCAAAGATCTACCTGAATAAAAGGATGCAAATCAGGAAAAGAATCTTTCTTGAATTCACATCATAAATAGCTTCGTTCATGAATATAATTGATATTGCAATAGAATTACCGACAGTGGAATGAAAAGTATTTTATGTGATGAGAGATGTGTGAGGATAGTGGTGATGTAGTTTCGCTTGCAGATACACACATGATCTCCATTGAAATAAAGATTACTCTACCTTTTCCATTATTTCATATTGGAGAGATAAGTAAGTCATTCTAATTCGGCTACTTTTAATGCTGATGGCGGGATTTAGAATACGTCGACAGCATCTTCTGCAAAGGGTTAAGACACCTCCCACCCTCGAAAGGGATGTCCAAGAGATAACACAAAAGTGGATTTAGTAACGAGGCGCCTGTTATGGAGCTTTGAGGGGTGTGAAATCACCTCTTCATTGCAATTACTCCCAGGTCCTTACTGGCCTGGAGTGGTAGTACTTTTTAGCGTCTCATCTATGGGTGAAATAAAGCAGAAAATTATTCGTAATAGAAAAGAATACACGACACCATATAAATTATTCTTTATTATGAATGGTTAATTGTTTACTAAGAATTATTATTATTAGTTATTTTAAACTATATAATTTTGTATGGATTATTTGTATTAGATAAGAATACTCGAAACCACAAAACTGTATGCAAATTATTTCTATTAGATAGGAATAATTGATATACAACTGCTTGCAAAAATGTCTTTTAAGAAACTACACAAAAATGTAAATATGAACTTACAATGAACACGATTCCTTAAGTTGTATGGTTTCAAGTATCTCTATCAAATACTAATAATTGATACACAATTATAAGGTTTCAAGTAACTATTTCTAATAATAATTCGTTATATTGTAGGGAACGAATAAATAAATAAATAAATAAATAAATAAATTTAAAAAAATAAATAGATAGATAAAAAGAAAACTATTAAATTTGAAGAAACTCCCAGAGGTCTCTAACGGAAAAGGAGATGACGCATGCGTAAAAAGAAAAAAGGATTTCCTCTTGATAAAGGGAGCAAAGTAATCTTTCTCTTTGAGGCAGTGTCCGTCGAACCGACAACACCAATTTTGCTGTCTGGTGTTTTGGGCACCACGCTACGTATTGGGACGTAGCGTTGGTTAGTCCCTTCACCCAATAAATAAAGGAAAGTATAGAAGAAATATTTTCGTCTTTTATCTATTTCTATCTTTTCTTTTTGTATATTTCTTTTGGGATTTTCTTTGGGCAAGGCATTGCGCCGGCCAGTCAACGTGGGGTGAAACAGTGTAACCAAAATATGGAGTCAGATATCTTACGGCAACACAGCCTTGCCCTTAGCCCCTGACCTTCAAAAGCCTTAAAAATTCCACAACATACTTTCAAGTAACTGCCAAGACACCGTTGACGCATTCATACAACGGCTCGAAGACTACATCGAAAAACACGAACGAGGACTAATGACAACTATCAGAAATGATACGGACAACACGATAAACGAAAGAATGACAACAACAAAGAAACAAAAATGGGAAGGAAAACAACTCTATGGCCGCTTTAAGCGTCTAATAAACAACATCTCACACCAGAAAACCTAGACCTGGCTAAGAAAAGGAAACCTTAAGAGAGAAACGGAATCCCTCCTAATAGCAGCACAGGACAATGCCATAAGAGCGAATCATATCAAAGCGAGAATAGATAAGATGCAACAAAACAGTAAATGTAGGGTATGCAGTGACAGAGACGAAACGATCAATCACATAATAAGCGAATGCAGCAAATTAGCACAGAAGGAGTACAAGGCGAGACACGACTGGGTCGGCAAGGTGATCCACTGGGAAATGTGCAGGAAATTTCAATTCGACCATACAAACAAATGGTATATGCACAACCCGGCGCCTGTCCTAGAAAATGACTCGCATAAACTCCTATGGGACTTTAACATACAAACGGAACACCTAATCCCGGCCAGAAGACCAGACCTCATAATAATCAACAAAAGAAAGAGAATCTGCAAAATTGTTGATTTTGCAGTCTCGGCGGACCACAAAATAAATCTGAAGGAAAGTGAAAAGATGGATAAGTACCTCGACCTTGCTAGAGAATTAAAAAAAACTGTGGAACATGAAAGTAACGATTGTGCCAATTGTGATTGGTGCGTTAGGCACAGTAACTAAAGGGTTATTAAAGGACCTGGAGGACTTGGAAGTTGGCGGACGGGTAGAGATTATCCAAACGACAGCATTGCTGAGGACGGCCAGAATACTGCGACGAGTCCTGGAGATTTGAGGAGACTTGCTGTCACTCAAACTCCAGTGAAAAATCATCAGCTAATACTGATGTGAAAAACTCTAGAGGAGTAAATAATAATAATAATTCATAGTACACAATTATAGCTTTGATATTTCTAAAATTCTGATGCCCCAGTATTAAATAATTTTTACATATTCAAAATTTTACTGCAATTCACGTGAAGGAAGCTCAAAAGGCCATTAACTTGGTTTCTAAACAAGTCCCATCAAAATATTGGATACCCCACAAAAATATTATGATCTGCCTCACGTTGAGAATTACTGATTTACACACAGTAACATGGTATGAAGTATTTCTTTCTAGTACAAACAATCTTTAAACAGAATTGTTTGACTCATAGTAGGGACCCCATCAGCAACAACCATCCATGGTCAGAGGGGACCAGGATCCACATCGTCGGATGCAACTTAGTGTGATAGTTAGTACCCCTCTTTTTGATGGGGGTCTTATCCCTCTGTGGAGGATACAATGGACATATAGTAAGTCCCATCGACATCTAATTTTGCTAAATAACCTCCAATCACATACGCACGAGGTTTATCCTTTTACACTATGATGGCAATTGAAATGGTACGACTGTGGCAGCTGATTAAAGATAAATCACCAACTCGGTCACAACTTGTTGAACCTGGGATTTAACTGACATCCCACCAAGTCAGAATATGGCACAAGACCATTTTAGGGTAGGGACTGCGCGGCAGGTGCAAATATTATTGACCCCGTCAGCATTCCTCTTTTGGGGTGCCTCAGACAACGAGTAATTATCTTTGGGGACGGCCCTCTGAGGTCAAGTTTAATTCAACAAATATAACCACCTTGCACGAATGCCAGATGGCTGCCCGAAGCCCAGGTGCTAACTACTAGAACCTGTGTTGAAGTAATTTAAATCAGGGATATCATTCTAAGTTCTGCCCAACTCTGTTTTTGTTTGTTTTATTAAACCAATTCCTCTATATGTTCTATTTATCATTCCTTTTGTGATTAGGATGAGGTATCTCTCAATACGGTTGAAAAAAGGAAGGATGCAGCATTTTGTCCATCTCTCGATTGTGTTCTGGTTATATACGGCATTGCAGTAACTGTGTAGTATGTCGTCGAATTTTCTTGTTTTTCATACTTCTGGTCGTATTTCATCAAGATCGACAGCTTTCCTGTTTTTAATTTTTGTTTGTACAATGTCGAGTTCCTTTTGCGTAAACTGTCGTAGTTTTATGTCTAGTTGATTATAAATAATTTTCGGGATAGGTTTATCGGTAACTTTGGAGGATTTCCCAAGAAGATTCTTGAAATTTTCTTTCCCCATGTGTATCCGTTCTTCTTGGCTGGTAGCTTCTAGTGTAGTTTTGGAGGTTATCTTTCTTTTACTCTCTTCCTTTACCGCCTGTTACGCTATTCGAGATTGTCTATCTTCTATCGAGGTTCTAATCTTATTGATCTGGTCTTGAAAGTATTCCGTTTCTTCTTATGGGTATGCTTTAGTTTGTTCAGTTTGTACCTCCTTAAGTTTCTGAGCGTTGGCCTAAGTTGGGTTCCTTTTATTACATAGCGAATACGTTTTCACGGTGTCACAGTTTTCCTTAACAGCTAATGTCTCACAAGAAGTATTCCTTCACCCATTACGACGGCGTTGTCAGAGTTTCTCCCCGCAGATCATATTTACCAACCCCTCCGCTCGGGCAGGATATGACACAAGGTCAATTTTTAAGCGGAGTTTAACAGGTTTGAATTTAGAGTTTTCCTTTTCCTAGACTAGTTGCCTCACCAAGGCTGAAGAACCTAGTCTGCCCTACTATTTACCCCAAACTGGAGGGAGAATATTTTGGATTCATACCTTTCCCAAGGGTATTAGTGCTGTGTGAAATGCAAGCAGTCAGGTCCAGGATTTGAACTCGTGTCGCCGTGTCCATATCCTGCGACGATAACCATTGCACCATGGGCACCTCCACCACCACGGGCACCTCCAGATGCTGAGACAAATGTCCACCCATTGCGAGTATCGTCGTATTTTATTTCTGCTTCACAATGATGGTATCTGTATTCTTGTGCAAATACTATGTGTATGTTATGCTCTACTGCAGACGCTGTCAGCTCCGGTAGTTGCCCTATTCTATATAAAGTTCTAACTTTAAATGTCACTATATGTATCGTGCTTTTACATTTAAGTAAATTTTGTTTGTGTTTGAGTTCTGTAGCTAATTTTTCGAACACTGGGGCCAGAGCTCTAACATCAGCAGAACGGGGCCTCTTTTTTTTTACCCACGCGGATGTTGGTTGGTTGGTTGGGTTTTATAGCATATGTGGTGTAATGGTTATCGTCGTAGGAAATGGACACGGCGACACAAGTTCAAATCCTGAACGAGACTGAGTGCATTTCACATTGCACTAATACCCTTGGGAAAGGTTGAATCCAATTATTCTCCCTCCAGCTATGGGTAAATAGTAGGGTAGACTAGGTTCTTCAGCCTTGGTGAGGCAACTAGTTTAGGAGAAGGAAAACTCTGAATTCAAACCTGTTAAACTCCACTTAAAAATTGACCTTGTGTCCTACATTGCCCGAGCGGAGGGGTCGGTAAATATGATAGCATATCAATCTTTGTAGGTTATTTAACGTCAAATCCATTTTTATACAAATTATTTGGTCTGTTTCAAACAATTCAGTTTATCGTAAATACACAGTTTAATTGTCAAAAACGTTTCTATTTCAAGCTATTCAGTGTAGTCAAACAGTTCTAATTCAAACACATCAGTTTATAATGAGTATAGTTTGTGTCCATCTTTAACATTCCTTAAATGTCAAAACAGTTCTATTTCAAACAATTCAGTTTAGCATAAGTACGCAGTTTAGTTCTATTTGACCCATAGATATAACCCTGTCAAGTGCTACCACTCCAGGCCAGTGGACCTGGGAGCGATGGCAATGAAGGGGTACTCTGCACTCACCAAAGCTCTAGTATTACTGGAACCTCACCATCAGATTGTTTAGCGTTATATCTAAGACACACGTTGGGAGGGGTCTTAACCCTCTACAGAGGTGCAGTCGGTGTATTCAACAGCCCCAGCCGACTGCACAGCCGTGCGAAGTGCCATGCGGTTTGGACATATGGTTTGAGAGAGAGAGCCATGGTAATCTTGCGATTGCTGTATTTTTACCTCGTCAATAGACGCCACCGTTAAAGATAAGTTGCAGTAATTTCCTGACTGAATTATTTGATCCTGGCCGTTAACATCAGGTGAAACACGCAGTTGACTTGACGCTGAGTTTATCCACAGTGCTTCACATCCACCATGCTGCTTCCCTTGGTTTCTGAGGTTCAACTTGTGGGTTAAAACGTTTTTTCTTCATCTTTCCTTTCTTTTTTCTCCTTCTTTCCGTTTTTTCTTTTTCTACTCTTCCTTCCCTGTACATTCCTTAAGTTTTAACTTCAGAGAAATCGATTCTCAACATCACAAATTCTGGCAATTCGTCGAATTTTAGAAGGAATTCGTGCAAAAAACCTTGAAGCAACACTCTCATTTGTATATTTCTCTAAGGCATTTAACTCCATACACCGTGGGAAGATTGAGCAAATACTTCAAGCCTACTGTCTCCCCAAAGAAACCGTCGCAGCCATAATGATGCTCGACAAAAATACGGAAGTAAAAGTTCGCTCACTGGACGAAGACATTGATGCAGGTGTATTGCAAGGGGATACACTAACCCCATACCTGTTCATAATCTGCCTCGACTGCACTTCGAACATCGATAGATTTAATGGAAGAAAAGGGCTTCACAGAGGAAAAGGCAAGAAGCAGACGATACCCCGCACAAACTATCACAAACGCGAACTAAGTTGATGACATAGCGCTTCTGGCAAGTACACCGGCCCAGGTCAAATCCCTGCTGCATAGTCTGGAGCATGCAGCACTAGCATAGGCCTCCATGTGTTGTATTTTGACCTTTTGATCCGGCCAAAAATGCCATTCCAAGGTGATTCACCGGAAGGAGGTGACACATTCTAATGGCAGTTGTGAGAGGAAATCGCGTGGGCGGAAATTGGCTGATGAAATGGGACGAGCAAAAAATTCCCATGGTACACTCATAGACTGATGCACCGGAAGAGAGTGACCTCTGAACTACATGACAGTTATTTCCAATTGATGACGATTAAACATTCGATTTCAAAGATCGAGTGGGCGTCGAACGATTATATAATTCAGTTGAGTTCGACGAGCCAGTTGAGTTGCCAGTAGAGTTCCAGACAGTTGGAGAAGAGATGTGGTAGGGAAAGACACACCCGACCGAGGGGGCCCTCAGGAACCCCGATGGAGTTTGGGGACCAGAGAAGTTACTGATGAGATGCAATAAAGAAAGCCATCACCCAGCAGAGTGAGCCCCTAGGCCCCCGGTTGAGCATCAAGAGAACAAGAAAGACACAACGTGACGGCCATAAGAGTGAGGGGTCAAAATATTACAGTTTATGTTCGGTCTCCAGCTCCCTCTCACACGCAAACCCTGAGCAACCCTTTTGTACCCTTAAAAATAAAGTGAGAGGCAAATATATTTGTAAAGAAGTCTTCCTGCGTCTTTCTGCGTCTGTCTTTGTCACTGGGTCTTAATTATTGTGTCGTTATGATGCTGTAGATGAGCATATAACACATGCCAACGCAGACAAAAAAGAGAATATGTGCTTTAATCACAATCAAAGAGGAGACATCTCCACACTAAAAGGTGATTCCATAAGACTAGTGGACAAATTCACCTACCTGGGAAGCAGCGTCTCATTTAGGGAAAATGACATCAATGCACAACTAGAGAAGGAATCGTCAGCTATCGATAGGTTATCAGTCATATGGAAATCAGACCAATCTGATAAAATAAAATGCTATTTTCCCAATCAGTAGTGGCGTCCATACTACTATATAGATGCACCACATGGACGCTGATTAAGTGTATAGAGGAAAAGCTCGATGGCAATTGCACAAGGATAGTACGAGCTATAGTGAACAAATCCTAGAAGCAACATCCTATAAAAGAGCATTTGTACTGCTACCTACCCAGCTTTTTTAAAACCATCCAAATCAGACATGCGGAACACTGCAGGAAGAGCAAGGACGAACTCATAAGAGATGTTTTCCTGTGGACCCAATCACACGGATGAGCAGGTGTTGGAAGACCTGGTAGAACAGCTGTGTATGGACACAGGATGTAGTCTTGAGGACCTGCCGAATGCAATGGACGATAGAGACAACTGAGGAGAAAGAGAGAAAGAGAGAGAGAGAGAGTTAGGGAAATCCGTCCTAGCAGTATGAAATTATGATGAAGATGATGATGATGATCTCTCAATGATTACCCAGGGGAATATATATATATATATATATATAACTGGCAAGCAGAAAGCCATTGCTTTCATGACATCATTTTTTAAAAAATTAAAACATGAGACATATGAACAATAGATATGTGCAAAGTAACTCTTTGCTTACAACATAGTGATATTTAAAATGGACTGTAACTATCGTCATACATTGAAACCTGGGTACCGCCCGAGTATTGATTGGATAATTACTAGCCAATAAAATGCGTTCTCGCCGATTATTGAAAGATAGCTTTCAGATCCCTTTGTCTTCTTTCATTTCTGCTAGTTATTGTTTTTTGTTTTGCTTTGTTTTTTTTTTTTGCTTTTTTTTTTGCTTTCTGTTGTTTTTTGCATGTGTTGCCTTAACACAGTCCTGAAAAAATCTGTCAGCAAGCAGAAAGTTTTTATACTCGTGACAAAACGCTGTAACCAAAAATACAACCGTTGCGCGTATTTTTGGTTTTAATGCTGAGAGTTTGGCAATAAATAATACCTTATAATATCCGTTTTCATTGTCCACGAGAAATAATAAAACCCAGCTATCATTGATTTAAAAAATTAACCTTTTATTTTTGAAAAATTAGGAGTGGACGTCTTTTATGAAATTTAGATTATAATATCTGACAATGTGTTTTAGATATATGAGTAAAAAATGAAACCAGCGGTGTTGAAATCATCAATTTATTCGTACGATGACATGCTTTGTTTATATGGCTTCTTCTATTACTATGAAGTTGTTTTTAAAATGATCACGGAATTTGTAGATGTAAATTGTTAAAGAAAGTGACACTTCGTGTCTGTTTCTTGGGTGCAATTAAATTCTAAATTTTAAAATCATTTGATAATAGCAACCCCCAAAAGAGAAAATAACCATCTCAATACAGATTTTCAAATTCAAGATTTACTATTTCTTAAGTAACCGATATTCAGTGTCTATCTGATTCCATGACGATAAAATGGTCTTTAACCCACGTGTCTCAGTAAATAAAAAAAAAATTGTAAGAAAACCACATGTCATGGTTTCCGGATATTACTTTTCCCTATATTTACCGCCCAAAACCTACTGAGCATAGATAGATCAAAACCTTCAGCAGTATTAGATCCAAAAAAAAATATCTGCTCAAAATTTCACGACGATAAACAAGTTTTATCAAACTAATTTCTCTATCGACACGCAAGTAAACATTTATGAACATCTATACTCGTACAACATATTTTTTGTAAATTGTTGCTTGTTACAAAAAATTAACAAAAAAGAAAACGTCAATTTAAATTTTAAGACCTTTTGTTAGTTTTGTTGTTTTGTCTGTTATATTTATCATTTATTTCGGCATGAACCTTTTTATCTCATAACCCAGAAAACTCCTCTTCCATTATATTAAACTTCTATTGGTGTAGTTAGAGCAGTCGAGGAAATTGAAGCGGTTTCCCTTTGATCAAGGTTCTATATGAGCATTAGTATATCCAACAATGAACTAAAACTGAATAGACGGAAGTAAAGACTAGATAAACTCATATAAGAACATTTAATAGATACCTAATAATATATAGATGGAACATGTTAAGAATACACAAATATGTTCCCACAGGTGAAATGTCCACATATTATTCTATGAAGAAGCAGTATATGAAAAGGGATTAGAAATAGTCTAAAATTTTACTAGTCTTCTTTGGTGGGCAAAGCCATGTAGACCTTCTGTTTCAATGTCGAAGCGAGAGAAGGTCTGTTTGGTGAACATAGATGAAAGACGCATCTTTATTGTTCAAAGACAAAGCACTCTAGGAATTGTTGAGTATCCCTTCATTGCTATTACATTTAGATCTGGAGGTGCCCGTGGTGTAATGGTTATCGTTGTAGGAAATGGACATGGCGACTCGAGTTCAAATCCTGGACGAGAATGATTGTATTTCACATAGCACTAATACCCTTGGGAAAGGTATGAATCCAATTATACTCCCTCCAGCTATGGGTAAATAGTTGGACAGACTGGGTTCTTCAGCCTTGGTGAGGCTACTAGTCTATGAGAAGGAAAACCCTGAATTCAAACCTGTTAAACTCCGCTTAAAAATTGAGCTTGTGTCATATCCTGCCCGAGGATTACATTTAGATCCAATTTGACAACAGTTGTGAGAACCTGTTAGTGTCCCATCTATGGATCAAATAAATCTTTGAAAATTATCTGTATTAGAATACTTGATACCATATAACTGTCAATTATTTATATTAAGAATAGTTACTTGAAGCCATGAATGTTAATGAAGGATTGTCATTAGTTACTTGATACCATATAACAAAATGCAAACAAATGATTATAGTTAAACGGAAATAACTACTTGAAACCATGTAATTATTAGTATTAGGTAGGAATACTAGAAACCATACAACTGCATGCAAATTATCTGTATTAGATAAGAACACTTGTTAACACATTAGTTTGAGTTAAAAAAAAAAAACTCTTAAGAAACAACACAAAAATGTAAATATCGATATATAATGATCACAATTCCCTAACCTCTTGACATAAAATAATTCTAGACGGATTGGTAGTCCGTTAAAGTCAAACAAGAAGACAGACACTTCGAAAGCGACGTCGAAAGAGGCAACTTTGAGTGATGAGATTGACTTATTGTCTTCTTACAACATTTCAGTTTTGATTTCTTTGTCTAATGACATTTCAATCTTTGTGAGTTATTCAATGCCAAAGCCATCATTGTAGAAAAAATAGTAGTGGTACTGTTTATCCTGTAGCTGAGAGGGGAGAATAATAGGGTTCATACTTTTCCCAAAGGTATAAGTTCGAAAGTGAGCCGAATATTGTAACTAGAGTCTGAACTCGCTTAATACGATGTTGCAGTCCAGCACGTTGGCTACTATAGGACTTTACACTCCAATAATTTAATTTGGGCGGTATGCCACTTGTTCCCACAACAAAGATGGCAGACGCACACATATTCAGTCTCGGGAAATCATTGGCCAGGAGAACCACGTGACTTGCTTAAAACTACGTCCGCGTTTAAATTTCGTCCTGCGTTTTTTGGAGACGATTCCAAGACACGTATTTTCTATAAATACGTCGTCTTCAAGCACTCTTTCTCCTTTTCCCAATTTCCATTGCAGCGCTGACACGCTCTCTCCAGGTGACACTCTTATTCCCCAAAAGAAGTAAAAAGCCAAAAAAAAAAAAATGGATAAGCCTCGCAGATATTCATTTCTTCAAAACACTTTGACTAGGAGACTTTTTCCAGTCTCGGAGAAACCGACTGTTTCGAACCACAAGAAGAAATAGACATTTTAAATATGTAAGTAAGTAAGTTAGCGACCATAGTCGAGGGTGACCCGAAGGCTCCCTTTTCGATAGCTACTACACCAAGGTGTAGGGGAGGGCGCTACTCCATTCCCAGGATTGCTCCACTTTACCCTTGAACCGTACCTTATAATGCTGAGTGTTAAGCAAGGTGGTATCAAGTTCCATTTTTAAAGTCTTTGGTATGACTCGACCTGGGATTGAACCCAGGTCTCCCGGGCCATTGGCGAACACTCTAACCGCTGGGCCAATGTCCCGGTTTTAACCTTAAGAGGACGCTTTCATTATTAACCTTTTCGGTAGTTTAGTTGTGTTAGTTACACACACACACACATATACAAACAGGACTATTTTACTAACAATGTAGAATTAGCAATATTTTAATGTATCAATACATGTTTTGTTAGAGATATAAATTTGTTTTGTTCGTCGCCTTGTTTTGAATGTTCCTTTTGTCCGCGCCGTTTCATATCTTCATTCATTTGCTTCATTCATTTACTTCCTTTTTCCATGTGCCTTTTTCTAAGCCAGACATACTCTAAACGAAACTAAGCTAACACTATATAAAACTCTCACATTAAATGTTGAGGAACTTAAATACCAAAAAACAGAGTCATCCCCTACACATGACGTCACCGAGGCTCCTCCCACTTTACATTTCATGACGAACTCGGTACGCATAATACGCGACAAATATCAAACTACCCTCTTGACAGTTCTATTCGCTTTTGATAGCGTCCGATTTCTGGCTAACTTTTGATCTAATACTGAACAGCAATTTCGACTGGAGTCGCGTGTAACAAGCCGACTTTTCAACATTTATTCTAATTTCATGAATTTTTTGGATATTGAAAATGTTCCTGGATAAACAATATTAAGCATTTATTTCATTTGACAATTGAATGAACAGGTTTTTGGAGATCTTACAATGGTTGGGAGATAATAAGTGTCCCCCTTGGATTAGGGGGCGTCTTTTGGATACCTCATTGGCACTTGAAAAATCATGGATCCAT
>OY757920.1:47040825-47055825 GCA_963585895.1 Sepioteuthis lessoniana | reverse complement strand
CCCTCATAGTCCTGATGATGGTTCATTAGAAGCAAAACACTATAGTGTCAACTTAGCTTCTCAATAAATCTCTCCTTCTACTTGGATTACCTTATTATCAATTTTTCTTTATATATTGTCGGATTACACTCCATTATTTACTTCCTCTTCATATATACATGGCTCATTAAATAAATTTCCAGACTTTTTTTTCGTATGGGCACTTTTACTGATAGTACACACGTGAAACTCTAGTCCCCTTTGAAATAATTTCCTCCAGCTGCAATGCACTTGCTGTACCATTCCAACAACTTCTAGAAGGCCCCATGGAAGTCCTCTTGTGTGAGCATGTCAATGACCTTTGTCACAGCCACTTTCATCTCCTCAATTGTCTCATAACGACAGCCTCTAAGTTTTTCGTTGAGCTTAGGGAATAACCAAAAGTCATAGGGAGCAAGGTCTGGACTATAGGGAGGGTGAGGAATTGTCTTGATGCCCATCTTGGTCAAATAGTCTGTGACAAGGATGGAGTTGAGGACTGGTGAATTGTCCTGGTGGAAATGCCACTGACCCGATTTGAAAAGTGCTGGCCTCTTTCAACGGAATCTCTTCTTGAACTCCCTTAAAACCTCAACATAGTATTCCTTGTTGACTGTCTGTCCAGTTGAAACCTAGTACATGTGGATCATGCCAGTGATATCCAAAAAAAAGATCATCAAAAGTTTGTGGGTGGATTTGCTCTGTCAGGCTTTCTTGGGTCTGGGAGAGCCAGTATGATTCCACTGCGAACTCTTTCTCTTGGTCTCTAGGTCATAGCAGTAGATCCAGCCTTCATTGCAGGTCACCAGAGCATCAAGAAATGCAGGATCTGAATTGATCAGCTCGACCATCTTCTTGCTGTCATGACAACGTCTTTCTTTCTGATCTTTTCTGAGCACCCTTGAGACAAACTTTGCACAAATCTTCTGCATCTTCATTCCCTCACAAATAATTGTGTGTACAGTTCCCATACTGAGATCAATCGGTGCACTTATTGTCTCTGTAGATACACGACAGTCCTTATCCATGAAATTCTTTATTTGGCCTATCAACTCTGGTGTTCTGACTTCCTTACTCCTCCCACACCTCTCATCATCCCTCACAGACTCCCTGCTTTCCTCGAATCTCTTATACCACTCAAAAACTGATGCTAGATTCATGCAAGATGCCCCAAAAGCAGTCTGAAGTATTCCATACGTTTCCCTAGCATTTTTTCCAAGTTTAAAAGAGAATTTTATTGTATATCATTCTTCTAAAGTGTCCTCATGTCCAGATTGCATCTTTGAAATTCACCAGCTGTGACAATTAGGCTTTAGTAGGGTGTATTCCAATGGCTGCTGTAGCTGTTTATTTGAACCTGAAATCATAAAAATAGGTCAGTTATCTCATAAGATGTATAGCAATAACATACTGAATTTTGAAGAGTCTACAGCAATTTTAAATGCCTGTACAAAAAAAGTCTGGAAACTTATTGAAGGTATCGCATATACATATTAAAGCAATTCTATTGCTGCCGCCCAAGTTCCAATGAGTTTTGTAATGTATATTATCAAATAATATCTGTATCTTTTGAATAATTCTTGATTAGAAATAGTAATATTCTCATATCTTTGACTTAGAAGAAAATTATTGTTTTATTGAAAATTAATGGTCAGAGTCTTACCAAAGGTCTGGAAGACCGGGGTTCAATCCCTGGTCGAGTCATACCAAAGACTCAAAAAATAGTGCTTGATGCCTCCTTGCCTAACACTTAGCAATATAAGGTAAGGATCAAGAGTAAGTGGAGTAATCCTAGGAAAGGAGTAGTGTCCTCCTCATCGTCGTGGTGTAGTAGCTATTGAAAAGGGAGCCTTCAGGTCGCCCTCAACTACGGTTGGCTAACTTACTTATTTCTGAGTGTATTATATCTATTCAATCAGAAAACTCATTTGAAATTTTTTGCATTTATTCTGGAGAATTATTGAATTTAATTAAATTGAATATTCATAATTCAAGTTCATCAGGTGATATGGAACACTTTGTTATACATAAATACAAAAATTCAAACATAATGGAAAATATCACCGTTTCAGATCAGCTTTAGTCTTTTCTTTTGAGTGGTGTTTGCGATCATATGATTGGAAAGTGTTCCATTAAACATGACAATAGAATAGCATCTTATAGTGGAGAACACAGAAATCTTGTTCACTCGATAGTGTTGATCAGGTAAATGAATGTTGTAAGAAAGGAACATTTCAAGATGAGTGAATATTCTGAAACAAGGCTTTTCAGATTCTTAATAAGAGCTTTGCTGCTTTCATATTACATATATAATAGCATGATTTTATTTGTCCTTAATCCATGACCATTGTCAATCCTTTTCTCCTTTATTTACAATGCATTTCTGTAGTAAAATTATGTATGTACAGTGTATGTGTGTGTTGTGTGTGTGTGTGTGTGTGTGTGTGTGTGTGTGTGTGTGTGTGTGTGTGTGTGTGTTTCTGCATAAAAAAAAAAATATATATATATATATGTGTGTGTGTGTGTATGTGTGTGTGTGCTTAGACAGCAGTCTTTCATCTAAGCATGTTTGATTAAATAATAAAAACACATGTTGTCTATATAATTTTATTAAGATCCTTTCAAGTTTCCTGATAAGTGTTTTGGTTTCAGGTTGGAATTGGTGGATGAATTTACCAAAATTGTCCTGAGTGCTTTCGGACCTTTCAGGGGTTGCTTGCATTTACTTTCACATCTTTCAAAGGTTGCTTGCATTTACTTTCACATCTTTCAGAGGTTGCTTGCATTTACTTTCACATCTTTCAGAGGTTGCTTGCATTTACTTTCACATCTTTCAGAGGTTGCTTGCATTTACTTTCACGTCTTTCAGAGGTTGCTTGCATTTACTTTCACATCTTTCAGAGGTTGCTTGCATGTGTAAAGAGTGTTTTTAAAGAGTTTTGAAATTTTGGGGGTTTTTATAACATAACGAAACTACGCAAACGCAGAGTTGGATAAAACTGAGATGCTGATGAATTTAAAAAACAGAATGCTATCAACAGAAATAAAATATTATCAAGAAAATATGGAATATTTAAAAAGAAAAAATATAAAGGCATTTCAAATCATTGTCACTATTTTGAAATTAATCTGTTGATTTTAGTTTATTTTTATTTTTATATGTAGGGCTTCAAGGATTTGTAGTCATAGCTTATTTATTTCATGTGCCATAGTGTTTTCAACTAGAATTTTTCAAAATTTGGATTTGGGAATAGAATGGGTTTTAAGATGTAAGGCTATGGAGCTAGAATCATTAATGTGCATCATAAGCCGTCGTGAAACAGTTGTAGTGGTAAGACCAACATATGCATCATTTTCTTTGGAGACATAGTCTCCGAAGGGACATTTGAACATATATATGATGTTTGTCCAAACAAGAAGTTCAGTGGAGGGGGAAGTGTTATTAGAAATAGCTAGGTTGGAGGTTTTTAATTTGTTGTAGTAAATGATAAGTCTTACTTTTTTGGTAGGGAAAACATTTTTTTGGATAAGGTTATATGATATATGTTCATCTATCTTATAATTACTATGAAATTGGTTTTTGTAGTATAGGTTTATTGATTGTTTATGGTTTAGGATATTGTCTATATTATTAACATAACTATAAACCTATACAGCAAAAACCAATTTCATGGTAATTATAAGATAGATGAACAAATATCAAAAAACCTTATCTCAAAAAATATTCTCTCGACCAATCCTACCAAATGATGATATTGATGATGTCTTTCTATATAGATCAAGTAAAGATGATGTTAATGATGATGATGATACTATTGATGATGATGATGTCTTTCTGTATAGATCAAATAAAGATGATATTGATGATGATGATGATTTTGATGTCTTTCTATTTCGATCAATTAAAGCTGATGGTAATGATGATAATGATGTTATTGATGATGATGTCTTTCTATATAGATCAAATAAAGATGAAGTTAATGATCATGATGATGATATTGATGATGATGATGATGATGATGCCTTTCTATATAGATCAAGTAAAGATTATATTAATGATGATAATGATATTGATGATGATGATGTCTTTCTATACAGATCAAATAAAGATGATATTAATGATCATGATGATGATACTGATGATGATGATGATGATGTCTTTCTATATAGATCAAGTAAAGATGATGTTAATGATGATGATGGTATTGTTGATGATGATATCTATCTATATAGATCAAGTAAAGACAATGTTAATGATGATGTCTTTCTATTTAGATTAAGTAAAACTGATGTTAATGATGATGATATTGATGATGATGATGATGATGCCTTTCTATATAGATCAAGTAAAGATTATATTAATGATGATAATGATATTGATGATGATGATGTCTTTCTATATAGATCAAGTAAAGATGATATTAATGATGATGATGCTGTTATTGTTGATGATGATGTCTTTCTATATAGATCAAGTAAAGACGATGTTAATGATGATGATGTTACTGATGATGATGAACTTCACTTTGAACTTTACTTATTAATCAATTTTTTCCACCTACTGAAGGATTTAAAGAATGACTTAAATCAGAGGAGTTGATGTAAAGTTGGTTTTAATGAAAGAAATTACAAAGTTGAAAGACTCTGCTGATAGCAGTGAATGTTTTATGTATTATTAAAAAAAGCGTTTGGAATAATGGTTAACATTTTACCTGGGAAAATATGAAACATTTTTGGTTATTTACAGGCCCATTGGCCTAGTAGTTGGAGTGTTCGCAACTGGAGTTCAATCCCAGGTTGAGTCATAAAATAGTACTTGATATTTCCTTGCTTAACATTCAGCATTGATATGGATTAAGGATTATGTATGGATAAGTATGGATTAAGGGTAAAGTGGAGTATTCCAGTGAAAGGAGTAGCACTCATCCCTACACCTTGGTATAGTAGCTAATGAAAAGAGAACCTTCAGGTCGCCCTCAACTATGGTTGCCAACTTTACTTTACAATGGACAAGAAAAAATGCACCAATTTCTTTTGAGTAAAAATAGAAAAAGACATAAAAGGAAATTAAAGAGGCTTTATTGTAAAAAAATGTTTAGATTTTTTGGTACATATACTGTATCATCAATAGTACATATACTGTATCATCAATAAATATTACTGCTACTGGTTTGTGGTAAAAGGCTAATTTTCTTTTCAAGAAATTTATATAATAAAAATAGATATTATAAGCTATTATTTACTACCAAATTCAACAGCTAAGACACTATAAGCTTTTCTTTCCCTGGATATGCATATTTAGGTGCAATAATGCATATGTATATTGGTGTGAGTGTGTCTATATAGGTATGTATAAATATAGGCATAACATATATGTATGTATCATATGCCAGGGAGTATGTATGTATCTGTTAAAGTGTATGTGGGTATAGGTATATATTCATGTATTTATTTGGATGTGAGTGTATAGTAGTATCAAAAAGATAGCTTAACATTCTATGGAGGTTGGCAGATTTTGAATAGAATAGAAAGAGGGTCTTCTGGATGGGGATGAAATGGTTTGTTCTTTAATATCTATAATAAACTTGAATCTTGGCGGTCAAGGGTCAGTAGACAAGGACATAATTTTTAAGGTATTTTAGTTCTGTAAAGACCAAGTAGGGGAAGTGGTTTTTCTTTTTAGAATTTGGGACCCAGATATTCATGTGAGCAATTGGAGTGAAACAGATTAGCTGCTGTCCAATTTGGGTGGGCCATTAGACTGTGCTGTGGGGTTGGTTTTTCTTTCCACATATAGTCCATTACGATTGTTCACAAGAAGAACACTGACAACTGGTCCACTCATTTTGGTGCCCCTTACTAAAAAGTTAGAGAGTGAATAAACAAAGGACACGTGTATTGATATCTTGGCCTCAGGGTGCTCACCTCCCAGGTCTTTGCCTGCTTGCAGAACTAAGTTTATTATTTGATGCTTGAGATGTCACTCATGAGTCTTAATTAAAGTACAGCCCCCGCCATAAAATGGCCTTGTGCCAAATTCTGACATGGTGAGATGTCAGATTAATCAAAGTTTATTGTCAGAATTGTTTGTTCTTGTTTTCTTCATAAAGTTGACCAATAGATTAAAAGGTTTCAACTAAAACCTGTGTCCAACTAATCTTTTCTTGACAATGAGCACAAAATGGGATTGAAGGTTTAGTTTATGTTAGTTTGTGAGGCATATATCAAGTGACCATTATCAATTCAAGCTGTGGGAGGTACTCACTGAGGTGGGCAATATTGTAGTTCTTATTGTTCAGTAAGTCCATCACTTCACTCTGCATGTGATTGAAAAACCAGACAAATGAAATTGCAATGTAGTTCAATTTAGAAACATATGCTTTATGAGTTCAAACTGGGTCATAACACTGTAGAAAATGATGGAGGTGCGCGTGGTGTAAAGGTTATCGTCGTAGGAAATGGACACGATGACACGAGTTCAAATCCTGGACCAGGCTAATTGCATTTCACATAGCACTAATACCCTTGGGAAAGGTATGAATCCAATTATTCTCCTTCCAGCTATGGGTAAATAATAGGGCAGACTAGGTTCTACAACCTTGGTGAGGCAACTAGTCTTGGAGAAGGAAAACTCTGAATCCAAACCTGTTAAACTCCACTTAAAAATTGACCTTTTGTCATATCCTGCCCGAGTGAAGGGGTTGGTAAATATGCATAGCACTGTAGAAAAAAATAAAAGCATTTGTTGTGTGAAAGATGAAGGTGCAGTTGATCACAGTACAGTAACCAGATGGTTCAAGAAATTTTGCTCAAATTGCAAGAACCTCAATGATCAAGCAGATTCAGATAGGTCTAAAACTGGGAATTCCCAGGTTGCGCTTTAAGTCACAGTGGCAAATCCAGTTAGTAGCACTTGGAGAGTATCAGAAGAGTTTGACATCTCATAGTCAAATGTGATAAGGCGCCTTTGGTGGTGTAATGGTTAGCAAGCTCAGCTAGCAAACCTACACGAGTGAGTTCGAGTCTCATTGGATGCCCCTTTCATATGGCCTTGTGCCACATCTAAACAAAAAGCTTAGTAAATTTCCATAGTCAAATGTGATTTGTCACCTTCAGTACCTCAGCAAAAGTATTAAAAGTATTTAAAGCTGCTGAATTGTGCCTTAGGATACCAAAATATCACAAAACTTGTAATTCACACAAGTATGTTTTGGGTGAAAACATTTTGTTTTCAATTAGATATTTTAAAGCAATAAAAAATTGCTGTTTGAGAGGTGACGGTGCAGTTGATCACATTAAAGTAACCAACTGGTTCAAGAAAATATGTTTAGGGTGCAAGAACCTCAATGATCAAGCAAGATCAGGTAGGCCTGAAACCACGGATTCTGAGGTTGTGCCCTAAGCCATAGAGATAAATCTAGAGTGTAGCACTTGGAGAGTATCAGGAGAGCCTTGCATCTCACAGTCCAGTGTGATTTGTCATTTTCCCTACCTCAGCAAAAGCATCCAGAGCTGCTGAATTGTATATCATGTTAGTAAAATATTGCAAAACTTTTGACTCACCCAAGGATTTTTGATTTATACACAAATCATCATTGGTGGGAAATTGATTAAAGCAGAACTTTTGTGAAATTTCGTAAAAGATGCTATGATTTTTCTATCAAAAAAATAAGTTAGAATATCAATTCCTTTTGATTTTATTCCTGAAATTAAAGAGAATAAGTTATTAATAATTCTTCCCATCCTATTTGATTCTAAAAACAAGTGCAAAATTATTTTTTCAAACAAAGACAACAGGTTGCTCATAATATTAGAGAAATCCTATCTCATTTGACCTTGAAAAAAATTGTATTTCTGAAAGAAAGACAACAGGTTTCCAAATAATTCCTGTGAATTGTTATATTTTATCTTGAAAATCCAAATCAGTCACCCAACTGCAGGATTGGAATTCAATGGGAAGTATTTCCATAAAATTCATTGCTGGTCAGTTGATATATTTATATTGCTTTTCTTCTACTGATTAAATTTATAGCCTAAAACTATGAATATTAAGCAACAACAAAAAAAAGCTCTTATTTGGCTGGGGAGTAAGAGGAGAGTGACATGTATTTCTGTTCTTGTCAGGTTGTCAGTGATGTACACAAATTGAATAAAAAATAGCCTTCTTAATCCTTATGACAATAAATCTGTACCAATATAAAATTCGAAATCTATAAGAGAAATATTCCACTTAAACCTTTCTTTAGTAAAGTGTTTTTTTTATTGATTTTTAGGGTTTTTTATTTCTATTATTTGCTGAATGAAATATTGGAAATACTTGCCGTAAATCTGTCAGCATTCTTTTAAAAATAACATCAAACTAGAACACACAGCAAACTGGATCCATAAAATGAGAATTTTCAAAATGAAGTTTTTCAAATAAGAGTGCTTTCTAGATTTTAGAAAATACTCCATCTTGTGATGTGGTCAAAATCTCTTATGTGCATGTTGTTCAATTCATAGCAATGAATTGAAAAACATTGGCTGATATTAAAACTTGCCTATAAAAAAAAACAACTTTTATTTTGTTTTTGAGAAGTTGTTTGTTGAAGATATTAAAATTTCATGTATTGTGAGAAAAGAGCATTTTAACAGGAATTGTCTTTTATTGATTCTAAATATATACATACTCTATAGGCAAAAAGTTTGGAGAAACCTTGTATTTCTTTAAAACTCATCTGAAAATGAGATATTTTTGTATTCTTTTATGTTAAAGATAAAATTTCAGTAACTACTGTATACTTGCTTTCTTTTTTCACTTTCTGCATAATTTCTACATATATATACACTCTCCTATTATAACCAAACTGTTCAAATTTAAACTCATTTGTCCATAATAGATAATGCTTAATTATGAATATTTTGTATGAGAAACATTGTTTTGTTTTCATCATTAACTCCTCAGAAAACTTTTTAAGATCATCAAAATTTTCAACTAAGTTAAATTTTAATAAAGGTCCTAGATGTTAACTCAGCACTAACCAATATTGTTACACTGGCTGCTGTTAACAAGGAACTCTCATTTTGGCCAAAACATAGCTGTCAGTTTGAAAAAAAATGATTGAGCTATTACAACTGCATTTTCATGATTTTTTGTTTATTTGAAGAAACAGGTGCAAATTTTGACCGAAAAACAAATAAGGACTTGATTACTAACAGCAAAATACAGCTCCAAAATTGACAGATGAACTTAAATCTTCTTGACAGCGACCTGTGTCACTCACAACTGTGAAAAATCAACTTAGATCAGTGGGGCTCGAGAGGTGCGGAGCCATTAAGTAACCTTTGTTACAGATGGTGAATAAGCAGAAAAGACTGTTATGAACCAAAAAAGCATTAAAATTGAACATTGAAAGAATGACAAAATGTACAGATGACTCCAAATTTAAACTTTTTGGTTGAAAGAAAGTCCACAGATGAGTCCAAATTTGAACTTTTTGATTGAAAGAAATGAGTTCCAGTGAGAAGAAAGCCTGGAGAATGACTGAATGTGAAAAGAGTGGTTCTAATAGATAAGCATAATGGTGGGTCTGTCATCGAGTGAGTGTATTTTGGGGGAGATAGGACTGGAGATTTGATTCAAGTCAAGGGAATCATAAAAAAAGAACAGTATCATTCAATTTTTCAAATAAAAGCAATACAATCTTGTTTATGCATAAATAGAAAAAATTTACCTTTTAACAAGACAAAAATCCAAAACACTTCTAAATTCTATCAAAATTACTACAAGTCAAAAAAGGAAACAAAATTTTGGAAATTATGACTTGGCTGTCAAAATTTTCTAACCTCTCACCAATTGGATTAGTTTGTATTGAATTGGATTTGAGAGTTTGAATAGAATACCGAAAAATTCAGGTTGAGCTTCGTCAGTGCTTGAAAAATCATTAGGAAGATCTGTCATCTATTTCTTTTCAAATACAGTTGGAAAGAATGCCAAGAATCTGTAAAACAGTAATGAAGGCAAGAGGCAATAATATTGAGGAAAACAATGCATGATGCAGTTGTATGGTAATTTTTACAGTTAAGTGCTCATTTTTGTGTGTGCATGTGTATATATATATATATATATATATATTGAGGCACCCCCAAAGATATTCTATTGGGTTCAAGTCTGGAGACATGCTTGGCCAGTCCATCACCCTTACCTTCAGCCTCTTCAGTAAAGTAGTGGTCATCTTAGAGGTGTGTTTGGGGTCATTGTCATGCTGGAACACTGCCCTGTGACCTAGTTTCTGGAGGGAGGGGATCATGCTCTGTTGCAGTGTTTCACAGTACATGCTGGAGTTCATGTTTCCCTTCATGAAATGTAACTCTCCAACACCTGCAGCACTCATACAGCCCCAGACCATGATATTCCCACCACCATGCTTGAAAGTAGGCATGACACACTTATCTTTGTACTCCTCACCTGGTCGCCGCCACACATGCTTGAAGCCATCAGAACCAAACAAATTAATCTTCATCTCATCAGACCAAAGGGCATAGTTTCAGTAATTGATGTACTTTGTTGACATGTCTTCAGCAAACTGTTTATGGGCTTTCTTGTGTATCGTTTTCAGAAGAGGCTTCCTCCTGGGGTGACAGACATGCACACCAATTTGATGTAGAGTGCGACGTATGGTCTGAGCACTAACAGGCTGACCCCCCACCTCTTCAATCACTGCAGCAATGCTGACAGCACTTCTATGCTGATCTTTCAAAGAAAGCATTTGGATTTGACGCTCAGCACGTGCACTCAGCTTCTTTGGACGACCTACCTGAGGCCTGTTCTGAGTGGACCCCACTCTTTGAAAACGCTGGATGATCTTAGCCGCTGTGCTGCAGCTCAGTTTCAGGGTGTTGGCAATCTTTTTGTAGCCTTGGCCATCTTCATGTAGTGCAACAATACGTCTTTTAAGATCCTCAGAGAGTTCTTTGCCATGTGGTATCATTTTCGAACTTTCAGTGACCAGTATGAGAGAGTGTGAGAGCTGCACTACAAATTTGAACACACCTGCTCCCTATGCACACATGGGCCTAGTAACACTAATGAGTCACATGACATTTTGGAGGGAAAATGACAAGCAGTACTCAATTTGGACATTTAGGGGTGTAGTTTCTTAGGGGTATACTCACTTTCGTTGGCAGAGGTTTAGCTTTTAATGGTTATATTTTGAGTTATTTTGAGGGGAAAATAAATTAACTCTGTTATATAAGCTGCACACAGACTACTTTTCATTGTGTCAAAGTGTCATTTTGTCAGTGTTGTCCCATTAAGAGATATACTTAAATATCTGCAGAAATGTGAGGGGTGTACTCACTTTTATGATACACTGTATATATATACACCCCCCCATACACATATATATACCTAACTTCTCTATTACAGTTAGGTGTGAAAAAAGGTAAATTTTTTTCAGCAAAATACAGCTTGTTTGTATGCAGATTTTTTTTTCTCCAAGAGTGATTGCCTTCTCAAGGATAAAGAACCCATAGATATGTACTTCCATACTAATATGCACTCATACATATGTATATGCATACTTACAAAAGTACATGTTCACACTGTTACAAACATATACAAGTATACATACCAATATATATATATATGTGTGTATGTGTGTGTGTGAGTTTGTGTGTGTGTGTGTGTGTGTGTGTGCGTTCCTCCAACTGATCCACCATGAACAGGATTTGAGACTAGCTCAATTTTTAAGTGGACTCCAGTTGTTTTTTTTTCAGAGTTTTCCTTCTTCTAGACTGGTTGCCTTAACAAGGTTAAAGAACTTTATTTGACCAACTATTTATTGCTGGGGGGAAAAAAGATGGATTCATGCTTTTCCAAAGAGCATTATTATCTGGTGAAATGCAATATTCATCCAGGATTTGAACTCGGGTCACCCTTTTCATTTTGCATGATAATAACTGTTACAATTAGTGCATAAATATATATATATATATATATATATATATATATATATATATATATATATATATATATATATGGAAGTAAATGATGGAAAGGAATCCAACAGAATGGAGAAAAAATGAAAAAAAAAAGTAATCATAAGTGAAGAATTTATTGTGAAGGAAAGTTAATGTAAAACATTTCGGTTTTAATGATAAAAGTTCATTAAGACCATAACATTTAACGTCGACTTTCCTTCACAATAAATTCTTCACTTTTGACTGCTTTGTTTTTCAATTTTACTCCATATATATATATATATATATATATATGTGTGTGTGTGTGTGTGTGTGTGTGTGTGTGTGTGTGTGTGTGTGTGTGTGTGTGTGTGTGTGTGTGTATGATTACACATTTATTGATTCTGGTTAAATGTATTCAGTTAAGAAATAATTGGCAAAGGTTTTAGTTTATTTAGATTCTGGAGAATAACTTTAAAAATATTTTAGCAGTTAAATTTTCCTCTAAGGAAATAAATGTTATAAATGTTAGGTGAATCAATACACAAGAAGAACTTTCTAGAATTTTTTTTTAAGCTTAATAACAAAATTGAAAGAATGTAATGTCCAAAATTCATTGTATAAAGAAGCAAAAACAGGAAATTCTGTTTTCCATGAAGAGATAATAGATATCAATATATTGATGTTTATTCCGTACCCCACTCCTAAAAAAAAAAAAAACTGGAGAGGTAGCAACTTGTAGGGTCCTATCTATGGGTCGAATAGAACTAAACTTCATTCTTATGCTGAACTGAACTGTTTGAAAGAGAATTGTTTTAACATTTCACTGTGTATAGACAATAACTATACTTATTCTAAACTGAATTGTTTGAATTAGAACTGTTTGACTAAACTGAATACCTTGAAATAGAAATATTTTTGAAGTAAACTGTGTACTTACATTTAAACTGAGTACTTATGCTAAACTGAATCATTTGAAATAGAACTGATTATTTGTATAGATATGGATTTGGCATTAAATAACCTACAAAGGTTGATATGCCATAAAACCCAAACAACAAACAACCAACCAACCCCAAAAACAAAAATTTCTACAGTTGTTATTTCAATCATACTGTACTTATTTAAGTGAGAAAATATAGAAATATTTTGGCAGTAGGAGCTTTTTATATTAGAATAATAAAAAGATCCTCTGAATATAGTTTAGAACTTAAAAACAATAATTATGGGGCCAATATTTCCAAATTATTTACAACCAAAAAGCAATTGTTTCTAAAGTTGAAAAGAAAGAAGATTATAGCAAATAAATCAAGATGTGGAAAGAAACTGTTATTATCAGAAGATAACTTTTTATTAACTGCCAAAAATAACCTAGATATTACAACTAAAGATCTTAAGAATAATTTAAATTAAAAGCAACATAAAATACTATTACTGCAAAGATCACACAGTGGACAAAGGACAGCAATTAGTTATTTTTTAAAAATTGTTTGTGTAAACTGAACATATAAATATTCTTAATTTTGAATTTTGGGGCAAACACTTTTTTAAAAATTTAATTTCTATAATTTTTTGTTGAAAAGTTACAATAGTTTGAAATTGATAGCTTTATCAAAAAATTAATGGTAAAATTTGTGTGTGCAAATTTATCATTGACGTTGTGGTGCAATTTCTAAAATGACTTTCTAGTCCAGATAAATAATGATTTAAGAGAAAATAGCCCTATAGTTTTCAGAAATCTTCTGATATTTGGTAGGGAAGTTTTAGTCATATAATATGACTATTTCAGAAACATTTTCCTTAAACATGCCACAAAAATGCTTATTTTTCAGTAAAAAATGAAATATGTTCTGCATGTCTGAAAATGTCATAAAACACTGAGGTAAAAATACCACTTATATATATATATATATATATTCTAAAACAAGGTTCAATATACTATCTCTTCAAAGTAATTTCATTTAGTTCTGCTTCAGCTATTATTATAAACTAAAATCCATGTCACACTGAATATTCATATTATTTAGTTTGATACTGCCATGTTAATACTCCTCCAAAGTCTGGATTTAGATGTAATTCTTTTACTTTTTTGCACATTTAGGTGTATGTCAAAAGTGTAATAGATATTAAATTATATCCAATATAGGACTATTTAGAGGTCATAAATGGATTCCTGGTAAAATTCTGGCCAATGAACATGCGTCCATTGTATGGTTTTATTATATTTCTTAACAAATTTGTACTCTTCAATACAAATAAAACAGCCAATTTAGCCTACCACAGAGCAGCCTTACAAGCATGCTAACCTATGCTGAAGGCTAACCATTTGAAAATTCAACTTGCATTTGTAAATGAACAAATTGATAAGCCTGTATTATTATCCTGGGATAATAGGTTATAGTCACAAGAGAAAAAATTCAACTTGTGGGCATGAAAAGAAATTTGTTCTGAGATGTCAAGATGAGACTTACAATCTAAAATATGAAGAACCATGGCAATTATGCTTTGTGTGTGAGGATCAGGAGAGCTTAGTAAAAGGTATTGGTATAATAAAAAAAGAGGATTATTTTGAAATATTGGATATCAACTTGATAGTGTCTGTCAAAAATCTGTAACTGAAGTATGGTGGGGGCTTTATTCATGACAATAATCCCCAACATACTTTAAAATTAGGAGGGAAGCGTGTTTAGCATTATGGTTATTGCCAAACAAATGGAATTAGTGACCTGAATTCAAATCCTGGATGAGTCTGTTTGTATTTCATTTTGTGCTAATGGCTTTAGCAAAGGCATGAATTTATCTGTTCTCTCCCAAGCTATGAGTAAATTGTCAGGCAAACTGAATTCTTTATCTTTATCTTTATTCTTTCTCGATTCGGTGGTTATGCAACCAATCTAGGAGAAAGAAAGCATTGACTACAAAAAACAGCTGAAGGCCAAAGCTGAGAGAAACAAATTTAACATTGGAAGCAAACTTAGCATAACAGCTGTTCTTGTAAAAAATGGAATCAGTGACCCAAGTTCAAATACTGCTTGAGGCTAT
>OY757920.1:46925825-47035825 GCA_963585895.1 Sepioteuthis lessoniana | reverse complement strand
TGTTCATATATATATATATATATATATATATATATATATATATATATATATATATATATATGATTTGTAAGTAAGTTTGTTGGTAATTTCATTTTTAAACAAGTTGTTAGACCTTATTTATACATGCACAGTTAAATGGTTTCAAGTATTCCAGTATAACATTAATAATTCTATTTAATATTAATCATTTGTTAACACACAGTTAAATGGTTTCAAATATTATTATCTAACATTGGTCATTCCTTTTATCAAGTATATATCTACGTAATATATGGTTTGGTTTGGTTTTTTGGCATATCAACCGTTGTTGGTTTTTTAATCCCAAATCCATTTTTATACATATAAACAATCCTATTTCAAAGAATTCAGATTAGCACAAGTACACAATTTAAATGTCAGACATTTCTATTTGACCCATTGGTAGGACCCTATCAGAGTGGACCTGGGAGTGATGGCAGTGAAGGGGTACTCTGCATTCCCCAAAGCTCAAGCATTATTGGAGCCAAAACATCAGATTGTTTAGTGTCATATTAAATACATTCATTGGGGGAGACTTACCCCTTTGCAGAGATGTAGCCAGTGTATTCTGCAGCCCCAGCTGACTGGACAACCTATGTATAGATAATTTGCACACTGTTGTATGTTTTTAAATATCTAACTATAATTATCCTTAGTAAGTGATCTATTCCCGCAATAGATGGGACCCTAACATGTACTACCATTCCGAGTCTTAGTAGACCTGTGAGTAATGATCATAAACTAGTATTCCACATTCTCCAAAAGCTCAAGGACTGGAGTCTCACCATCAAATGCAGGTTACTGTCAAACCTAGAACACTCAGTGGTAGTGGAGGTCTTACACCTTTACAGAGGTGCTGTTGGTATATTCTACAGCACTAGCAGGCAGGGTGGTCCTAGATAGGACCCTAAAAAGTGCTACCACACTGGGTCAAAGTAGACTTGAGAGTAATGTGCTTCAGATCTCCTGAACCGGAGCCTCAGCATCAGTAGTAGTTTACAGTCATACCTAGGACACATATTTGTTTCACCTGTCTATATGGGGATAGAGTCAGCTTATTCAAAGCCCTACAAATAAGACATGAAAATAATTAGTATTGAATTGTAAAACTTAGTAAATTTGGTGACCTTCATCAAGGGTGACTCAAAGCTTTTTCAATAGCTACCACACCGAGGTGTAGGGGAGGGTGCTACTCCTTCCCCTGGATTTCTCCACTGCTACTTCTTGGTGTAGTAGCAATTGAAAAGGAAGCATTCGGGTCACCCTTGACTACAGTTGCCAACTTTAATAACTTACTTTTAATAATACTTATAGTCATATGATTTTATAAAAATTGCCCTGGGTATGGCACTTAACAGTATCCTATGGTGAGACTCCAGTTCTGAAGCTCATTGGTATTTCTCTAAACTCTACTTTAACTCAGAGTGGCAGTACCTGTTAGGTTTTGATCTATGGGTCAAATAGATCTGATTGGTATTTAGTAGAAATACTTTAAACCATGTAACTATGTGCAAAGAAATGAGTATTACTAAATAGAATCATTTACGTTAGATAGAAATACTTGACACCATTTAACTTTATGCATATTATTTGTATTAAGAACAGGTACTTGAAGCTACAAATGTTTAGTAACTTAAAATCATATAATTGCTTGCAAAAACAAAAAGACTAACATCAGCATTGAATAAGGGTTAACCAACCAACCAACCAACCTAATTTTGAACATTTAACTAAGTCACATTTTTATCCCTCAGATGACAATACGATGTTGGTTATGATATCTGGACAAAAAATGACAACCGTATTTGTAATCACAATAATAGCTTTAGAAAAAGATGTCTTATATCTGTTTCTTTTTTTTCCATATTTTTTCAGTATTTAAATAACATGAAACATGAATCATGTCAACAACAATTATATGAAGGTTAATGATGATCTCTTCCAATCAAGATCACCTCAGATTGTTTGTCTGTTCCAGTAATTCCCTTTTTCTGCAGTTGTTTAGCAAGAAAACATGTTTTGTTAGACAAGATCTGAACATCTCAATAACCAGTGGGATGGCCTTGATATAACTTGGAAATCCATCAGTGGTAATCTTAATGAGCCTAAGGGAACTGATACTCTCCAAAGGGATTACTCAATCAACACTAAGTAGCTACTGAGCAAACTTGTGCTCTGTATTATTCTTACATTCATGAAAAATATACCTTACATATACATATTTATGCAATTTTATTTTGGTTGCAGAAGTGATGCTATTCTGTATGTCATTACAGTACTGACTTCTGATACTGAAGAGCTTTCTAATAAATAATACCTAATGATATCCGTTCTTACTATATAATATTTCACTTGAAATAATAAAATCCTTGAAACTTTGGTTTGTAAGAAGGTCATTTTTTTCACAAAAATATATGCTGTCTTATTTATAACTTATACTGGCTTTATGTAAACTAAACCCAGTAAAAATAGCATCTGATGGCAAGATTTGTATTAGAGTAATACACTTAGAGGATAAAACAATTTTAGTTTAGTTGGTTAGGTTAGGTTTTTATAACATATCATCCACTGTAAGTTATTTAGTGCCAAATCCTGTTTATATATATATTTTAAATATATATGATTTGTTAACATTTTTTAGATAATATTCTTAAACAAGCCTGAGCTCTTTTCTGTACACAGTGAAATGGTTTCAAGTATTGCTATATAATAGTAACAATTTAACACCAGTCATTTGTTTGCACACATAGTTTGTGGTATTGATCCATAGATAGGAGCCTATCAGATGCTATCAGTTCACATCAGAGTCGACTTGGGAGCAATGGCAATGAATGCGTACTCTCCAAAAATGCTAGGCTGGAGCTTCACCATCAGATCATTCAATGTCATATCAAGATACTTGTTGGTGGAGATGCAGAGATGCAGTCGATGTATTCTACAGCCCCAGCTGACTGGGTTGAAAACAATTTTGCAATCTTAGTCGATCTTAGTCGACCTTAGTCGTGGGTGACCCGAAGGCTCCCTTTTTAATAGCTATGACACCGAGGTGTAGGGGAGAGCGCAACTCCATTCTCAGAATTGCTCTATCTTACCCTTGATCCTTACCTTATAATTCTGAGTGTTAAGCAAGGCAGCATTAAATACCATTTTTTGAGTCCTTGGTATGACTCAACCTGGGATTGAATCTTAGTTTCTCAGACCATTGGCGAATACTCTATTCATTAGAATGATGGCCCTGTGCTGAAAATCATCTTTTTTTGATAATCAAAATTATCAATATAATGAAGATGACTATGAAACTTGAGTAGGGCACCTTGCATAGTCAATAGTTACTGAGTTGATCACCTAGTTCCCAGCAGTGCTGGTGTTGTTCTTAGGTAAACTATGCTTAGTAAATGATGACTGTAAAATTCTAGTTCAAGTTCTTCACTCCTTAATAAATAGAACCATCACTATCATTATTATCTCTTTTACAATGAGAGCCCAATTAGTTTAGAGTCTGTTTAGTAAAACGTATAAATTAAACAAATATTTCTGATTATTCCTTGTTTCACCAGAAGAAAATGATTAATCTGTGTTAATAATAACATTTATTTTGGAGGTACCCGTGACGTAATGGTTATCGTTGTAGGAAATGGACACGACGACATGAGTTCAAATCCTAGATGAGACTAATTGCATTTCACATAGCACTAATGCCCTTGGGAAAGGTATGAATCCAATTATTCTCCCTCCAGCTATGGGTAAATAGTAGGGCAGACTAGGTTCTTCAGCCTTGGTGAGGCAACTAATCTAGGAGAAGGAAAACTCTGAATTCAAACCTGTTAAACTCTGCTTAAAAATTGACCTTGTGTCATATCCTGCCTGAGCGGAGGGGTTGGTAAATAAGATAATAACATTTATTCAATGATTTTTTTTAGATTATATATACTTGACATGATGTAAAATGCTATTAATATGTGCAGGGTTGGTTTATTTGTTTAATTGCATATCAACTTTTTATGGGTTATCTAAGGCTGAGATTTGATTCAATTGTAAGTGCAGCCCAATCAGCTGGACCTGAAGAAAACATCAACTGCATCTCTGCAAAGGGGTAAGACCCTCTTCCCAATGAGTGTCTTGGATATGACATTAAATAATCTGATTGTGAGGTTCCAATTATGCTGGAACTTTGGGGAATGCTGACCTGGAGTGGTAGCACCTGAAAGGGTCCTATCTAAGGGTCAAATAGAACTGTTTGACATTTAAACTGAGTGCAAACAAATGAGTTATGCTAAACTGACATTTTTTAGTATTTCATTAGAAATAGAACTGTTTGATCATTTAACTGTATTTAAACAATGACTGTAGTTTAACTGAATTGTTTAAGAAACATAGCAATGCTGGGACCCATTTAACTTTGTCGACTTATGTTAAACTAAATTGTTAGAAATAGTACTGTTTGATCATTTGACTGTGTATATGTACAAAATGTGTTTACAAATCATATATTTAATATATATGTAAAAACAGGATTTGGCATTAAATCACCAATAATGGTTGATATGCCGTAAAGTGAAACCAAATCAAAACATCATTTATAAGTATTTGATTATGATCATAATTATTCATCTAATAAAAACAATTTTCACAGAGTTATACAGTTCAAGTATTCCTATCTAATAGAAATAATTTTCAACTGGAACTATTTCACTCAGAGGTTAAATGCTAACACACCTGTTCAAAATGAACCTGGGAGTAATGACCACAAAAAAATGATTATACATTCACCTGGGTTCCTGAATAGGAGCCAAACCCCCTCATGCAATTTAGTGTTTTATGAGATGCAGTCATCGTATTCTATGTTTCACCAATAGGGTGAAATATATGAAAAGCCTTAAGCACTTCATTAGGATGTTATGGCACACAAGTTAGTCCTTAATTGTCAATTACAACTGATTATTGAGTTTAGTATTTATTATATATACCACATTTTCGGTCTTGTGTCATATCTAAGCTAAACTTAATATTTTATTTTGTGTGATGTAATGGCTATTGAGTTTGACTAACCGTCCATTACTAGTGAATTTGATTCTTACTGGGTACCGTATATCTTTGACCTTATGCTAAACTAGACAGAGCTTAGTCAATGGGGGAGACCCTGTGGTGTAGGAGTTATCATGCTGGACTACAACATCATAGTAAAACATTACATTCAGTTTTGGACCAAAACCCTTGGGAAAAGTATGAACCCTCTTATCTACCAAGTTATGATTTAAATAGTACTACTACAACTCTTCAGAAAGGATGGCTTTGACATTAGATAACTCATGTCGGTTGGTAGGCCATTAAACAAATAAAGAAACCAAACCTTAGTAAATGACATGCGTAAGGTGTATATTGGAGCTATCTCAAAATATTATCTTTACAAAAATTCTTTTTTCTTTATTGTTGAGGGGTAACTGAAATAGTGCAATGGGCTAGCAGAATATTATCAATATTGTTATTTTGGCTTCACATGCAATTGATACTGATTGCAGACTTGATTATTTGGTTTGATTCGGAAAATGTAGAGTTCACTTGACCTTGATTCACAAAACAATTTTTTGTCCCATGTTTTAGGTTATATATTTACAATAACAAAGCAATCAATTTGCCGGCCAATTTGGTAAGCTGTCCAATGGTTTACTGGTAATTTGCAAATCAAAAAAAATTAAAGATTCGCTTTTATTAATTTATTGTTGGCATCAGAGAAAATTGTTTGCATTGCTTTCAGACTTTGAAAGCAATATGAAGACTTTTGGTTGTATATTTGAATAAACATATTTTCTTGAATTAATTTTTAGTTGAGAAACCAAAATAAGCATTCCCAAATGAATCTAGAATGTTACTGGTGTGTATCAAAAGTATATCTTCTTATCATAATTTTCCACATCTTTTTGTTTGTCCGTTATCTTATAACTCCAGGACAACAAAAGCTATGGCAACCAAATTTTTTGCGCTGACTAATGAAACACTGGAGTAGGTTTTAATATATTACTTTTTGAACATTACAGAATCTTAAAATTTTTTAGCTTAGTATATTAATTGCAATGTGATTATAATGCAAAATGGAAACCTTACTTTGTCAAGTTAACTAAACTCAAACTCCATTCTCTTTTTTAACCTTATAAAAAGTAAACATCAAGAAGAAAATTTCCAAGCCATAAGTCATAACTTTTGTTCCAGGATTCTTTCATGATTATTCTTTTTTTATTCACCAGAAATTCAAGGCTTAAAAGAAAAACATTGTGTTTATATTTGTAGTACAAAACAGTTCTAATTCAAACTATTCAGTTGAGTATAATTATAGTTTTTTGTTTTTTGTTTACACACAGTTAAATGTCAAAGCAGTTCTATCTTAAACAATTTATTTTAGCATAAGTACACAGTGTAGTTCTATCTGACCTATAGATAGGACCCTATCAGGTGCTACCATTACGGAACAGAGTGGACCTAGGAGCAATTGCAATGAAGAGGTACTCACACTTCTCAAAGCTCCAGCATTACCGCAACTTCACCATCAGATTGTTTAGCAGCATATCCACGACACTCGTTGTGTGTGCGTGGGGGGGTCTTACCCTTCTGCAGAGAAGCAGTCGGTGTATTCTACAGCCCCAGACGACTAGGCAAACAATCTGAAGGATTAGCTTGTTAAACATTAAATCAATGAGACGTTGGCAATGGCTTCAAAGCAATAATGAATAAAAACATTTATATATCACAGAATTTGTAGAAGAAATGGAGACCTTTAGTGCCTGTAAAACTGTCTTCTTCAACACAACCTCTCCAGCATAGATTGTCCAAATGTATTGAGAAATCATTGATAAGATGCAATCTACCTTTGTACCGGTGAAGTATCGCTAAAAATGCATCATGGGAATGCAGGCTTTTGAATTGCAAGATTTATCTTTAGAATAAGGCAAGGAATACTTCCTATCACAAGTTCTGTGGAGAATAAGAAAGCTAATTTCATAACAGATAAAATGGCATTGTGCTCCTGTGAACAGTTCAGAACAACAAAAAGAAATCTAATGCTAAGGTGTATCAAAAGTATTTTCTTTTTTCTGACCTTTATATCAGAGCTTATTTCAGGTAAACATCTTGAAATTATCACTACATTGAATATATATATATATATATATATATATATATATATATATATGTGGGTAGAGTGTTCGGGGAGACCTGGGTTCAATCCTGGGTCGCGTCAAACCAAAGACTTTAAAAATGGTACTTGATACCTCCTTGCTTAACACTCAGCAATATACGGTACGTGTCAAGGGTAAAGTGGAACAATCCAGGGAAAGGAGTTGCGTCCTCTCCTACACCTTGGTGTAGAAGCTATTGAAAAGGGAGCCCAGTGGTCGCCCACGACTCCTGTCGCCAACTTTACTATACTATATATATAAATATACATATAAATTCGAGTAATACACGACTTTGCGTAAGGAACTAACACCACTTCTGATCCACAGAATAGTACTTTTATCATATAGTGTGCGTAATAAATGTCGGTAAGCTCAGACGATTTCAAAAAACTATTTCATTTAATGTATGTTTTTAAGGTGAAAGTCGGTAATTACTCCAGTATATACAGTATATGATTAGCAGTCACGAACAAAATATGTCAGGGCTTTCTGCTTTGAAAACAGAACCGAATTAAAATCAAAATGATTAAAAACTGCAATCTCTAAATCTGTAAACCATTACCTAAAGTTTCATGCAAAAAGGCTCTATTATCTTGGCAAGATCACTGCTTTTTATTTCAGTCCGTTATACCTCAACCAATCACAACCTTCTACCAATGAAGGTAAGTTTTATATATATATATATATATATAGTAATTTACAAATCTCTTTGCTTCGATGTGGCACAAGGCCGAATGAATGGGCGCCCAATGAGACTCGAACTCATTCGTGTAGGTTCGCTAGTCTATATATATATATATATATATTCTTTTTTATCATATTAGGTTGTAGAAAAATTATTGATGTTTTTGCATACCTTTACTCAAAAATTATCGAAATAAATATGCATTTGCTACGATGCATGCTCGGAAAAAGACAACGTGTCCTTTGCAAACGTGGGACATTGTATATTTGTTAAATCAGGCGCTTTAGTGTCTGGAACATTATATTAGAAGGCAAAACAAATATAGATTTGGATTAAAATCGTTAAATTTGAATTTTACTTAATAGAATCTGACTGAGCTGAAAACTTTGGGATTTTAGTAATTTACTTAATACAAAAAGTATTCTAATTCTTCTTATTTGTTCACCTCAGTAATAGACTGTTTATAAAAGTTGGAACAGGGTATGACACAAGATCATTTTTAGTGAAGTACAACTGGTTTGAATTCAGGGGTTTTCTTCTTCTAGACTGGTTGCTATACCAAGGTTAAAGCGCACAGTTTTCCTTACTATTTGCTGATAAGAGAATAGTTAGATTCTTATTTTTCCCCCCAAAGGTAATAGCACAGTTTGAACTACAAACTGCTTCGTCTACGATTTGAACTCGGGTCGCCGAGTATATCGACTATGATTATAACAGCTGTCCTACGAATGTGTTTTCTTTCTTAGGTTTTCTTGTGTACGGCAAGTTAATAGACGAAGATATTTACTGTATTTGAGGGCATAGAAAGCGCACTTCTTATACTTACAATATCTTTTTTAATTCCACTGTGTCTTATATGCCGCATGTAGGGTTAGAATTCAGCCGAAGTCGGCCGAAATGAATTAACTGGCAACTCTTATTAGCTTAGACATTTTTAATGTAACTTTTAGATACCTATTGTCATTATTTAAAAGGCTTTCATGCGGATTAAAAGTGTTATTGATAATATTCATTATGTTAATTTCATCACATTTTATTACTTTGTTTAACTAAAATTATATGCCATAAATTCATAATATATATTCGTAAAATATATTTGTTTTATTGATATTTTTCTTGCGATAACTTCCGGTTGCATTGGTATTAATACAATCAGAATTTTCATATCTTAATTATTCCACTAAGATAGTGTTATGGTTAGCAAGCTAGACTAGTAAACCTCACAAGTGAGTTTGAGTCATATTGGGTGCCCCATTTATACGGCCTTGTGCCACATCTGTGCAAAAAACGTTCAGTAAATTACTATTCCACGTTTACAAGACGCAGGTTCTACAGATCATATAAGAGAAAATTTTTTACTGAATTTCACTCCTTCAGATATGAAAACAACAAGAAAGAGGTTAAGCTACACTGTTGCATACAAGCTTCATGTAATAAACTATGCTAAAAAGCATGGAAATAGAACTGCTGCAAGATATTTTGGCCCTCTGCCTACAGAAAACATGATACGTTACTGGCAGTTGCAGGAAAATAACCTACGGGCAGCGAAGAAAGGAAACTGTAAGCTTCGCCACCCAGACCCACACTAGCCTGAAATTGAAGAGGAAATTAAAACGTGTGTTGTAGATGAGAGTAGTATAGGCAGAATCCTTACTACAAAAATGATAAGGAACGAGGCAAGAAGATTAGCAAACGAAAAGAGGATTCAAAACTTTAAAGGGACAGAAGAATGGTGTTATCGCTTAATGAAGCAGTAAGGTTTGTCAATGCGTACAAAAACAACAAGTGCGTAAAGAATACCAAATGACTATGATGATAAAATAGTAAAGTTTCATGAATTTGTTATACATAATCGAAAAATAAATTTTGAACCAAGCCAGATAGGAAATATGAATGAAGTCCCAGTAATGTTTGATGTTCCATCAAACAAAACAATGAGTATTAAAGGATTTAAGACTATTACAATAAAAACCACAAACCATAAAAAGACCCATTATGATTGTTTTATTCTTGCATGTTGTGCTGATGGCACAAAACTGCCTCCTTTACAGATTTTTAAGAGAAAAACTTTACCAAAAGATGAAATATCAAAAGGTGTGCATGTTCATGTTCATCGAAATTGTTAGATGGATGAAGCTGGTCTACAGTTATGGCTACAAGTTGTATTGGAAAGACGTCCTGGTGGACTATTACGAAATCCCTCTCTTCTGGTTTGGAATTAGTACCGAGTGCAGAGAACTGAATACATTCATAAGAAGTGGCGGAATTGAAGACAGAAATAGCGGTTATTCCTGGTGTACTAAAGAGTTAGTTGCATCCTCTGGATGTGTCTTTGAATCGACCATTCAAGCAAAACATGAAGGAGAAATGAAACACGTAGATGCCAATGCCTGATCACAACCTTACACTTACGGGAAGAATAAAAAGACCCAGCATTGTACAATGGGTGAATTGTTTGTTTGTTTGGATTTAATGGTATATCAACCATTGCAGGTTATTTAATGCCAAAGTCATTTTTATGCAAATAAACAGTTCTATTTCAAACAATTCAGCTTAGCATAAGTACACAGTTTAATTGTCAAAAATATTTCTTCTTCGAGCTATTCCCTTTAGTCAAACAGTTTTAATTCAAACAATTCAGTTTTGTATAATTATTGTTTTTGTTTACGCATAGTTAGATGACAAAACACTTATATTTCAAACAATTCAGTTTAATGTAAGTACAGTTTCAATGTCAAAAACAGTTCTATTTCAAACAATCCAGTTTAACATTCAAAAACAGTTCCATTTCAAACCATTCAGTTTATCATAAGTATGCAGCTTAATTGTCAAAAAAGTTCTATTTCAAACATTTCAGTTTAGCATATATACACAGTTTATTTCTATTTATAGCCATAGATAGGACTCTATCAGTTGCTACTGACCAGAGTGGACCTGGGAGCGATGGCAATGAAAAGGTACTCTGCATTTCCCAAAGCTTCATCATTACTGGAACCGCAGCGTCAGATTGTTTAGGGGCATATCCAGGACATTTGTTGAGAGGGTCTTACCCCTCTACAGAGATACAGTCGGTGTATTCTACAGCCCCAGCTGATTGGGCAATACGCAGAGATAAATATAAAAATAGTTTTATTTCAAATAATTCAATTCAGTATAAGTACTCAACATTTCTATTTTAAACAATTCAGTTTAGCATAAATAAGCAGTTTAAATGTAAAACAGTCCCCTTTCAAGAAACCCAGTTTAGTTTTATTTGACCCATAGATAGGACCCTCTCAGATGCTACCACTCTAGACCAGATTGCACTTGGGAGTGATGGCAATGAAGGGGTACTCCGCATTCCCCAAAGCTCTACCATTACTGGAACCTCACCATGAAATTGTTTTGTGTCATATACAGGACACACGTTGGAGTGGGGGTCTTAGCCCTTTGCAGAGATTCTGTTGATGTATTCTACAGCCACATCCGACTGGGCAAACGAATGGGTGAAGCGAGCTTGGGGTAATATCATACCAAAAATTGTGGTGAAATATTAAAAAAAGAAGTATGTCATTAGCAATGTTCTCAGTGGAACAAAAGCTGGCGCATTATTTAAAGACAATGATAGAAGTATTGAAAATGGGTATCAGAGTGTTGATAACGAAGACGACGAATTTTATGGATTCGACGATGAATATAATTTTATGGTAACTGTAGTTTTGTTCAGTTGAAATAATTGCTTGATTTTTATTTTGTTTTCTCACCTTTGAATATAATAAAGTTTTTATGGGTTTGTATTCTTTTTTTCTATTATTGTTGGTTTCATTGTAATCCTGTAATCCAAAGTCACACTGCATAAATATAGCTTAGGTTGTACCATTTTCAAATAGTTTTGTTAATAACTATGTTTTTCTTGATTTGCCCTGCTGAAATTGGGGTGCGTCTTATACACCCATCCGACTAATATGTCGTCAAATACGATAATAAACAATAAAGTCATTGAAACAAAAATTGGGGAGAGAAAATATCAGAAAAATAAAGAAGAAAGATTAATGCATATAACCATTTGAAGATATAGGCTGTGAAAAGTGAATCAAGTGGGATTTGGTATCGACCACTTTAATATTTGTCTTTGTATATTTTTCATATCTGAGCGCCAAAACTCGCCATCACAATTATTTGATTGTGTGGAACCCAATTCGGACACCTGTTGCTGAGGAAATGTATTATGGTTTGATATTTCCTAGGGTTAAATAATGTGAAACAATTCACGACGGTTTAGCGTCAACATATTTATTACTTGGGCGATAATAAATTAATAATCAAGAGACTGAATACAGGAATGACAGGATTTTTATCGTTCTGGGTTTTCGGACTATTGTCTTTTTTTTTTTTTTTGTTATATTCACAACGTTTCGACCGATACGTCCTTCGGCCTTCTTCAGGTGTTTGTCGAACTTGGGAGCCTTCACGAAACTTCGAACCACGTCCTTTATCTAATCCACGGGGTGGGGAGCGCTCGTTCTGATTCCGTTAACCGTAACCGGGTATAAGTGCTAAGTATTCCTATATTGTTACTCTCCTGCGGTCAGGATTGAACCTGCAACCTCCAGATGATTGTCTCTTCTAGAAGCTTAGGAAACAAACGCCTGTAACCGTTACGCTACGCTAAATGCTGTTGAAGTCTTTTGGTATAAGTTAAAAATCCTTGATAGAATGGAAGATGTGTGAAGACTTACGTCGATACGAGGTTTGTAGGGCAAAAGCCTTCCTATGTCGAGACGGGGCTGGAGATGAATAGATAGAGGGAGAGAGTTTGACTTTACCGCGCTTTTTTATTTACAACTTTGATTACACCACCTAGTGCTTATTAGAAGTACTATTTGGAAAGTGAGGAAAGTTGATGCAATACCTATACGAAGATATATGCATATATCTTCGGTCTTATGTTGACTAAAGCACCAGAGTATCGGTCATTTTTTCGATTAGAGGTGCCAGCGAGTCAGAATGCCTCTCATTAAATGAAATTTAATTCTGACGTAAGAAAGTGGTAGAAAAATTAGCAAACTTTCGAGAAATTTTGGCCATAAGAAATATCTTAATGCTAGATTCGTCTTAAAGGCCTCTAATATAAAGGATGAATCCACATAGAGTCTTCACAAATACATATTTATGTTATAAAGATAACATTGGAGTTTTAAACAGAATATTTTTTCAAAATTTTAAGCAAGTTACACTCTAGTGATTTATCTCTTTAATTTTTTTTTTTTTTTTGCTGGATTGTTACTCATAAGCAAGTAATAATGCTTTATGATTATTTTGCGTTTCTAGTAGCTTGAATGGCTCATAAGTCATGATAAAAAGACAAAGGAATTGAGAGGAAGCATTACAATATCATTTTTATAAACAATAATAATAGAAAAAGAAAGATGGAGAGAAAATAATAGAAAAAGTCGAGGGGTTGGAGGAGGAGGAGGAGGAGGAGGAGGAGGAGGAGGAGGAGGAGGAGGAGGAGGAGGATGAATATAGCTTTGGCCTTACCTTGCATCATGTTCGGGGCCCATCTGGCGTTCGCAGCGGCTTGATAACATTCCCAGGAGGCCTTCCCTTTGGTAATATTTGCTTATCTGGACTTACTTTATCATTCGGCGCCTAATACGCTTCTGAAGAAAAGTGCCGAAAGGACCAAGATTGTTTTGTGACAACCACGCATGAGTCTCGATTCGTGTGATTTTATGGGAAATCTGACTTTTTTGGAAGTCGGATAAATCCATATCTTTATCCTTTCGGTCACTAATGATTGGGAGTAAGAAGGACATTTCAGACTATGGCAACAGTGTATCGTTATTTATTTGTTAAGTGGTGTTAGCAAGTCAGAATGTATGTCATAATCATTGAAATTTCATTTTTAATTCAGGGTAAGAAAGTGAAAGAGGTAAAAAAATGCCCGCGTTTTAGGACGATATTCGTTATAAAAACAGTTCTGCAATCGGCTCCATATAATAATCTGTAGCCTGCATGTAACTCACCGGCGATGTTTAAGACTTCTGTAACGGAGTATACAAAGATATATTATTCATATATAACAGATAAAACATGTGTAAAAAGTACAAAGAACTACCTTGTTCAACCCCAAAATAGAATGATATTTAAAGCATAACAGCCAATTGTTAATTGATTGGTTAGTTTTATGGTATCTCAACCCTCGTTAGGTTATTTAATATCAAAGTCAGTAATTCTAATCAGTTTTTTTTTTTTTTTGATTGGCTACAATATGGTTTGAAAAGATACATGTGGTTATTGTAGTGGCTTTACATCCTATCAGCCATTGTTAGGTTATCCAATCCCAAAGTCATTTTTTATCAATTTCTTTTCGTTAGCTATCATATGGTTATATTCCATAACTGTACCAAATAGACATTTGTACCACCACGTATACGCAGAGCTATTTTTATCACCACGTGGCGAACAGGTTAGTGCACATATCGCTAAGTGATAGTTTGTCCCTGTTGTATCGGTGCTATGGGAAAAAGATCAACCCACCAAATTCTGTTTTAGTTCACTAACACAAAAGTTTATTTGCCACTACACCTTTTTAGTAGTCATCGGGAAAAAGAAACAGAGTATGAAAACTGAGCCGTCCGCGTAAGCTGGACAAAGAAGAAAAACTACATGTCAATAGGAGAAAGAGAGAACAGACACAGACCTAGAATTCTCCCTCGGGTTTTCTGTTGCAGTTCTAACGTACTTGTTCGCTGGTTTCGTCTCCACATCTGCGTGTCTGGTGTGAGACCCTTTTTCGGAGCTTACTCCATAATGGGGGGCGTAATTTTCGTCTCTCTTTACATCTTCGTGGCTGGTGTTCCACTGTTGTTTTTACCTTGTTACGCCTTCTAGCCAACTAGCCAACTCTCGTCTTTATCTCGTCACGTCTCGCAGCCAACTAACTTTCCAACCCCACTCGTTCCCTTACTTCCGCCAAGGAAATATTCGTTTCTGGTGGTTCCACACCTGCGCAGAAAATTTGGGACCTCCGGTTTTTTCTAGACATTTTTTGATTACCGTAGTCATTCACCTGTGACTGGCTAACCGACAATGAGTGCTTTGGCCTGACTCATACAGGTCAGCTGACTACCCCACAGGCTCCCTGTCTGCTTTTCCTACGAATTATTTTTTCTTCTCTCTCTCCTTCCCCAGAAATTCTTTTTATTACTTGGGCTTACCATATCACGTTAGAGTTTTAAAAAAAGATACATAAGGTTGTTTTATTGGATTTACATCAGATCAACCCTTATTGGGATATTCAATGCCGGAGACAGTTTTTTATTAAAATTTTTAGTTGGTTATCATATCGTTAGAAAAGATACATGTGGTTGTTGTATTGGTTTTAAAATATATCTAACCTAGTTGAATTTTTTATGCTGAAGTCAGATTAACAATTATAATCTCCAATTATAAACAGCAGAAAAATGAATATTCACAATCATTTTAGACACTTGTTTATTTCAAATAAATTTATTTGACCTATAAACTGGGACCCACAGGTATTATCTGAATCAGAATGTACCTGGGTTTAGTTTCAATGCTTGCTTTTACGACATGTCAACCCTTCAGACCTTTTTTCCTTCAAGCACTTATATCATTTCAAGTAACTATTTCGTAATAACTGTTTGTAAGTAGTTATAGATTTCTTCATTATTTTCTTTTATATGTATGAGTGAGGGATTCATATTTACCAACCCCTCTTCTCCGGCAGAATATGACACAAGGTCAATTTTTAAGCGGAGTTTAACAGGTTTGAATTCAGAGTTTTCCTTCTCCTAGACTAGTTGCCACACCAAGAACCTAGTCTGCCCTACTATTTACCCATAGCTGGAGGGAGAATAATAAGGGTATTAGTGCTATGTGAAAATGCAATCAGTCTCGTCCCGGATTTGAACTCGTGTCGCCGTGTCCATTTGCTACGACGATAACCATTACACTACAGGCACCTCCCAATATATGAGTGAGGGATTAAGTGGTATGCTAGAGTAATTCTACTCTTGAAATGGCCATTCCTGACCGATTGGAAAAGAAAGTAAAGGAAAAAGTTTGTGAAGATATTCTTTCTCTGATCTCAAAGAAGAAGTGAAACTAAAGTTGGCAATTTTTGGGATGGTGAGGGCCTATTGGACATGAATACTGGGCGGATCATACTCATGTCACCAATCCCAGAGATCCTGACTGAAAAATTACAGAAAATAAATACGGCAAATAATGTATTCATTAGTTATATGATTTCAAGTATTCCTATCAAAGACTATTCATTTTCAAAGTAATCTATCTAACCCATAGACAGGACTCAAAACGGTACAAACACACTGGATTTGGACAGACCAAGGAATAGTAGTTATGAAAAGGTGAATTACAAAACTCCAGAACTTCAGAATTGGAATCTAACAACTGGATGCAATTTAACATCATATACAGGACACTAATATTTTTTCTGGGATCATATCCTTTTATAGGGGATGCAGTCCAGATATTCCAAACCTCAATCAAAAGGCATGATATATTTTTAGAAAGAGGTAGCTTCTCTCTTGATACTTGATAGCATTTATAAGTCTTTCTTTTATTGGAATTTGGTTTCTAATAGCAACCATAGTCATTACAGTCGCTGTAGTAGTTGTTCAGAAAAAGTAATAAAAAATTGTTTATATTGGGCAAAAAATTGCCACTTCATGGAGTTGGAAAATCATCTCATAGTCTGAGTGCAGATTGAACTGTTTTGTGTTTCATTCCAATTTATAGTGGATAAACGCGATAGACTTTCAGTAATAGTAGGCATAATATATATATATATATATATATATATATATATATATATATATATATATATATTTAACGCTATTTATATATATATGTATTGTCCCGAACTGTTTTGGTTTGATATTCAAATAATAAAAAGGCAAACCTTTCTCTCATGCAGTCATTTTAGGATGTAGGAATAAAAAGCCAGCCAAATGATCGTTATTTTTGAAAATAAAGAATATCCCGTAAAGTACTAAATAAATTGGAGACATGTAGTTAATGAAAAAAATTTAATTTCAACAAGTATAAAAACCAGGGAAAATCGAGAAGACGATAATAATAATTATTATATTAAACAATATATTTCAATAAACAAGAAAAGCGTAAAAGTAAACTTTTGCTTGCAAAGTTGTTGGCAACTGTAGTCGAGGGCGACCAGAAGGTTCCCTTTTCCATAGCTACTACACCGAGGTGTAGGGGAGGGCGGTACACCTTTCCCCGGATTGCTCCACTTTATCCTTGATACGTACCTTATATTGCTGAGTGTTAAGCATGGAGATATCAACTACCATTTTTAAAGTCTTTGGTATGACACGACCTGGGATTGAACCCAGGTCTCTCGGACCATTGGCGAACACTCTACCCACTAGACCAATGTGCCGGTTTGCTTGCAAAGTCCGTATATATTCCATGAAAATGCTACTTTCATTCTCTAGGGGAGGAAAAATCTTAGTCCTCAACTCTACTTGCAGACGATTGATTTTTTAACACTCACAAGGAACATCAAAATAAAAAAAAAATAAATTCTTTTTTCATTCCGGTATTGCAGGACCGATAAATACGTTGATACCACAAACTTTTTGAAAAATAAGTGATTGACGACCAAGTAGACAAAAAGGACAAAGTGAAGAGATTTAATTCGAAAAGCTAAGATTTATTTGACGAATCGATAACAATAAACATTTTTCCGTTCATGGACCAGGACATAGTCTGAGTTGGTGTGCGCGACTGGCCAGTCGCGGGTCTGAAAATTCACTTGCAGAGGCTGGATGATCAGAGACCCGGTTTTGCAGTATTTTGGTTAACCGGGCATGTGTCGATGTGACCTCAGTGTGTTGTGTTAGTCCGAGCAGTGGTTGCTTGTAGACTAGGGTGATGCAGAAGTCCTCTACTTGGCGAAGCTGGAGTTGGTCTGTAAGTGTTGGTTGCTTGAAGGTGTAGGGACTGCTGCTGAGTGAAGCTGGAGTTGGTCTGTAGATGCTGGTAGCTTGAGGGTGCAGGAACTGCTGCTGGGGAAGCTGTAGCCGGGAAGGTTTAGTAAGACCAAAAGTGATCTCGAAAGTCTTTCTGAGGTTAGCTCTTAGAAGAGCTGTTAAATGATAGACTTTCTGAAGTTAGCTCTTTGAAGAGCTGTTGGATAAGATGGCAGCCGTGATTGGTTTGGTTGGATGTTCTGGGTCCTTAAGACATCGGCTGTTGGATAAGCCTGGAGCTGTACGTCTCTGGCAGCTGCAAAGGCCTTGATCGTTTTAGGAGGCACAGATACCTTCCTCGCTCACCGGCTGTCTCAGCCGGAATGTCTTTAGGTCATTGACTGCCGAGTTTTTATTGGGTTCGACCACTACAACTCTGCTAGGCTGGTCTCCTCACTACACCATTTCATGGCAGATACCATGATTCGATGACGCAGCAGCCAACACCAATTGCTGACCAGATCCAACTTAATCCAGTAACCGTTCCTGCACAACTCAGCATCAGCACCAAATGCAGTCAAGCTCCAGCTTAACCCAGCTGCTGTTCCTGCACAACCAAGCCACAGCTTTTGCAGCATCTAATCCACGAGCGACTCTCTGCTCGTACTAGCACCAACACTTTAAGGCTACTTCGACAGTTAAGTTAACTCAAATATTGCACAACCAGGACCTTGATCATTCAGCCTTTGCAACCAATGTGTCCACATCATTGACCGTCTCTAGTAACATCTACAACCTGACCATACAGCAACACTAAATATCGGCACCAAGCGCAGAGGCCATCCTCACCTTCTAGACGCGCTGTCGCCACAAACTAATAGACAGCTGAGTCTAAGACTTTTTACAACTCAGACTTTCAACATTCTACAGAGACCACACTGACGTAATACAACAACTGCGAATTCTACACCTATACCATTTATGTGTTAGGTCCGCTCAATAAAACCTTAATTTAAACTTATCCACTTGCCTCTGTCATTTGTCCAGTCCTCTATCAATGAAACACACAACAAACAACATACAACCTATTCGCGGGATCGACGCATTCACACACCGGTCCTGTGACAAATATAAGTAAAAATGAAATACTTCATTATACTTTAAAGAGAAACTTTTAAATATAATGTATTTTATTCTGTGGTTACGAATTGATCACTGAAAGTCCAGCAGAATTAATCTCTTTCGAAAAATCGTTAGGAGTTCTCTCATGACGTATCTACAGCATTTTGTTGTTGTCTGACGTCACGGGTGACTCAGCATTTTGTCTAAACAGGGGTTTGAGGTTTGAGTAGACCTAACGGCCACGATACCGTTAAGAGAAAGCATAAATACCTTCCAAGCAGCGATCGTGTCGATACTGTTGTATGGTGGCACAACATGGACACAAACTAAATGTATGGAGAAAAAGCTTGACGGCAACTACACAAGAATACTGCGAGCAATATTGAACAAGTCATGTAGGCAGCACCCAACGAAGCAGCAGTTGTACGGCCATTTACCGCTCGTCACGAAAACTAACAGAGTTAGACGAACCAGACATGCGCGACACTGCTGGATAAGTAAGGACGAACTCACATGGACGAGCAAAGGCAGGACGACAAGCTAGAAAGTACATACAGCAGCTACGTGCTGATACGGGATGTAGCCCTGAAGACCTGCCGGGAACAATGGGCGATAGAGAAAGGTGGCGAGAAAGGGCCAGGGAAACCCGTGCTGATGGCGCGACATGATGATGATCATCATCATCATCTGCAAAATAACCCCCGCCTCGTGAAATGTCTCCCTCACGACATTTTTTCCGAACTATCAGTCTCAAAATGAATTTGCGATTTTCAAAATCTTTTTCGTATTTTTATCACTTCGTAAAAATCCCCTCTGTCTGTAAAATTTTATCGTGTGCCTCTATGAAATTAAATTTCCCTTCTGACCGTTCATTGGTTGACTCATGATGCAAGCGACGAAACTCCTTTTGGTCTCAACTCACCCCTAAAGTTGATAATGAATTTAAAACAAATATCGTAAATTACCTTATTCTTTTCTTCCTAACTCTTACCAGCCGTTTTCATTCTTTTAACCATTTTTTTTAACAAGTTATCCACTCCCTGTCATACGCGCACACATATATAGACACTTACGATTTAACTCGGGGCACCTCGGGTAGCGTAATGGTTAGCAAGCTAGACTAGCAAATCTGCACGAGTGAGTTCGAGTCTCATTGGGTGCTCAACTCATATGGCCTTGTGCCACATCTAAGCAAAAAGCTTAGTAAATTACCACTTACGATTTAACTCTAATAGCACTTTTAATCCGTTAAATATTTACAGTGTTCAACGCATGAAATGTAAAGGAGTATCACATTATATTTCAAGTATAAAATAAGATGATATTTAAACAAGATAAATATTCGCGACGCAGAGCTTCAGGTCGTCGCTTACCAAGTGAATTAATATTCAACAAATGTGAATATTCAACGTGAAACTCAAAGTCGTGAGTTTTTATTTTGTTTTATTATTATTTCACACTTTTAGGAGTTTTTCACACCAGCGTTAGCTGTTGGTTTCTCCCTGGAGTTTGAGTGACAGCAAGTCTCCTCAAGTTTCCAGGACTCTTCCAGGACTATTCTGCCCGATCTTAATAATTCTGCAACCTGGATGGTCTCCTCTTGTCCATTAATTTTTTAGTCTTCTGGTCCCTTTACCAATCCTTTGGGGATTAACGCCCGTAGGACTAACAATCTCAAAGCAAAAATAGACAAGACACAACAAAGATTATGTGGTTACAGAGACGAAATGATCAATCACATAATAGGCGAATGCAGTGAATTAGCCCAAAGAGAGTTTAAGACCAGACATGTCTGGGTGAGGAAAGGTGATCCACTAGGAATTGTGCAAGAAGTTTAAATTTGACCATACGATATACAAACGGGTCATCTAATCACGGCCAGACGAACAGACCTAGTCAGGATAAAAAAAACAACAACAACAAAAACAACTCCCCCCAAGAAACAACCGAACAGAGGACTTTACCGTTCCGGATGACCACTGGACAAAACTGAAGGAAAGCGAAAAGAGAGATAAGTGCCTGGACCTTGCTACAGAACTGTAAAAAATATGCAACGTAAAGGTGACGGTGAAACCAATAGTGTTTGGCGAACTCGGTACAGTTACGAAAGGATTAGTACAGGGAGAGGAGGATTTGGAAATAAGAAGACAAACAACAGCATTGTTGAGATCGGCTAGAATACTAAGAAGAGTCCTGGAGACCCGAGGAGACTCGCTGTAACTCAGACTCCTGTGGAAAACCATCAACTAACGCTGCTATGAAAACATCTCTCATGAGTAAAACAATAATAATAATAATAATAATTATTATTATTATTATTATTATTTTATACTTGAAATATACATATATGTGTGTGTGCGAGAGAGAGAGAGAGTGAGAGAGAGAGTTTGTGTGCATACCTGTTTTATTTATATTCCAGCCTTTATAAACAAACTTCTATGCACAGAGAGACATTTGTGCGATTTCATGTTATGTACATTTATATGTATGAATATATACTCTGCGCACAACAGAATTGTTTAGACACATACACAAAATTGCAAGTCAGTAATACTTTTGTACACATTGATTTGAGGTTCTTTCAGAAATTATCATCATGTTTATCTTGCATAACCCAATGGCAGTTTAACTTTCTTCCTGTGTCAGAATATGAGTACATAAAAAAAGCAAAAACAAAAACACAACATTACAAAAAAAAAGCCCCACTATACTGGAAGCAACAGACAGAAGAAATGAAAAACTGTAGATTAGAAAATAAAAAGAAGTTATTCGAGAAAACAGTGGGTATGCAAGAAGTAGATATAAGAAACAGTAAGCTCGAAAAATTAGTTCGTCTAAATAATATATATATGAAAAATATAAAATATATTTTTTAAAAAGTAGGATTGAAAAATTAGTTGATATCAAGATGATAGTGTGGGAATGAATCGTGTGGGCTTTGGTATCGACGACTTGAAGATTTGTCTTCGTATATTTGTCTTTTCAGAGTACCAAAACTCATTGCTACGATTATTTGGGCGTGGAGGAACAGAATTCAGACAGTTGTAGCCGAGGAAACGTATGGTTTGATAATTCATCGAGTAAAACAATTTCAAACAATTCACGACGAATTAGCATCAACATTTTTATTGCTTGAGCAAACTTAATAAATTGAACACAGGAAGGATTTGCACTGTCGACCAAGGCTGTAGAATACACCGACACCCTCTGCTGAGGGGTAAGACTCCCCGCCCCAGCGAGTTCCGTGATATGACTCTAAACAATATATTGGTGAGGTTTCAATAATACTAGAGTTTTGGGGAATGCCGATTACACCTTCATTGGCATCCCTCCCAAGTCCATTCTGGCCCAGAGAGGTAGCAACTAATAGGGTCCTATCTATGGATCAAATAGAACTAAACTGTGTACTTACGCTAAATTGAATTGCTTGAAATAGGACTGTTTTGACATTTAATCTTCGTACTTATGCTAAACTGAAGAGCTTGAAATAGGTCTGTTTTGACATTTAAACTGTGTACTTATACAAAACTGAATTGTTTAAAATGAAACTGTTTTTGTATGCTAAGCTGAATTGTTTGAAATGAAACTATTTTTGACTTTGAATATTCGTTATGCTAAACTGAATTGTTTGAAATAGAACCGTCTGACATTTAACTGTGTGTAAACAAACTCAATACTCATACTAAACTGAATTGTTTGAAATAGAACCATTCATTTTTACTAAAACGGATTTGGCGTTAAGTAACCTACAATGGTTGATATGCCATAAAACCCAAACAAAGAAAAAAACAATACAAACAATACAGGAAAAATATCAAATAGTAAAAGTGTACATTATAGAGAAAAGTCCGATGCCGTTGAAGGGTCTTTTGGTATAATTTAAGAGTCCTTGATGTTATGGAATTTGTTGTTCAAATACTCACCTCAAGGCATGGTATTGTGCGTTGTATGACACGAGGTCCGTTGGGCCGACAACCCTCTCACAGTTGGGAAACGCACAGACTCGTGCGTGCTTCTAGTTGTCAAGGCAGGACTGCAGAGAGAGAGAGAGAGAGAGGGAGAGAAAGAAAGAGAGTTTGACTTTACTATACCGTTTGATAAGCTACTTTGGTCACGCCATCTTGCGTACTATTTGGAAAGCAAGGAATATAATCTCTATTGAGATCCCTATTATATCATCATCATCATCATGTCGTGCCGCCAGCACGGATATCCTCGACCATCTCTCGCCACTTCTCCCTATCATTCATCGCCTCTGGCAGGTCTTCTGGGTTACATCCTTTGTCCTCACATAACTGCTGTATGTAAGTTCGGGCTGGTCGTCCTGCTTTTGCTTGGCCATATGTGGGGGTCCATAGGAGTACGTCACTTACGAGCTCGTCCTTGCTTCTCCAGCAGTGTCCGGCGTGTCTGGCTCGTCTAACCTGTATAGTTTTCGTGATGGGAGGCAAGTGGCCGTACAGCTGGCGTCTCGTGGGGTGTTGTCGCCAGGACTTGTTCAATATTGCTCTCAACATTCTTGTGTAGTTGCCGTCAAGTTTCTTCTCCAGCCGTTTAGTTAGCGTCCATGTAGTGCATCCATATAGCAGTATCGATACAACCGCTGCCTGGAAGAAACTGCGTTTCTTTTCATCGGTCAGGTCTGATTTCCATATGATTGAGAGCCTATCTATAGCCGTCTATGCTTTCGTCAGTCGTGTGTCGATGTCGTTTTCTGTTGATGAGACGCTACTTCCTAGGTAGGTGAATTTGTCCACTAGCCTCAGAGAGGCTCCGTCTAGTGTGGTAATGTTGCCCGTTTGGTTGTAACACATATATTCAGTTTTGTGCGCATTGACGTGGAGGCCAATGCCTGCTGCAGCTCGTTCCAAACTATGCAGTAGTGTCTCTGCTTGATTTGGCGTATTCGCCAGTAACGCTAAGTTCTCAGCGTAGTCGGCGTCTGTGATTGTTTTTGCGGGGTACCTTTTGCTTCTTTTATTAGTCAGCTCGAAGCCATTTTCTCTGATTTTGTCGATCGAAGTTCTAAGCACGTAGTCTAGACAGATGATAAAGAGGTATGGGCCTAGCGTGTCTCCTTGTAGTACTCCTGCAACAATGTCGAAGTATTCCGTGTCTCCATCTGGTGAACGTACTTTTACTTTTGTGTTTCTGTAGAGGATCATTATTGCTGCTACGGTTTCTTTTGGTAGGCCGTATGCTAGTAGGATTAGTTCCATTTTCCCTCTGTGGATGGAATCGAAGGCCTTGGTAAAGTCGACAAATAGTAACGTCGCCTGAAGGTTTTTTGCCCGAACGCCTTCAAGGATTCTACGGATGGTCAATATTTGTAAGGTTGTGGATCTATTTCTCCGGAAGCCATTTTGGTTTTTCCTAAGGATGATGTCTATTTTGGGTTCTATGCGGTTTCGTAGTAGGGCATTGTAGATTTTGGCTGCTATGGATGTAAGTGTTATCCCTCGGTAGTTCTTGGCTAATCCGAGGTCGCCTTTTTTAGGGAAAGGAAGGATGCATCCCTTCATCCATCTTTCTATCCTATTTTGAATAAGACTGCGTTGCATTGCCGGAGCAGTATATCGTCGAATTGTCTAGTCTTCCACACTTCTGGGGGGATCTCGTCCAGCCCTGCAGCTTTCCTATTTTTAATTTTTTTAAGAACCGAGTCGAGTTCTTCTTTGGTGAAAGACCCTAGTTTAATGTCTAATTGCTTACTGATAATTCTGGTGATCGGTTCATCCGTTATTTTCGGCGGGCTTCCTAGTAGATTTTTGAAATGCTGTTCCCACAGTTTTACTCTTTCTTGTTGGCTTGCAGCTTTCAATTTTGCTTTGGCTGTGCTCTTCCTTCTACTTACTTCGTTTATTGTTTGCCAGGCTATCCTGGATTGTCTATCTTCCACCGAATCTCTAATCTTATCAATCTGATTTTGTATATATTCTGCCTGTTCTTTTAGATATATTCCTACTAATTGATATTGTGCCTTTTCTAGTTTTCGGGCATTTGTGTTTGTTGGGTTCTTTCGATAGCTTTTGGAGGCAGTTTTCACGAGTGCACGTTTTTCTCTAACCTCTGACGTTTCCCAAAGGACTCTATATTTAGTTCTAGGTTTTGTTGGGATACACTTTGATGCCGCCTCTAGGTGTGCTTCAACAAAATTTTCATATTCGTCATTTGGGGTAACTTTTTCTGTCTTCTCTTGTAGTGTTTCGAATCTGTTTCTTAATTCTAATGCATATTTGTCTCTAATGTCTCTGTTGTTAAGTAGGGCCCAGTCATAGTGCTTAGTTGTCGCTGTTTGGGCGTTTTTTTCGTCGGCTTAGACGTATTTTGGCCGTGACTATTCGATGATCGGAGGACACACCCTCGAAAGTGGAGTATGCCTCGCAATTCATCGCACTATTTTTCCATTTTCTGTTTATAAAGAGGTAGTCTATCTGTGCTTTACTCTTGTTCGCGTATGTGTGGGTCCATAATTTTCCCTCCCTTTTTTGAAAGTTTGCATTGAGGCATGTTAATCTATCTTCTATCAAGAAATCAATTAGATGTTGTCCATTCCTGTTTGACGTGTTGTGTAGGCTGTATTTGTTGTTTCTGTTTTTCCCGATTTGTGCATTCATATCTCCGCCAATGACTAGCAGGTTGTGTTTCGGAATGCTACGTACTAGGGAGGATAGCTCCTCGTAGAAGGTGACTAGTTCGGTTTCTTCGCTAACATTGGTAGGGCTGTAGCAGGAGATGATCGTTGCTTTGGGGTTGCCATTAAACGTTGCGGCCATCATCCTAGGTTGTATTCTCTCAATGCTATTAAGCGTTTTTAGCGCTCTTGGTCCTAAGAGCATTCCTACCCCTCCTACCGATGCATTGACAGAGTTTTTCCATGCCGATGCAGTCACCAGCATCCATCCATTGCCAGTTTCCTGCTATTTGATATCTTCGGTGTGAGTGTATCGATGTTCTTGTATACAGATTATGTCTATCTTATGTTCTACGGCTGATGCAGTTAGCTCTGGTAGTTGACCTATTTTATTTAGGGTTCTAACGTTAAATGTCGCTATCTGTATTGTTTGTTTGCATTTTAGTAGTTTTTGTTTGAGCTCTGTAGCTGATTTTTCGAACACTGAGGCCAGGGCTCCAACTTCAGCAGGACGCGCCCCTTTTTTACCCGCGCGAAGAGCGATGCGGTTTATGTATGCGGTTTGAGTATGAGTCATGGTTATCTTTCGATGGCTGTTTTTATTCTCATCTATAGAAGCCACTCTTATAGATGAGCAGCAGTAGTTCCCCGATCGAACTGACAATCCTGAGCGTTAAGCCGCAAGACTCACACGTTCAGGAAATGTTAGGCATTGCGAATTCGAACACCTTCACGTACACGATGCTGCTTCCCATGTGTACGTGAAAAAAAAAATGAATAAATAAAATAAAATGAAATAAAATAAATAAATAAATAAAAAATAGAAAATAAAGAATGGAAAATAAAAAATAGCAAATAAAAAATAAAATTAAATATAAATAAATCCTTTTAACTTAGTTAAAGTCCAGGACTGACGTATATTCAAAGAAATTTTGGGGTATATTTTATCTTGTCATCCGAAACAGGCCCTACCAGGTTTTTATTTTATTTTATTTTTTGTTTTTATTTTTTATTTTTAGTGGAGGTGGAATGCTAAATTTCTAAGTTTGGCGCGGTAAATTCAAACAATTGTTAAGTTGACTCGTGATAGTTGCACCTGGTAAAATAATTTAGTCGATTAGAAATAAATCAAGATTCTTAGATTAAGATATAACAAAAATTCACCAGCAGATTTTACAAGTCATAGAAAATCCAGTGTTATTTTTAAAAAAGAAAATTGTACTAACCTCTACCCATCGAGTCTTTCCTCACAATTGTTTAGTTTTTCTATATATCCACATATTTATGAAGCTTTTATGTCTTTCCTTATATTTATAATGCCACCTGATTCTAGAATGTTCCATTCCAAATATTTCTTTAGCGTTTGGTTTGGCCGTTTTCTTTTTTTTGGGGGGGGTTTAATTTGTGATAACTGGGAGTGTTTGCATTTGTCGGCACAAGATTTTATACTAATTTATGCTAAATTTCCAAGTTTGGCGCGGTAAATTCAAACAATTGTTAAGTTGACTCGTGATAGTTGCACCTGGTAAGACAATTTAGTCGATTAGAAATAAATCAAGATTCTTAGATTAAAATATAACAAAAAATCACCAGCAGAGACAAATATCCCATGTCACCATTATTTCGATGACCCTCGCTTCAGTCCATTGTTGGATTTAGGTCGTCTTCAAAGTCTGTAAAGCATAGAAATTCATGTATTTTACCCTGCTATGTCGAGCAATGGTCTGTGGGCAGTAGTTTGAGTTCAATTTTTTCCTTCTCTTAGAATGTTTTTTTCTAAATCTTGAAAGACCTGTCAGCCCTATTACTAGGGTGAATCAAAAGTTTTGAAATATGTTGGAATGTGCTTGCTTGCGGCGCGTATGTCATGGGAAATATATTCACTGAAATCATAGTGTTGTGGCAGCAAGTGTGCTGACACGTTGTGCGTTGTTCTACGTGTTCTATCGGGGCCATAAAGCCACGGAAGCAACTTAATCACTTGTATGATTGGTCAAGGTGATGTTGATCACAGTACATAGTTTCAAGAATTTGAGTTAAATGAACCTCGATGATCAGGCAGATCAGATAGGCCTAAAATCGTGGATCCCGAGACCATGTTCCAAGCCACTGAGACAAATCCGATGAGTAATACTCGGAGAGTATCAGGTGAGCTCAAAATCTCACAGTTCAGTGTTATTCGCCACTTTTACGACCATGCCAAAAACATCCAGAGTTGCAGAATTATGCCGCACTGTTATATAACATATGAAATGGATTTTCGGTTCTTTCCTAGTGACCCTGTGTGCTTTGGCAAGCTGTCATATTTTGATTTGTAAACAGGAAAATGACAGCAGGGTCAGGGCAGTCGGGTACAACAGGTGTGTAACCGGAAGGAGACCACGTGAGGAGAACCACGCGGTCAGATTTGGACAGGGTGCAGAGAATCGCAGTCGAGCGTGGGACATGCAGTCGATCAGCTCGTCTCTGAAGAGATTGCAAGGAGGTGCAAGCGTTGGCACCCCCTGGCTCCCGGAAGAAGTCCTCTTTTTGAGTATATGGCTCTCCACCCATCTCTCACACACCACAGAAACATCAACCCTTTGGAGAATAAAGTGTGAGAGATATATTTGTATCAAGAAGTGTGTTCATTCGTTCATTGAAGTTCATAAATTATGTTTGATTATGTTTCCGCTTGTATATGTATTACCGCTATACAACAGCACGTTACCAAAATATTGCAAAACTTTTGACTCACCCAAGTATCTTACGCATAGCTGCGAAGAAGGAAGAATGAAGAGTTAGATTCATGCCTTTCACAATGACACTTGAGTTAAGTGAATGTAAACAGCCAAAACAAATTCAAGCACTGTATGTTGCTTCCATTGTCCATACTGATAGACTTTTTCTACACTATTTTGGTATAAAATAACTTCCGTAATGTTGTCGGTGTTTCGTCTTGGCAAGTAAATATTATCATGTAATGTTCGAGACGTATTCCTAAAATCTGTTACACGGTAAAGATGCTAAGATCATTATGAAAATCATCACCATCATCATCATCAGATCGGGTTGATTGCATGGATTCTCTAGACTCTCTCTTTCTCTCTCCATCCATCTCTATTATTCATCCTTCCAGGCAGGACCTCTAGACGGCACCCAGTTTCCATACCATGCTGATGAATATAAGTCGCTCCTGGTCGGCCACTATTGGTGTGACCATCGGAAAACATCACTTATGAGTCTATCCTTGCTTCACCCTGCATGTCTCTCGTTCTTCTTACTTGGATAATTTGAGAGATGGAAAGCAGGTGACCGTAAAGCTGCTGTTTTGTGGTGTGCTGCTTCCAGGATTTGTTCGAAATGACACGTAGCATTCTTTTGTAGTTCCCAAAATATGGAGGAAAGAGATAAGTCATAGGGCAATTATCAAATCAATCTAATGTATATTCAATTTCTAAAAAAAAATCAATAGTAAAGTTCATTTCAAATGATAAATTCACAAAGAGAAGAAAATCTACATTAAAAATATTTTACTTTGTCTTCAAAATTGTTAAGTTGGTCTATTCTGTGCAGTTCCCGAAAGAGGGAAGCTTTATGGACCACCCCCTCCCTACGACTGCCTGCTTTACTGTCGATTCTCTCTACTAAATTCTTTTTATAATTCAATTAACATTTCAAGATTTAGTTCATTTATATCAGTTTAATATACACCTCACCTGACATGATATGACCAGGTGATACAGTTAAGAGGAAGCAATAAATTGTTGTATTCCCTTTGATTTATGGGCGTGCCTTTGGACCCTACATTTCCGTTGATCGTATGAGAGTTCAGAGCCTTTTGTCTTCCTCTTTTGGTTACTGTTCTTCGAAAGGATAAGATCTCTTTTCGGTTCTCGCTCTTGGAGCGAAGGTTACACGGTTTTCACCTCTGTTCGTTGAACAGAAGAGAGATTTTGTCTTCTATTATGTTGAGAGACTTTATTTCACTTCGCTATTGAAATGAAAATTACCGAGGAGAAACATGACTTTTCATTATTTTTTAAACCCTTTTTATACACGGATAGTTTATTTGAAAACGTACTTATTCATATGGTTTATTTATATGGTTTATATAGTTTATTTATATGGTTTATTTATATGGTTTATTTAGAAATGTGCATATTTATTACTGTTTGGGAATCGTTTGTATTGTTGTCATACTTATACGTTTCTACTTGTACATATTAAATGTCTTATATGTTTATATGAGCTATTTGGGGTTCCTTTCGTATGGGCAGGGTTAATATATCAATAAATATACTAATTATGATAGTAAACCTTGGTAAGGAGGGATGCTATTAATATTCTCCCTAGCATTGAGCCGTTAAGTGAATTAATGGATTTTATATAAAGTGTTGTCGTTAGTTGTGTGCTTTTATCAGTATATATCAAAAATGCCACTGGGTGTGTTGATTTGTTATGGGCAAATTTAATACTAATTTTTCATATTTAGGTTAGTTAAGTTTTATTTCTCGACTTATAAATATGAAGAATATGTTATTGATTTATTGAACGAAAAAGAGACAACCATTGCTAATTTCAGGAGAGATGTTTGTGTCCTTGAAATTTCTCATAAAAAGGTTGGTGTATGAAGGGGCCACAACTGTCAATGGTGCAACCTTTTATTTGTAGAAAATATCTCCCATTAAAATTGTTTAATATGTGCTTAATTAAAGTTGGTATTACTTCTCAGCATGAGGGTTTCTATTGACTTTCTATTATCAATGCATTCCTCTAACGTTGAAACCCCTTATTTTGTTTAATAATTGCAGAGACACAACTAACATCCATTGTAACCAGATTCGCATTATGTGGTATTATTTGATTATATTTGATTTTATTTTTATTATTTACATGCCTGTGTTCATTGTCATCACCTTACTTGTTATATTTACGAAATGTTTTCAGGATAATAATCAAAATGAGAATTTCCAAGTAGAGCTCAAGACAAAGAATTGGAAACTATAGTGTATTTGACAATCGCAAGTTATATGAAACAGACTATCATAAGCCTGACCGATAAATGCAACAATATATTATATTACACTCTACAACATAATATTATGACTATTCTATACCATACTTAACACTCTAAAACATATATGAGACAAAAAATAAAAGTTTATACAAAAACATATTTCGTGGTTTATTACTGTTATTTTCAGTTACAATATCTTTCAGTTTTACAATGCAACAAATTCTGACATGCATTTTACATGCGAAAAAACAACTTTTGATTATGTAAACAATAAGATAAGAATTTTATTTTTCAACTGCAAACTGAGAAGTCCTTGTGTCACACTGACTAACGTGCAAGACTGCGACCTTAAAGTAAGCGAGTTCGAACTCAATCTGAGTTAAAGAATTCACTTTTGGACACATACCTTTGGAAAAAGTATAAACCTGCTTATGCCCCCGGATATGGGTGAGATAGTATCACAGCTATTCTTTTACGATGATAACTTTGGCATTAAATAACCAATAAAGGTTGATATGCCATTGAACAAGAAACTAAACCAAGCTAGCAAATGTTATAAAAACAGTACTTCTAAAATCAACGATACTCTATTTCCTTACACATATGAAATAGCGAGTAATTATAAGTCGTAACAATTCAGTAAGCATTTTCATTATCCCTTAGAATTTTCTTACTTTAACTTTTTCAAAATATCTGCTCAAAACCACCTGCGTCTTGCTGATTGTCAAAGGTAATATTGAATGTTTCAATTAAAGGTCCTCTAGTGCATGTTTTCTACTTCCTGGTGGATTATCTGTGCAAGATATATATCCCGATTGTATACATAAGATTTTTCAAGGAAAAAATTACCGCACTGAAAACTCATGTATCATATTATTAACTTGATGTCACATATTATTAACTTTATCTTACAGATTTAAAAGACTTTGTCTTTTTTTAACAGTCGCGAAGTGTGTTAATTTTTTTAAAATTACTATGGGCAACAAAAATTTGTTTTGTCTAGAATCCATTAAAACATTTGTTCTGGGTATGATACAAAACTGCATGTGGCGGTGAGGCTTCAGTTCTTGAGCTCTGGGAAATGTGGAGTACCCTTTCATTGCCCTTACTTTCAGGTTCACTCTGACTGGACTGGTTGTTCCTGTCAGGATCCTATCTATGGGTCAAATTGATCTGTTTAAAAATCACCTATATTCAACAGGTATACTTGAAACCATATGACTGTGTACAAATTATTTGTATTATATAAGAATACTTGAAATCACATAAGTGTGTGTAAACAAATGATTATAGATAAATAAATAAGTGCGAATAAAGAATGCTGCTATAGAACAATGAGTTTTGTTCTGAATTCAATCAAAAGAAATTAGAAAAATGGAACTGGTGAGCAGAGTTCAAATCCTGGGTCAGATGGATTGCGATTCACTTTACTCTAAAGTCCTTGAGAAGCACATGAATCCATCTGTTCTACCCTTACCTATGGACAAATAGAAAGACTGATTGGAGTTTTTAGCCTTTGTCCGGTTACCAGTCTATGAGCATGAAACCTCTTTATTCAAAAAAGGCTATACTCTGCTTAAAAACTGACCTGCCAGTAGGTAAGTGGTTAGCTAAATACAAACATTCACAAATAAATTAAATTTCAGCTTTGAATAATACAGTAGGCATTGATATATCATTTAATAAATAAACCAAACCTATTTACTCATCAAGAGAAAACATTGATCTATGCCTTTCACAAAGATATTAGCACAGTTTGAAATGCAAATGATGACGTTCAGGATTTTTACTAAGATCTCCGAATTAGTTTCCTACAACAGTAACTACTACAGTACACCTAGTTCAGTCTTTGTAGGGTTAATGATTGAAGTTTTGGAGGGAAATAATTGAGACAGAAACTGAAAGACAAATAACTTTCTGAGACACAGTGTTTTTATGATTTAGAATCTAAATATACGAGGTATAAGCCAAATGTTTATAGAATTTGACAAAAAATTATTTAAACAGATATTATCTACTATCCGGTTCTGCTTTGATAACTGATGCTGTTTTTGATTTGTTTTTCTGTCGCCTAAAATATGAGTTCAAATAAAGTAATAACAATATTTTTTATAAAATCTGTCTAGAAAGTATACTGCCATATAATATTGACGGAAAATAGCCTACCTAGGGCAATGATATGTCAGTCCACTTCAAAGTATTCTATTAAAAAATCACATAGACTAATCCCAGCATCTCTTTGACTTTTCAAAACAATCTGCAAAGTTTTTGTGGGATTATCATCAGCTGTATGAATATATTCTCTTTAAACTTATCCATTAAATTTCAGTAGCAATTCTAACTTTGGGAAAAGTCAAAAGTTCTTGGGAGTCAAATCTGGACTCTAGAATGGCTGATATGCTTGGCCAGGCTGATACAATTTCATCACAAAAAAAAGAAAGAAAAAAACCCCAAAATAAATAAAAAAAAAAAAATTGTACAAAATATGAAAAAAATTAATTTGCTGGCTTAATTCAATGATGGTCATAAAATGAAAATACTCAAGTAAATGCGTTTTACTGTAGACTGCGTAACCCACCCACGCAAGGATATCAGTTTATGCATGCTAAGTTAAGTTATGCCACTCAACTCATTCTTGGGTTTGTAACGGTTCCTAACTCAATTGTTTCGCCAAATTTAAAAACAAAAAACAACTCACTCGTGCCATAACTTCCAAAAGTAATTTTTCCATGTTTTGCCACAAAAAAACTAGTGGCTTTGAATACCAGAATTCACCGTACTGGTCTGTAGCTGTGCTCTAGTCGAAGAAGACAGAAGTTAGATTCTCGCATATAAACTAAAAAAGTATCAATCGCGAATTTTACAATGATAACCAAGTTGTACCCTTAAAGAAATTCAGGACTCATATACAAGTATGTACTTACCAACCAGGATTTGAACTCGGGTTGCCATGTTCATTTCCAACAACAACCACCTCTGTATATATATTTAACAAATTGCCTGCATGAGCAGTATGTGACACAAGGTCAATTTTTTAACAGAGTTTAACAGGTTTGAATTCAGAGTTTTCCTTCTCTTAGACTGGTTGGCATAGAAAGATTAACGAGCCCAGTCTGCCCTACTATTTATCCATTGCTGGAGGAAGAATATTTGGATTTATACATATCTGAGGGTATCAGCACAATGTGGAACGTAAACAGCATCATCTAGAATTTGAACTTGGGTCACAGCATCAATTTTTCACGTCAATAACCATTAAACCCCGAGCGCCTCCAGCTAACTAAGCTTTAAAAATACTAAAATCATTTACATACTCTGCACACAAAAAACTATACTCATACAAAAACTTATTTTGTAAATTATCACTTAGTACCCAAATAACGCAAAAGAAAACATTTGTTTAACTCAACTTCTTGTTATTGGTTTTATTCTTGCTTATTTGTTTATAATTCATTTCAGCATAAACCTTTTATCCCAGTTACCTGGAAGACTTCTTTGTTACCGTATTAAGCTACTTTGATTGATTTGTTTCGGTTTCGTTTATGCCATATCAACCATTGTAGGTTATTTAATGCCAAATCCTATTTATACATATTATATATGATTTGTAAACGAAGAGTTTGTTGATAACATTTTAAACGAGCCAGAGCCCATTTTTTTTGCATACAGTTAAGTGATTATACGTCTGAACTCATTGGTTTAGTTTGGTTTGGTTTGGTTTCTTTGTTTAATGGCATATCAACCTTTGTAGATTTTTAATGCCAAAGCCATTCTCATAGAAGAACAGAAGTGGTACTATTTAACCCATAGCTGGGATGATAAGAGGGGATCATAACTTTTCCAAAGGTATTTGCCCAAAATTGAACGTAATAGCTCAACTGGAGTACGAACTCGCTTACTACGATTCTGCAGTCCATCGCTTTAACCATACACCACCCCAATATGAGTTCATTGGTAATCTTATTGTTAAATGATTTGGTTTGGTTGGGTTTTATAGCATATCAACCATTGAAGGTTATTTAATGCTAAATCCCATTTATACATATCATATATGATTTGTAAATGCACAGTTTGCAGATGACATTTTTAAACGATACTGTAAAATGGTTATACATATGAATTGTAAGTCAATAGTTTGTTGGTAATCTTATTCTAAAATGACTCAGCTAATTTGTTTGCATGCATGTGTTATTATTGTTTGCACGGAGTTAAATGGTTCCAAATATTCTAATACGAATCGTTCTATTAAATATTAACCTTTTGTTTGCCCTCAGATGTTTTCAAATATTGCAATCTAGTTTTATTAGCACAGTTAAATGATTTCAAGCATCTTTAGGTAACATTATCAATTATATTGTGGTACAGTAAAAAATTTTCAAGTATTGCTATTTAACACTAATAACTCTATTCAACATTTTTCATTCGTTCGTCCACGGATAAATTGTTCCAAGTACAGCTACGTATTCCTAACAATCCGAGTTAACATAAATCACTTGCTTGCACAGAGTTTAAATGGTCAACAAGTTCTCTTTCATCTGTTGATAGGACCCTATCAAGTGTTACCACTCTGGATCAGAGTGGATGTGGGAATAATGACAATGAAGGAGTATACCTTATTTCCCAAAGCTCCAGGGCTATCAGATTGTTTAGCGTTATACCCAGGACACTCGTTGTGGGGTTCTTACACATCTGCAGAAATATAGCTCGTCTATTTTATAGCTACAGCCTACTGTACTCTCGTTGGGGAGATCTTACCCCTCTGCAAAGATGCCGTCGGTGTATTCTACAGTTCTCTCCAAACGTTAGCCGACTGTGCGTTATGACTTCGTAACTCATTGTAGAGTTACGAAGTCATTACGCATAATTTGATTAAATTCATACAACCCACCACCCTTGTAACAAGTTATTCCAAACGGCTTGATAATTTCTCGGGATGACCTTGAATTTTGCTGAAAGACGGTATCTTTCCGGATAGAATGTTGAATATCTAAAGCTGATAATGATATAATTTTAAAAATTGTCATACCAAAAATGAAAAGACAAAATAAAGATGAGATAAAAAAATATTGAGAAAGAGGACTAATCACCTTTGAGGATTTTATTGACTGAAAAACAACTTAGAAACTATGCAAGGACGATTATCCAAACAGTGACATAAACTACATAAGAGCTCATTTTGAAAGGATAAATGACAGATGAGCGAAAAAAATGTCATAAACTGTTCCATGGAGATATCAAAAAGAACTGAAGATGAAAAATTGAAATGATTACGAAGAGGGCATTTGAAAAAAGAAAGTAAATCTCCAGAAACAGAAATATTATCTGGAAAAGTTCCCAGTGTCCTCCTTTTAAAAAAGTAAACACTGAATTCACTGCTATCCACCCAGTTTGTTTTAAATTTAAAAACGCTAGAAACTTTTACATACTTATTAGGGCTAAGATAAAATACAGTAGTAAAAAAGTATAGTTGGCGACCGTAGCCGAGGGTGATCTGAAGGCTCCCTTTTCGATAGCTACTACACCAAGGTTTAGAGGAGGGCGCTACTCCTTTCCCTGGATTGCTCTACTTTACCTTTGATCCTTACCTTATAATGCTGAGTTTTAAGTAAGGTAGCATCAAGTACCATATTTGAGTCTTCGGTATGACTCGACCTGGGATTGAACCTCGGTCTCCCAGACCATTGGCGAACACTCTAACCATTATGCCAATGTTCGGTAAAATACAGTAGAATATATAAAACTATAAATCCTGTCATAATCAAATGCTGTTGGCAGGGTTGAGAATCTGCTGACTGTATTCCTTGCAGAAGGGTAAGATCTCTCTAAAAAGGAGTGTCAAAGGTATGACACTCGACTGTTTTTGATATTGAGACTCCAGTTCTGGAGATATGGAGATCTAGCCGTCACTCTCCGGTCAACTCTGTCCTGAGTGGTAATACATGTTAGAGCCTCATCTATGAGTCAAATAGATTTGTTTAAAATTATTCCTATTCGCTAGGACCGCGTGTAAAATTTGAAAAAATCTTTTAGGAAACACCAACAGAAAAAAATGTTACTATGAACATATGAATATGATTCTCTCAAATTTAGGCATAGAATAGTTCTGTACGAGTTGACATGTCGTTAATATTAATCAATCAATATATAAATCTATTTCATCTCCCATTCATGTTGTCTTCAAACTCTCTATAGTTTTCGTTTCAACAAACTTAAGCAAACAGAAGTTTATTCGAGTTTGCAAAGTAGATAAAGTAAAAATTGAATAAGTAAAGAAAGTGTTTACAGATGGAAAAATGTGATAGGACAGTGTGGAAAACATCTCCAGTTTCAAAGAGTTGACAAACTGAAGTTGTTAAATAAATCCTGTCTTCTAAAAAGAGCTAAAAAAACATGGTTTCCTTATATAAATATTTTCCTGATAAGCCCAAACTAAAGAAGACAAATATTTTCTCTTGTGAATTATCATCATAAGATCTTATCTGCGAGATCATTGATAAGCTATCAAAAACTTGTATTGTCTCACTCCAAACAATCATCTTCATAACAGTTACACTTATTTGGCGGGGTGGGGATTTAATCCATATTTGAATAAGCCAGTGAAAGTGAGCTTAAAATACAAAAAAAGTTAATTCCTCTTTAGTTCCTTAAGAGGAGGAATTGTTATTATTACTGTTTTATGAACACTGACTAGTGTCCTCATCTTGATTGTTATCACAGTCACTTTTACCATCAAAATTTTATGTCAGTGAAGTAGTTAAGTAAATCTATAATCAATCTTCTACTTCTTTGATTTTCTGCACCATCGTTTCTTGGATGTCAGCATTACCAGTTCTGTCACAGAATCCTTAAAGACCACCCTGTTGGCTGGGGCTGTAGAATATGTCAACTACTTTTATAAAGGCGTAACACCATCCAATGGGGTCACTTTTGACCTTGGGCGATGACTCATAATTCTTGAGGATGGGATCCTGAGGGCTGAGTAGTCCATGACCCAGATACTAACTTGTTACGTAACGCAAACACTCGAATTCGTTTCTTACTTCGGCTAGATGGGTGATCGGGGAGGCCCGATCCGATCAATCGGCTGGTCATATCAAGCCTTATCGTCTATCTAATAAAGTCTTGACTGTATTCAATAAACTGCTCTTATGACAAACACCTCACGCTTTTTATCTTAGGGGAGTCCCCGTGGCTTCATGGCTAAAGTGCTGGACAGCGACCTTGAAGTAAGTGAGTTTGAACTCCAGTCGCGCTATTAAGTTCACTTTCAGACTGATACCCGTGGGAAAGGTATTAAACACCTTAATCTCCCAGCTATGGGTTAAATAGTATTACTGCTGGTCTTCTGCAAGGATGGCTTTGGCATTCGATAACCCACGAAGGTTGATACGCCAATTAAGAAAGGAACCAACGTTTTTATCTTAAAGGTGCTAAACGATGTTGGCTAAGAGTCATAGTTAATGAAATGTTTTCTACCAATATATCAAAACACATGAACTTAATGAAAATTATTTATACCAAGATGATATATACAGATGAAATGATATATAAAGAAGGGGAAAACCCCTAAAATTTGGCTATAAATGCCCACAAGTTTTGATATGCCAATAAACAAAATATTTGATTAACCAATTCTTAATTATCAAGAGAAGATAGCTGTTGTTATTTTTCGACTTTATGTTCTTTGATTCTCTTCGCTATCAGTTGTGGGAGTCACTAAGGCGTAATGGCTTAAGTGCTAGATTGCAATCTTCGTGGTAAGCGAGTTCGAACTTCTGATGTGCTCAGACGGTCATTTTTGGACTAATTCCAAACCACCTTCCCCTCTTTTTTTAGTTACTTTGCAACTTTTTTTAGTTACTTTGAGAAAATAAATGTTGTACTCCCTAAGGATAGTTCTATCATGCTGTTTCATGCTTCATTATACAAGAGATGCAAGATTGTATTATGACCGATTATTAAAGGTCAATAAATAAATAATTCAACACGGAGATAATGAGGTGATACACAAATGTATCCAAGTCTCAGAGGAGGGTTTCCTTGGTTCAACGTGCACGAAGACAGGCAAGGTGCTTACTACAGCTACTGCTCCCCCTCTACCAGCTTAGTTCTTAGTTCTTACCCTTTGGGTAAGTCCATTATTCTGGTCATAGGTGAGTCACCTACAACATCTTGTCAGCCCAGTTGGCTGGAGCTGAATAACGCACCGACTGCACCTCTACAGAGAAGATAAACACCCCCACCACAACGAATGTCCTCGATATGATACTATCTACCCATTTAATACAATTCACTCTGACCCGGAGTGGTAGTACCTGTTTTATTCCTATTTGTGGGTCAAATAGAAGACTTGGATTAAATAAACGGTCCAGTTCGAGGATCTGTGTGGGTTCCTGAGTTCGACGGGAAACATCTGAAGAAGGTCGAACGATATATCGGCTGAAACATTGTGAATATAACAATGAAGATAAGGTCAATAGTCCGAATATTCTCAATAATAGAACTAATGTTGTATACTACAGCTGTGTCCTGATGAACAGCGAGGAACACGAATATATAAAAATATAAGATTATATTTTTATTCTTGATGATGATATTTGTGTGGAGCCGAAGAGCAATGACAGAGAGTTCGCACACACGAAGGGGTCGTTGGGAGTCGAAGGAGCCAGTGGACAACTGACTTTAGCCAAAATTCGGGAACTTATATAGTCTACAACTCCCACGTGACTTGCACTAATTCTTTTTTATTGGTTATAGTTACGCCCACGTCTCACTTCTATGTTTTCCATTGGTTACAGTTCACGTCCATGTGTTGCTTGTTCCCCATTCGCTACTTGTCCAAGCCCACTTACTGTGTGTTTCCCGGTATCCACTTCTATGGGCGGATGTATCTGCCACCATTCGCCGAGTTCAACGACGTCCATAGGTCAAGGGGATATTCCGATAATCACTTTGTTTGATATTATCTTCGGCCGGATGAAGTTGTCAACAACATCCGCTGATACAACAACACCTGTAGGAGATAGTGACATTCCGGTAATCACCCCTATCTTATCAATGTATCTGTAAGCAACATCCGCTGTATTCAACACCTGCGGGTCACGTTAATACATTGTACTAATTTGTTTGCAGAATTGAATTGCTATTGTTTCTACACATTTGAATGATTTTAATTATTTCTATCTAACACTAATAATTCTATTCAATATTGATTATTTGTTTGCAAACAGTGAAGGGGTCAGACTAGACGTGAGAGCAATGACAATGAAGAGGTACTCTACTTTCTACAAAGCTTCAGAGTTGGAGCCTCACCATCAGATGGTTTCGTATCATATCTAGGACTCTCGTTTAGGCTGGGGGGATCTTTCTCCTCTACAGAGATGCGGTGTGTTTTTCAGCCCCAAGCCACTGGGTAATTGTTTGTAGGGTATGTGACAGTAATCATTTGTTTGTAGGGTATGTGACAGTAATCATTTGTTTGTAGGGTATGTGACAGTAATCATTTGTTTGTAGGGTATGTGACAGTAAGCATAAAATACAAAAAGTTAATTTCGGTTTAGATCATAAAGAGCAGGAATTATCATTACTATTTCCTCATATACTCAAATTAGTTTTTTAGTCTTGACTTTTATGATAGGTGCAATTTGGTTTTGTTGTTTTTAAAGACATATCAATATTCTTGGGCTATTTAATTCCAAATCCATCCTTCTAAAAGGACAGTAGTGATACTATTGATCTAATACCTGGGAGGATAAGGGGGTACGTACTTTTCCCTTGGGAATTTGTCCGAAAGTGAACATAATAACTCGACTGGAGTTCGAACTCGCTTACTATGATTTCGCAGTCCAGCGCATTAACCATTGTATCACGAGGACACACCCGACAGTTATTATAGTCATAACCTTTCGGCCATTGTTCTACAGGAGCCTAGATAAGACAGCAGAAAAATGGCATATGTCCCGTTATAGTCGAAGAGACAAGGTTAATCTGATGTAGGAATAAACTCGGAAGAGTTAACTGATACAAAATATCTTCAAGCCAGAGACTGTTGATTAATATTGTGAGGATTGATAAAGGAAAAATTTGAAATACAAGGATGAAACAAATAATAATTTATAAAGAATTTATCAATTTTAGTTATGCCGAAAACTGAATTTTAAGCGCTGAAAGGAAGAAAAACCTCTACAGGCCTTGGCAACCCACTGGATAAGTCATTCGTTTTGGTGTCTCTGAAAAAAGGAGTCGATTCTCTATAACTTTTATAATAGTGTTCCACTTTATCCTTGATCCATATATTATAATGCTGAGAGTTAAGCAAGGAAGGATCAAGTACCATATTTTAAGTCCTTGGTATGACTCAATCTGGGACTGAACCCAGATTTTCCTGTCCATTAGCGAACATTCTAACCATTATGCCAATGGGACGGTCCGTTATAATTCCTCTGTTTATTAAAAAAAACATTACACAAGAAAAGCCCATGAGAACAATCTACTTATGTGAATTGGATGAAGTGTTTGGTTTGAGATTCTCAGAAAGTTCCCTATTACAAGAGGCAACCACAGAAAACAGGAGAGTAGAAAATCTAAAATGTTATGACTATGTCAACCAGAGATGAGACATGGTTGAGTCATGCTGAAAACAATTGTTCCAATCAGATCACCGTAGTTAAACAGTGATGTGTCTGTTTAGTACTTTAATGGGTGACCATTTAGTAAGAGTAGCGGGTAAGCAACGAACGTTCTATGTGCCAGGCTAAACAAAGCTTAGTAAATAATAACCAGTGATGTGGACACAAGTGCAAAACATCAGGAAATAATGAATAATATTTGTCATTAAATTCTTTATTCGTAGTTCTTTAATTTTAATTTTAGTCGCTTTTCATTATGAATATTAAAATTAACATTATACAGTTATTTACACTTACCGAACTGAATAAATGAAACAAAGAATGAATGAATTAAAAAAAAGAAGCAAAGAGTGAAAGAAAGGGAAAAAGGTAGCATCGAATGAAAAGAAGAAGTGAAGCAAAGAGGGAAAGAAAGGAATCGAAAAGTGAAATAAAAAAGGTCAACAGTGAAAGAAAGAAATGAAGCAAAGTATGAAAGAAAAGAGGAAAGATAGCAACAAAAAAAAGAAAGAAAGAAAGAAGGGAAGCAAAGAGTGAAAGAAAGAAAGAATGAATGAATAAATAGATACAAAAAGAAAGAAAGCAAAGAGTAGGAGGAAGAAAACAAAAAGTGAAAGAAAGAAATGAATCAAAGAAAGAAAGAAAGAAAGAAAGAAGCACTGAAAGAAAGAAAAAAGAGAATGCAAAGAGTGCAAGAAATGAACCCAAGAGGGATAGAATAAAAGAACAAAATGAATCGTAACAGAAAGAAAGAAAGAAAGAAAGAAAAGAAAGAAAGAACGAAAGAAAGAAAGAAAGAAAGAAAGAAAGAAAGAAAGAAAAGAAAGAAAGAACGAAAGAAAGAAAGAAAGAAAGAAAGAAAGAAAGAAAGAAAGAAAGAAAACAGTGACTGAAAGAAAGAAATGAACCAAAGAGAGAAACAATGAATGAAGGAAACAAATGAAATAAAGTGTGATAGAAATAAATAAATCGAAGTGTGAAAGAAAGAAAGAAAGAAAGAAATGAACCAAAGAAAGAAAGAATCAAAGCAACAAAAGAAAAAAAAAGAAAGAAAGAAAAAAGAGTGAAGGAATGGATAAAGCAAAGAGTGAAAAAAGACAAAAAGTAAAATGAATAAATAACTCAGCGAAAGAAAGAAAAAAGAAAGAAAGAAAGAAGGAAAGTTTGGTTTTATTTGGTTTAATCATTGTTGGTCATTTAATCCCAAGTCCTGTTTTTATATATATTTGATTTATGGTTTGTAAACACATTTTTAGCTACTCACAGTTAAATGATCAAACAGTTCTACTTCTAACAATTCAATTTAGTTCAAGTCAACAAAGGTAAATGGTTCCAAGTATTGCTATCTATCACTAACAATTCAATTAAACATCAGTCATTTGTTTACACACACCTAAATGATCAGTTCTCTTACTAAGAAATCAATTTAGCATTAGTCATTTGTTTGCTCTCAGTGTAAATGCCAAACAGTTCTATTTGACCTATACATTGGACTCTATCAGGTGCTATTACTCCTGACCAGAATGGATCTGGGAGTAATGGCAATGATTGTGAACTCTGCATTCCCCAATTGATTGTTTTGCGTCCTATCTAGGACACTCGTTGAGGGTGGATCAGAGATGCAGTGAGTGAAATTTACGGCCCAAGTCGACTTGGCTAAAAGAAAGATACAAAGCAAAGAATGAAAGAAAGGAGGAAAAAAAAAACAAAGAATGAAGTGAAGTGTAAAAGAAAGACAAGGAGTGTTGAATGAAAGGAAAAAAGGAATAAAACAGCCGAAGAAAGAAAGTGAAGAGTTAAAAAAATGGCAACGACAAAGTGAAAAAAAGAAAGAAAGAAAGAAAGAAAGAAAGAAAAAAGAAAGAAAGAAAGCGAAACATGAAAGAAAAGAAATTTGACGCTTTTCTCTATATTAATACTCAAGTGTAAAATGATTATAAAATATTGCTTACTGTCAATAAATTCAATTGATAATCTCTTTTGAGAGGGATAAGCAATTTTTTCTGTCTGTGATAAAAAAATGGAATAACTACAGATTCACTTTATCTTTTCTATTAACTGATTCAACATGATTTTTTTTCCAATCTTATCTCTTACATAAACTCTTTGTAAAACAAAATACTTGAATAATGTCGACTAAGTTTAATGTACTAAAATCACTGAAGGAGAAAAAGCGAATACAAAAGAACAAAGGAATTCTTGTAAAAATGGCATCATAATAAATCTAGTACTAGAGAAAACTAATTTCTCTTATAACACTCCTTTACAGAAAAATATCCGAGGTTCATTTAAAAAGTTCTAAGCCTCACCCAGAAACAAAAGCAATAGAGGAACATTTTCTTTTGCGGTCGCAACATACAACCACTTCTTATAAATTCTATTTTTTTTAATTCAGATTTCTGTCTTAATTTCTGTGCAGGTAAGGCCGATCCAAAGGTGAGAAGTGAACGACAGATCTAAAATCTGTGTGATGCTTAGAACGTTTTAAACGTACCTCATATGGATGGAAAGTAAAACGACGACGCGTTAAAGATAGCCGAGACTTTTTAGCTGGGCCGTCTGGCATTCGTGTCGGATGGGGTATCGAAGATCAATGCCAGAATGGAGGCTAAAAAGCCAACGGCTTCGGCTGGGCAACTTTTGGATGGATGAGCTGCATTGGTAACATTGCATAGCACTAGACTCTTGGGTCTAGTTCAAGCTATGAACGCGCATCCATTCACGCAATATATCGAGTGAGTCCATGTTCTGCAGCAGGATTATCTGACTCACATTCCACTAAGTGAGACGATGACAAGCACAAGTCTGGCAGGGCTAGAGCCTCGGTTCATGCTCGAACTCTTTCTCCCATCAACATCTTCTATAAGCCGACCTTGTGTCAGGACCTTGAGTCAAGTCTTGTCTGGTGGGAGGCTGTGGCACATATGTGAAAGAAGGTATAGGCAACCATTTTTGCCAAGAAATGGGACTGATAAGACATGGTTCATCATCAGTTGAGCCATATTACTAAAAAAATTCAAAGTAATATTTCCTTGAAGGTACCTCAACTATTTTCACTACAGAAGATCAAATGTGTAAACCTACATTAGATAAAGAGAAAAGTTTTTTTTTCTTTGGTAAAGAGATCTTTTCTACATAAGATTAAAGTCTTGGTAAAATACTATTACTGATATCAATGTGATTAACATACGCTGCTGTCGAGATTTCGGGTGTCTCAATATACATGGGACTCATGTGACTGCTTATAACTTTACTACTAATAATGTCATGTTCCTTTTTGTTTCAGATTTGAAAATAGTATACAATGACAACTATTGATCCTTCATCACAATGCCTTGGACAAAAGAAAAAAAATTCGCGTCACTACTTATTTAGAGACAAAATCATTCAAAACTCTTAAAATAGTTGCAATCCATTATAATGATTTATTACTGAGATAAGAAACTCAAAAAAGATTGCATGTCCTGGAAGCTGATATAATTACAATTAAAAAAACATTGATCTGATGTCTCTAGCTCAAAGGATGCGTTTTTACAGGACGTGTTAAAATGACTGCCATTGCGCACGTCTCAGAAATAGATCCTAATCATATTAATGGGTCGCATCTATTTTGAGACTCCGCTACGTTACAGAATAATCAAAAGATAAAAAAACGAATGCTAAAAAAATCAATGAATCCAATATGAACATTATCTGTATATCGTAGAAAAAATTGAATAGTTTCATAATCCATGAATCAACATTTTATTTATTTCTATTACATGGCAAGTGCAGATTTGATAATCCGGCGATCAAAAAATTTTCTCAGTAACTTTAAAATAAACTGGAAACATTAATATAAAAATATATGATATACAAATGAACAAAAAAGTAGTAAAATTGGTTTTTAATATTGTATAGCCATGACCAACTATACAAACACATAATACATTTCCATCCAGAATCATAACAATGACACAATAATAACGACGACACAGTCTTTTAGAAAAATATACCTCTCACTTTATTTGAAAGGATTGTGTGTGAGAGGGAGTTTGAGACCGAACAGAACTGTAACATATTGAGCCCTACTCTACTGGCCATAACCGCATTTCTTTCCCGTTCTCCTGTGCTGCTCAACCGGGGGCCTGGGGCCCAGCCTCTCTGGGACATGTTCCTCAATCCAGCATCTTATCTCTAACTCGTCTGATCCCCAGCTGCAACTGCTCAATCGGCGGCCTGAGGGCCCACTCTGCTGGGTGCTGGCTTTCTCTACCGCATCTTGTCTCCAACTGGTCTGGTCTCCAAACTAACTGACATCCTGTCTTCATTGAGTTATATAGTAGTTCAACGCCCCCTTCTTGTTGTGAGCGTCACAATTGCACTCATTCAACCCATCCACGGTCAAGGTTATAATTCTGATATACCTCGACCAGATGCACCTATTATTTACAGAGGTGCATTTCCTATTTTGACAGCCCGGCCGGGTCGTAGGTCAATTTACAATACTAATTTATTCATTTATTGTACGAAAAAAAACTTTAACTACTTTTTTTAGAGAGAAAGAGAGAGAGAGAGAGAGAGAGCAAGCAAAGCGAAACAAATAAAATTTTACTATACGCTATTTTCCACGTTGAATTAGGGGGTCATTCCGAAAACCCCATGGTTGGCCTGAATGATTAAATGATTATATTAATTTTCTTCTGAATGCAGTATGTTCATGGGGTCGGAGTTCTATTAGTGAATCCCTTATTTTGGAGCCTGCGCCCCAGCAGTGGAACCTGAAAAAATATGCTGGGGTAAGTAAATAAAAATGTTAATGTAATAGTATGGTCCCTGATATCTCCCGAAGTGAAGGAGACACACACACACACACACACACACCCGGAAATAAAGATGGCTGCCTAGCTAAGACCAATCCACAAGTCTCTTGTCTTTCCTTTGATATTACTATATGGTAGCAGCGGTGAGATGAAAATAACCACAGCGGATAAGGTAAACACTACCAAATGATAAAAAAAGCTCAAGATTATCCCTAGTCAAAAAGACTTAAGACCCCTTTTGAACGTTCTCGACTGAACTACTAATTCTGGAGAACAGGTCCTTTCACGTGTAAAAAAAAAAAAATAATCAAAAAACAAAACGGAGTAGAAAAAAGAGAATTTGCATTGAAAATCTTTCCACTGAACCAAAACAAGTAAGAGTCGTATTGTTAATGTATTTCAAAATAATTGTTATTTGTTTTCGAAATGGATAAAAAACGTTTGTGAACCGATAATGTCCTGGAGATTCTGATAGATTCGTTCAGATCTTTTAAGTAACGTTGCAATATCTATTTCTCTGTGAGAAACATGCCAGTCGACTTACAGGTTGACCACATTCTTTTGTCATCTAATGAGGAAGGCATTAGAATGTTAACCTCCGGACATTCACAAACGCAGCCGCCAAAAATAACCCACAAGTTATTTGGCAGAAGTTCGAGAGCCTCAGGTGAATTTTCGCTTCCCGCAGTTCAACCTACGTTTGTATACACAAAACGATGCGGAGAGCATCGATGACTTGATAGTGAGATGCAGGTTACAGACGAAGAAATGCAAGTTCTGAGATGCAACGGATACCGAAGAACGGTTAATAGAGCTGGTCATTATCGAATAGAAGCACCCAAAGCTACAGAGGTAGTTGTTGGTTAAAGGATAGGGATTAACATTTCAGGAATCCCTGACTATCTATAGGGTCCACGAAGATTCGATAAGTCACATGAAACAACTGGCCGGAATCCAAGATTGTAGCTTGCATTTTCACCAAAAAGGAAAATGTCCCGCGTGGAGTACTACATGTTCAACATTTGAACGGAAGACCCGCTGGGCAAAAGTTTGCAAAAACAGATAAGAGAACAAAGACAACCACAAACGCACATTACAGAAACGGGCCCAAAATTTAAAGCTGGTCAGCGGCAATCATATATAGGAATCACCAACATATGCATCAGGATAGAAAGCGTAGCAACTGTGTCCACTCTGTAAATGCCTGTCAGGGTGACCGTGATGAGTTATACGGAGAATTCGAGGAAAATATCGTTTGATAAAAAAGGCAAAAAAGACACCTAGATTGAGGTTTTTGCAGACCTTGATATCAAGTTTTCCAACCGAGCAGACACCCACCAACTATAAGTCAAAGTTGATACAGAAGCTGAAGGTGTGTTTTCCGCAAGATGTTTCCTCACTGCCACCTCCTAGTGCAACACACAACGAGTCAACTGTACTGATAATGTATGATGACTCCAGGATGAGTCTATAAACATACAGTATACCTACAAAGGGGAGACGAAAACACTCAAATTCTTCGTGGTAACCTCAGAGGAACTGACGATTCTTGAACTACCATCACTAGGAAACCTGGAACTTGTTTTGATGCACTGCGTCATCCAAGAGAATCAAATTCAGATGAACTCTGTGAAAGATTTGGGAAACATGTATCCGAATCAATAGGACCTCATAACCACCTTCACAGGTGAATACCACATTGTTCTATAACCGGATAACCATCCCCTTCATCCACGCACTTATATGAGGGATGAGATTAAGACCAAGTAAGATTACATGATGGAATAAGGCACTATTCGCAGAGTAAGCAAACCTACAAAATGGATTAATAGCCTTTTGTATGTTCTCAAAACATATGGCAGATTCCGTCTGTGCTTAGACCCCAAGGATCTGAACAAAGCTAATATGATGCCAAGTACTTTTCCAAATTGGAAACAAAAAATGAATGATGGTCGATCAAGCTGAGTATACTTATTTATAGGTGATACTGATTTCATATTTCTCTTTTAAATTATAGATTATTTAAAAATAGATCTTTTGATCATATTTCTTCCGTGATGTCAATAACTGAGCAAAACAGAAGATTTGCATAACAAAATTAATGCGAATATTTAAAAAAAAATGAAACGTATCATTGTGCAGGGATGATTGTATTCTATCGGTCATCGATAGAGGAAGGGGTAGGCAAATATCATTGTTGTGATCTTGCATGAACAACAATTAAACATTAAATTAAAAGCATCATTTTACTTTTGAAATGTTAACTACATTTTTCTTGAGTGTTAGCGTTTATAATAATTTACCTCCAAGCGTAAGTTTCAAAACTAAGTTTATATCATTGAATTATTGCGATTTCTATTTGTTTTAAGTCGTTCATGTTCATGCTATCTTTCAAGAACAATGATGATAATAAATTCAACTGAAAGAAAATAAAAGATAAAAGTATCGAAAAACGTTATGTATATTGGCCAAATTTCTCGTTCACCAAATCAGCAGTAGGAGCTGAGCGTTCTTCGTTCTTTTGATTTTATTCTTTCCCCCAATTACACAATATCTCATTTTACTGTAGAATGAACTGAATATTGCATATCAGAAGCGTAGACATTTAAAGGCGAATGCCTGCTTACAAATTTCAAGGGTTCATTATTGTAAGTATTAATTCATTCAGTATCTCAAAAGTATCCTATTTGTTTCTGTCTCCTACCAGACAGGACTCAATACAAGGTTTTTTATAGTGGGTGTTTAGGGAGAGGAGATCGGGTACGTGCCCAGATGGACGTGTGTTGGTCATCAGCTCACTTATTGCAATGTGAGCCAAATGAGCCGTCTGCTGGATTTGGACTCATTTGATATATTACGTAACAATCTCCCAGATGGCCTTTGACAGGAAGTACAATCAAGGTATGGATGAAAATGTTATATTTTCATATACATGTTCATGCAGCATCATAACGACACCATAATTAAACAGACGCAATGACAATGGACGAATGAAGAGGTTTTTACAAATTTATTTTACCTCTCACTTTATTGCAAGGGTTCGAAAGGGCTGTTCAAGGGTTGCATGTGAGAGGGAGCTTGAGACCGAACATAAACTGTAATATCTTGACCCCACGGTTATGACCGTCACGTTGTGTCTTTCTTGTTCTCCTGATGCTGGGGTCCACTTCATCGGGGTTCCTGATGGCCCCCTCGGTCGGGTGTGGCTTTCCTTACCACATCTGGTCTCTAGCTGTCTGGAACCCTCCTGGCAACTGCTTCTTGGACTCGAACTCAACTGAGTTAAATAATAATTCAACGCCCACACGATCGCCCACTAGATCTTTGAAATCGAATGTTTAATCGTCATCAAGCGGAAATAACTGTCATGCAGTTCAGAGTTCACTCTCTTCCGGTGCATCAGTCTGTATTGGCACAGTGGGACCTTCACCTTGTCCCATATTATAAGCCTTAATCCGCCCACGCGATCTTTTTCGATTACTGGCCATTGGAATGTGTCACTTCCTTCCGGTGCATCACCTTGGAATAGCATTTTTTGGGGCCGGGTCGAAGGTCAAAACATAACAAAAATATGGGCTTCCTGTTGCCAAAAGAAACTCCTCCTGATATCCCTTTATACTCCTCGAAAGGGCGGACGGCTATTCACGGGTTTGGGAAAAGCTTTCCCCTCCACGAAAGTTGAATTTGAAAGCATCCCTGTCTCTTTTCCGCCATTCATTCTTTTTCTGCTGGAACAACCAATCGAAGATGATAAGGGAATGGGGATAAGAAAAAAAAAGTAAGAGACCAATTTCATAATCTTCCCTGACACACCCAAACTTTCTTATTACCCTTGCAACTTAAATAAATAATAAGTTAAACTTTATGAATACAGATATTTTCAATTTTGTACGGGATGATTTTTATAGGGTAAGTAATGCGTATCTTGCTTCTTAGGAATATACACAACTGTGCTGCATGTATTGATATTGTAGCGGGAGCCATAGAACCGACGAGTGAGGATAGTGTTAATATAGTCGTCTGGGAGGCGGGTACCTTGACACGCGGAAATCGGAAAGGGGTGAAAAGTAACACGACAATAACGAGACGTGTTTGAGATAAAAAAGCAAGTTTCTTTTCTCGTTTATGTTCGTTAAGGATGTTGTTCGCTTGTAGAAAATTCCATACTTAGATATAAGTTGAGTCTGTTGTTGGCTTGTTGCGCAGACTGTCACAAATACTTGAGGCGATTACTGTATGTGTTTTCTCTCTGCTGCTTGGATTCTATCTATCTACTGGGTCAAATCAGCCTTTCTTATATACAGCATGTGAGGCACTTATATTTAACTACAGGTTGCCTTGGAGTTTCTCTGCCACTGGAGTTGAACTGCAAGTCTAGATACAACTGATGCTGATTTGTGAAATACTTCAAACAATTTACAACAATATATATATATATAATGTAAGCCGGTCATATTACCAGTACACTTAATCGTAATGAAATTGAATTAAGAATTCAGATGTTGCAACTTTATTTTACGTCAGTGTATATATGAAGGGTAAACTATAAGTTTCCAGACTTTTTTCGTATGGGCACTTTTATTGATAGTACACACATGAAACTCTATTCACCTTCGAAGTAATCTCCTCCGGCTGCAATGCGCATGTTGTACCGTTCCAACAACTTCTGGAACGCCCCATGGAAGTCCTCTTGTGTGAGCGTGTCAATGAATTTTGTCACAGTCTCTTTCATTTCTTCAGTTGACTCATAAGGACAGCCTCTGAGCTTAGGGAATAACCAAAAGTCACAGGGAGCAAGGTCTGGACTATAGGGAGAGTGAGGAAGTGTTTTGATGCCAATCTTTGTCAAATAGTCTGTGATAATGATGGAGTTGTGGACTGGTGCATTGTCCTGGTGGAAATGCTTCTAATCCGATTTGAAGAGTGCTGGCCTCTTCCACCGGAATCTCTTCCTGAACTCACATGAAACCTCAATATAGTAACCCTAACCATAACCCTTTGCCTAATGAACTCTGGTGTACTGACTTCCTTACTCCTCCCACACCTCTGGAAAAGAAGCAAGACGGCAATTACACAAGAATGGTGCGAGCAATACTGAACAAGTCCTGGCGGCAACACCCCACAAGGAACCAACTATACGGCCACCTGCCTCCCATCACGAAAACTATCCAAGTTAGACGAACCAGACATGCAGGAAACTGCTGGAGAAGCAGGGACGAGCTCATAAGTGATCTACTCCTATGGACCCCCACATATGGCCGAGCAAAAGCAGGACGACCAGCTCGAACATACATACAGCAGCTATGTGAGGATACGGGATGTAGACCTGAAGACCTGCCAGAGGCGATGAACAATAAGCAGAAGTGGCGAGAGAGGGTGAGGGGATATCCGTGCTGGCGGCACGACATGATGAGGATGATGAAACCAACCTTGTAGAAGTACAGTAGTGCTACTATTTAACCCATAGATGTAGGAATTAGGCATCCATGCCTTACCCAAAGGTATTAACCCGAAAGTAAATGCAGTAGCGCTACCGGAGTTCGAACTAGCTTATTAGAATGTTGTAATCCAGCAATTTAGCGATTACATCATGGGGACTCTTCCTTTAATTCATGGTTAGTTTTTGCATGGATTGAAATCAGAAAATGTTGAGGGGAGAGAAAGTAAAAATAAGAAAGAAAAAAAAAACACAACCACCAAACAAAAAGAATTGGCACTGGGTACCCACTGACAATTTTAAAAGAGAACTTAATTGAATCATTGTATTTTTTTTTTATGTGAGGAGCATTTTTCAAAACTGTCATTTCCAAATGCAATAAAAAAAAAGAATAAATGAATAATAATAATTTCAAAAAATCAATAAGTTTTCGATTTGTGTTATCAAGATTTTTCAAACAATAGTTTAAAAATAAAAAGTGTTTCATGAAATAAAAGCTCGTTTACTCGTCCACTGGAAATCAATCTTATTTTCCAAACTTAGTTTTGATTATTTGCTTTAATGACATAGCAACCCTTGATGGTTATTTAATGTCAAATTATTTTTTATACATATATGATTTGTAAACGAATAGTTTTTCGGGAACATCTTAAACAAGCCAAGGCTCATTTGTTCGAACACAGTTAAATGGTTTCATGTATTGCAATTTAACAGTAACAATTCTATTAAATATTAGTCATTTGTTCACCTATTGTTAAATGGTTTATAAGTTCCATTTGATCCATATAAAGAAGCCTAATAGGTACTACTACTATGATTCGAAGTGGGCTTGGTAGTAATGGCAACATTCTTCAAAGTAGCTTCACTATCATATGATTTAGTGTTATATCCAGGACTCTCATTTTTTTGCCGGGGGGTGTTCTCCCTGCAGTGATGTAGTCGGCGTATTCTACAGTCCCCTCGGCTAAATGGATTGATATTTTCTAATGCCTAATTATACTATTTTATCAGATTTAGTGAATGAATGCACTTGAAAGAAAGATTATACATACTGTTCATTGGTATTCCTAAGGGGTTTATAAAAGCTAATTTTCTTTTGCCCTTTTTGCTTTGAAAAGGACAAAGAGTTGATATTAGCCTTTGACTTTATGTAATAAGCACTTGTTCAGGTCATCAGATAAAATATTCATGAGATATATAACACATGAAAAGAAACAAATATATCGTGTTATTTATTCAATCTGCTCGCTCTTGCTTCTAAAATACCTTTTATACTTTGGCTACTTTCAGTCATTTAACTGAATTTGCACGCTCAATTTTGCGGCTAGTTTTTCCTTACTTTTTGCCGTGTTTTTATCGAAAGTCACAGGCTGTTTTAAGATTCTTCAACCATTAGATAACCAGTATTAATCAGAAATGATTAAGTCACCTATGATGGGTTTTACTGCATGTTTTTGAATGGTAAAAAAGTAAAAATGATAATTTTAAGAAGTCTGAATTTTTAAAGATGAAATGTACCTGTTATCAATTTTAAACTGGTTTTTCTTTTTTTCATTCGATTTTTCATATTCAAGGTGGAAATAGCTATGAAAGGTATTTTTTACAAATAATACTTCGTCAGAGATTGATCGTATTGACCTACTACGAAATACTTAGGAATACTGTCAGCTCGTGACATTAATTCGTGGCTGAGCTGCTTCGGAAATGATATAAAAATTACATTAACACAAAGAGAAATAGATTGTGTGTGTGTGTGTGTGTGTGTGTGTGTGTGTGTGTGTGTGTGTGTGTGTGTGTGTGTGTGTGTGTGTGTGTGTGTGTAAATTAATTCACTCAATTCAATTAAAGATACGACTATTCGACTTATTGTTATTTATTCCAGGGGGTGATGCCGTTCTTACGGATGAGCCGTCACTTATTATGCAATAATAGCTGCCTTGCAATGATAGTCACCATTCTTTTATATAAGTTTCCGGAAATCAAAGATCTACCCCAAGAGTAAGATTTGAGGATGCAGAGGATATTAAAAGAAACATAAGTTTGGGTTACAGTAACACTAGATTTAGAGTTTGGGATGCCAGCACATATACATTAGATAGATAGATAGATAGATAGATAGATAGATAGATAGATACCCACTATCACCGAAGAACACCTTCCAGAAAGCCAGTGCCGTTTCTGAGCTAACAGGAGCACCAGAGACATGATGTTTTTACTGCGGCAAGAGAAAAACGCATGTAACGTTCGTTCATTTGACGAAAGCATTCAACACAATGAGAAGAGGAGCGTGGTAGATGATGAAACGAATCTGCTGTCCTTTAAAGTTCCGAAGTATGAACACCCAACTGCATGAAGACCAGGTCACCCAAGCCAGGCGCAACACTTGCCTCTTAGAGCCCTTCCCGATAACCAATGGAGTGAAGGAGGGTTGCACCCTGGTACCGAAACTTTTCACTATCTTCTTTAGCATGATACCCTCACAGGTCTCAAAAGATGCTGATAATGTTGACCGATTCTAATTCAGATACCGCCTTGATGGCTACCCATTTAATCTCTGATGATTATAACCCCACCCAAAGATCCTGGAACAACTGATTCGAGACCTCATCTTTGCCGACGATGCACCCCTTGCATACACAGAATGCTTAGCAGCACATCACTTCCTGTTTCACAGAGGATACCCAGCTCTTTGGGCTAGAAGTCTGTTTAAAGGAGACTCCACCAGTCTGCACCGCGAGAAGAGTACTGCCCTTCCCACATTATCATTAGCGCGCTGATTTGAAGGTGATCCATCGGTTTACCTGCCGGGGTTGCATCATTACATCAGATGCCAAGGTCACCAGGGAAGTTGTCAACAGACTGACAAAGGAGAATAGAGTATATGTCAGACTATATAAACACGTGTAGCTCAAGAGAAGGGCACAAAGATCTGCTTGTATAGAGCTATCATCCTTGCTACCCTCCTATATGGCCAAGAGTCAAATCAGAATTAATAATAATGATTCATAACAGTTTTTCTTGTAGGCACCACCTACGGCTCCTCGAGCAGTATAACCAGCACTGTCTCTACATCATCCTCAAAATACATAAGAATAATTTTGTCACCAACATTGAAGTCCTTGAAAACGCAAAGATCACTAGCATCGAGGCCATGCTACTGAAATCACAGCTACGCTGAGCAGGACACGTTTCCAGAATAGATAATTCTCGCTTGTCCAAGATCATGTTGCGTAGCGAGATCTCCGCCGGCAACCACAAAAGAAGGGCACCAAAAAAGTAATTCAAGGACTGCTTGAAAAAATCTTGTGGTGCTGGTCATATAAACCGCCTACGATGATCCACCCTAGCTGAGAATTGGGACACCTAGCGTCTCACCGTCAACCATGTCTTCTTCTCTGAAAACACCCGCAGGGCCGCCCTCAAGAACAAAAGGCGTAAGAGGATGAATTGCAATTCTCAGCCATCAAGCCCAGACTCAAATTTCTGCTGCTCGATTCGCTTTGACCTTATCAGCTACGGACGTGTGTGCAATCGGCGTGGACTGCCCTCTTCTTGATATTCGTTTCACGATGATAATATATACATAATAATATAATGATAATTATATATATCGTTTCATGATGGTGATAATATATACGGCTCGTTGTGTTCCTTTTCCTTATAACAGTTTGAGAACCAACTATCAACTAATTTTGATATCCAGTATTAGTCAAAGATCAACACAAATTTCTGTTTCATCTTGTATTATTCCTTTCAGTATTATCAAAAGATCTGTCCATTTACTGAGATAAAAATCAATCAATACTGCAATGTTCCTGTTTTATGAGCAGGATTTTCTATCTTGTGCTATGGTCACTAGCAACGATAGAATCATGTTTGTACGTGTTTAAATTTGGTCTTTGAGTTTTAAGAAACTGAAAATACCAGTTCCGAAAAGCGGAAGTACTGATCCCATCCTCGTTAAATCTTCAGAGAGAGAGAGACAGACAGAGAGAGAGTTAACATCTAATTAAAGTCTTGGGTTGAATTCATTAGTTACCTTCACGAATAATTCAGACTGTAATATTACAAATTATATATTTATTCTGGTTTTCGATGTTCGCGGTCCCTTTTTATCACAAGAATGACCCCAACCAAGTGAATTGTGATATAAAGTGATTTCGTCGATTAATAACAATACAAGTCAGACTTATTAATAATAATGATTGGTAACACTTTCTTTAAAAAGGTAAAGAAATAGATGCGAATAAAGTCGGATCTGGAGTTTTAAGAAATCGGAATTACCATTGCGTGAGGAAAATGGAATAATCGGTCCCGTTAATGTTATTTTTCAATAAAAAGGTAGTAGGACGCTTTTTCGGGAGCTAACATCTGACTGGAATTTTGTATTGAATTTATTACTTAGCTCCCCCAGCCATTGTAGCCTTTTTGGCAACAAGTACGCGATTTTTCCGAACTATTGCAGTGTTAGGACATTGAGAGAAACACTGCCCTGAAATTCGATATATTTCTTCTTATTTGGACTGCGTGAAACAATTTTCATACCGAATTACATCGCACGTAGTACTGAGACAGAAAATGGATAAACACTTTAACTTAATAGATGCAGCTCCTAGAATCTGTTTATTGATTAATTAATTTTGATGGCATGTCAAAGCCGTCTTGGTTTATTACATTCCTAGAGGTTATTGAATCGCGATCATTGGATATTCATATCTAAACCTTTTATGTAGTTGTTTTTATGCCATCCTATCGAATACGAATAGTTTTAAAACAATTATTTGACCCATAGATAGGACCCAAACAGGTACGGCAACTCCGGGTCAAAGCAAACCTCAGAGTAACAGCAATGAAATATTACTTCAAACTTCCCAGATCTTCATAGCTGGATTCTCCCCTTCCGATGTTGTTTAGTGTCTTACCCAGGACATCCTTTTTTTGAGAAGGTGCTTTAACCCCTATACAGGGGATATACGTAGACTATTCTAAGCCTCACCAGCGGGGGTTTCTGAGTGGAACCTATGAATATTCCCACTTCATTCTTCCGAGCAGTGCAGGTATTTAGACGGCAATGTCTGTTAAGTTTAAAGCTAAGTTGAAAGAATATTATAATTTGGTTTCCACCATTATGTAAGGAAAATGGAAGTACTGTTTCTGCCATTGCTATTTGTCAATAAAAAAAAAGTGGTAGGATTCTCAAGAGAGAAAAAACATCTACCTGAGGTCTTGTATTGAATTTATTAGTTATCTTCTAGAGTAAAATGTGACCGTACGGTCGTATTTAAAAGTCCTGTTCGAATATAATTACTGTCAGTTCCTAGCTTTGTTAATAAGAAAAATTCATGGAAAATACTCATACAAAAAATTATACATCAACTGCTTCAAAGGATATTGAAATTTAGTTCGGAATTCTTAAAAAAACCTACAAGGGTTCATTTATGAGCAAGGACGTCTACCCAATGGTATGGCTAATAGCAAAGGTAGAAACATGTTTGTGCGGTTGTAAAAAAAAGCAATGTTCAAACATGCTAAGTATTAGTGAACAAACAACATGGCAGCATTGAATTGTAGCATTTGTAAATCAATAGGACTACATCTGAATAATATATAATCAGATGATCAATAATGACAACAAGCATAAATGATAAAATAGAGGAAGAACGCGGGAACAGGTTGGGACGACAAGAGAAAAGCAACACAACTATTTAAACAAAAGATCCAACTCGAGAAAATAAACCAAAAGGTACAACGAAAGAAGAAAGATTAGAAAGACATCGAGACAGAATAAAACAATACAGATAAAATATGACATTCCAAAATTGTGAAAAAAAATTCTACTCGCGAGTAGGGGGAGCATGCACGTTGACAAACCAGACATGATGGCATACACTGATACTGGTTTAAAAAATTCACTTCCAATCATGACAGACTGGCTATCGAAATGAATTGATACTTACAAGAAACAGAAATTTCTGAATGGATGACAAAAGGAAAGCCCCCCACCCAAGTAACCCCCGCTAACAACTATGATCCATAACGTGCCTACCGATGATGTGGAAAATACTAACGGCTCAAATTTGGGACAAGTTTTTTTCCGGCGTATCAACCCTTTTCGGATAATCTAATGTCGAATTAAATTTCGAACAATGCAGTATATTTTTTTTACACAGTTAAATATCAAAATACTTCTTTTTCAAGCATTTACATTTAGCATAAGTACATAGTTTAGTTCTATTTGACCCATAGATAGGGCCCTTACCAGGCGCTACCACAACGGGCTAGAGAGGACCTGGGAGCAATGGCAATGAAGGGGTACTTCGCATTCCCTGAAGCTCCAGCATTACTGGAGCCTCACCGTCAGATTTTTTAGTATCACACCCAGAACACTCGTTGTAGGGTCTTACTCCTCTGCAGAAAAGCAGTCGGTTCATTCTACAGCCCCAGCCCACTGGGCAAGTACAGGAAGGTTACTCTACAGTGATCAACACACGATCACGAGGAGGTGCCCGTGGTGTAATGGTTATCGTCGCAGGATATGGACACGGCGACACGAGTTCAAATCCTGGACCTGACTGATTGCATTTCACATAGCACTAATAACCTTGGGAAAGGTATGAATCCAATTATTCTCCCTCCAGCTATGCGTAAATAGTAGGGCAGACTAGGTTCTTCAGCCTTGGTGAGGCAACTAGTTTAGGAGAAGAAAAACTCTGAATTCAAACCTGTTAAACTCCGCTTAAAAAATTGACCTTGTGTCATATCCTGCCCGAGCGGAGGGGTTGGTAAATATGATCAACACACGATCAAAGTGAGTAAAATGAGACGAAAAAATTCAGCTATTCTGTGGATTGACTACAAAAAGGTTTATGATATAGTCTCGTCAAGCTGGATAATAGACTGTCTCAAAATGTACAATATATCCGATGAAGTCATAAAGTTTTCGAAAATACCAAAAAAAAAACCAAACTAGTGAGTCGAACTGACAGAAGGAGTAAAAAGCTTAAATGATCCAGGGAGGGGTCTTCTTGGGATATGTGCCATCACCATTACTATTTGTAATAGCGATGATGCCACTCAATCATATATTTGTGAAATGCACAGGCGGATACAAACTACACAAACCGCAAGAAAAAATCAACCACCAAATGTACATGGACATCAAATTCTTTTCAAAAAAACGAAAAAGAATAGGAAACCCTAATACAGCCAGTAAAGAAATTGGGATGGAATTTGGCATAGAAAAACGTGCCGCGCTAATAATGAAAAGTGATAAACGATGAATGACCGAAGGAACAGAAGTACCAAATCGAGAAAAAATCAAAACGCTCGGAGAAAAGGAAATTTACAATTAACAGGGAATTTTGGAAGTGGACACCATAAAACAATCGGAGATGAAAGAAAAAAAAATCAAAAAAGAATACCTCAGGAGAACGAGAAAACGACTAGAAACCAACAGCATAGCAGGAGTCTCATCAAAAAGGAAAAACACCAGTGTTGTCTCCTTTGTAAGATACTCAGGACGAGAGAAGAACTTAGACATATGGACCAGAGAACAAGAAAACTCATGACTCTGCATAAAGCCTTACATCCCAGAGATGACGTTGACATGTGGCAAGAAAAGAAGGAGGAAGAGGACTTGTTAGCGTACAAGATTGTGTCGATGCATCGATACAATGATCAAAAGACTACATAAAAAGGCACAGAGGAAGACTGATTACAGTCACCAGAAACAATACAGATAACACAATCATTAACAGAACAAAAATAACCAGGAAACAAAAATGGGAACGAAAACAACTTTATAGACATTTCAAGCGACAAACAAGCGAAATATCACACGAGAAAAATTGGACATGGCTAAGAAAGGAAAATTCTAAGAAAGAAACTGAATCTCTTCTGATAGCAGCACAAAGCAATGCCATAAGGATATGTCAAAGCAACAAAATAGTAGATTATGTGATGACAGAGACAAAACGATCAATCACATAATAATCGAATGTGGCAAATTAGCGTAAAGAGAGTATAAGGCTAGACATGACAGAGTAGGAAAGGTGATCCACTGGGAATAGTGCAAGAAGTTTAAATTTGACCGTACTAACAAGTGGTATATGCACAACCCAGGACCCGTCCTAGAAAATGAGACGCACAAAATTCTCCGGGATTTTGTGATATAAACGGATCACCTAATCTCGGTTATATGATTAGACCTAGTGATAGTCTACGAAAAAGAGAATTGTAGACTTAGCTGTTCCGGCTGCCCACTGGGTAAAACTGAAGGAGAGCGAAAAGAGCGTTCAGTTCCTAGACCTTACAAAAGAACTGAAAAAAATATGGAACATAAAAGTGATGGCGATACAAATTGTAATTGGCGCGTTCGTTACATTCACCAATGAACTGGTACTGTGACAGGAGGATATGGAAATAAGACGACAAGTGGAGACCGTTCTAATTATAGCATTGTTAAGATCGACTGGAATACTAAGAAGAGTCCTAGAGACTTGATGAAACTTGCTGTCACTCAGACTCCAGTGGAAAAATATCAGCTGACTCTGATGTAAAGAACTCTCACATGAGTGAAATAATAATAATAATAATAATAATAATTTTAGTAAAAGTAAAATCAAAGGAAAAAAGACGAATGACCGAACCCTCCCCACTCCCAAAATATAGGCTTGGAATGGAATATTCTCAAATTAACACGTGCTAAGGAATTGTTGAAATGTATATGAATGACCACAGTAGTTTAAAAACATTGGTGAGGTCAGAGGAAACATATCTATTGCTGTAAATGTCTACTCAAAGGTAAATTTTGGTTACTGTCAATTTAAATCACTGATTTTTGCGTCTCGTAAAAATCGTTTGTTTAACATTTGAATTTAAATGAAGACTTGCTAACTAATGACCAATATTTATTCCAGGTGAATATTTTTGAGAAGACGAAATAGATTTGTTTTAAATTTAGCGCCCTAGCTCCGTGACTAGTGTAATTTTTAATTATTGGAGTATGTGTAGACGAAAGGGAATTCCAAACCCCCCACCAATAACCTTCCCCAACTGAACATATATAGCCCCCTCTCATAATCTCTATCACATGTGACTCTTCTCTAACTGGAAAATCTGTATCCGATTGGGACTGAAAGACTTACTATGTTTCCATTCTCATATTAGTTAAGTATCACAAACTAAATTTAAAATAGTACTAGGTCAGTAGGAAATTGAACACCGGGCAACAGGAAACGGGAAGTTCACACAGGAATGATATCCTATGAAATAAAAATAAGCAATTGGACTTTAACTAAGTTAAAACTTAGGTGTGTTTTTTTTTTGTGACCCGCTGTCAATGTACAGTCAACATGACTGTCTTCGGTCACGTCTGTGTCAGGTGCGCAGATTTTAAACAACCCCCGGGTCTGGTATAGCCACAATATACCACCCTTGATAAAAATGTCAAATTCATATTTTACACTACGTGGGACTCAGGACTCGGACTTGGGTGTCATGATCGGCAGGTGTTCTCTTGATAGCCAACATGGGAGACCCGGTGGTCATCCTGCGAATGTTGGCTGTTCTCTTTTCAGGTACACAAATAACGACTCGATGAACCCCACCAACCAGAGACCCAAACGGAAAACATGGACTAGGGAAGACAACCAACTTGCACTACACTGCTATTTCAAGAGTAACCCTACACAAAGAGGATACAGGAAAAGAATGATGGAGATATGGCAAGAACTTTCTATTTTTCAGACAACTAGTCAGAGACTCGCTGATCAAGTTAGAACGATAATGAAGAAAGGTTGGTTTTCAGAACTCGAAATAATTGAAATACACCAAAAAATAAATGATCAAGAAAGGAGAAATACGTTACCTGACACAGCAAATATCAACAAACAAAAACAGCCCATCCAAAATGAACCAACTTCGGAAAATGGAAACCCCACCCAACAAAACACTACCCAATAAAACAACCTAATACTAACACAAGAACAGAAGTTAATTTTTAAAAATTTAAAGAGAATTTTAAACGGTGAAAAGACCACCTTACCATCATTAAGAAACATTGAATGGAGAATAGTTAAGGCTGAGACGAATAAAGTGAATCAAGTACTGACATATATGATCATGATGTCGCGCCGCCAGCGCGGATATCCCTGACCCTCTCTCGCCATTTCTCCCTATCATTCATCGCCTCCGGCAGGTCTTCAGGGTTACATCCTGTGTCCTCACATAGTTGCTGTATGTAAGTTCGTGCTGTTCGTCCTACTTTTGCACATCCATATGTGGGGGTCCACAGGAGTACATCGCTTATGAGCTCGTCCTTGCTTCTCCAGCAGTGTCCCGCGTGTCTGGTTCGTCTGACTTGTATAGTTTTCGTGATGGGGGGCAAGTGTCCGTATAGTTGGAGTCTCGTGGGGTGTTGTCGCCAGGACTTGTTTAATACTGCTTTCAACATTCTTGTGTAATTTCCGTCTAGTTTCCTCTCCAGCCGCTTCGTTAGAGTCCATGTAGTGCATCCATATAGCAGTATCGACACAACCGCTGCCTGGAAGAAACTGCGTCTCATTTTATCAGTTAGGTCCGACTTCCATATGATCGAGAGCCTATCGATAGCTGTCCATGCCTTCGTCAGTCGTGTGTCGATGTCTTTTTCGGTTGATGAGACGCTACTTCCTAGGTAGGTGAATTTGTCTACTAGTTTCAGAGAGGCTCCGTCTAGTGTGGCAATGTTGCCCGTTTGGTTGTAACACATATATTCAGTTTTGTTTGCATTGACATGGAGGCCAATGCCAGCTGCGGCTCGTTCCAGACTATGCAGTAGTGTCTCTGCTTGATTAGGCGTATTCGCTAGTAACGCCAAGTCATCAGTGTAGTCGGCGTCCGTGATTGTTTTTGCGGGGTACCTTTTGCTTCTTCTCTTAGTCAGCTCGAAGCCATTTTTTCTGATTTTGTCGATCGAAGTTCTAAGCACATAGTCTAGACAGATGATAAAGAGGTACGGGGCTAGTGTGTCTCCTTGTAGTACTCCTGCAACAATGTCGAAGTATTCCGTGTCTCCATCTGGTGAACGTACTTTCACTTTGGTGTTTCTGTAGAGAATCATTATCGCTGCTACTGTTTCTTTTGGTAGGCCGTATGCTAGTAGGATTTGCTCCATCTTCCCTCTGTGTATGGAATCGAAGGCCTTGGTAAAGTCGACAAATAGTAATGTCGCCTGTAAGTTTTTTGCCCGAACGCCTTCAAGGATTCTACGGATGGTCAGTATTTGTGAGGTTGTGGGTCTATTTCTCCGGAAGCCATTTTGGTTTTTCCTCAGGATGTTGTCTATTTTGGGTTCTATGCGGTTTCGTAGTAGGGCATTGTAGATTTTAGCTGCTATGGATGTAAGTGTTATCCCTCGGTAGTTCTTGGCTAGTCCGAGGTAGCCTTTTTTTAGGGAATGGAAGGATGCATCCCTTCGTCCATCTTTCTATCCTATTTTGACTATAGACTGCGTTGCATTGCCGGAGCAGTATATCGTCGAATTGTCTAGTCTTCCACACTTCTGGGGGGATCTCGTCTAGCCCTGCTGCTTTCCTTTTTTTAATTCTTCTGAGAACTGAGTCGAGTTCTTCTTTGGTGAAAGGACCTAGTTTAACGTCTAATTGCTTACTAATAATTCTGGTGAATGGTTCATCCATTATTTCCGGTGGGTTTCCTAGTAGATTTTTGAAATGCTGTTCCCACAGTTTTACTCTTTCTTGTTGGCTTGCAGCTTTCAATTTTGCTTCGGCTGTGTTCTTCCTTCTACTTACTTCATTTATTGTTTGCCAGGCTATCCTGGATTGTCTATCTTCCACCGAGTCTCTAATCTTATCTATCTGATTTTGTATGTATTCTGCCTGTTCTTTTAGATATATTCCTGTTAATTGATGTTGAGCCTTTTCTAGTTTTCGTGCATTTGTGTTTGTTGGGTTCTAACAACAAATAACAAAACCGATTTAAATGAACTAATTTATGCTGGAGCAAAATTAGTTTGCGAAAACATTGGGATCCCCTCAAAAAACACGAAAGCAAAGTCAAAACCAGGATGGGATTTTTGACTAGAAACTCGGATAGAAAACCTACGAAAACAACTGAAAGTGGTAAAACAAAAGAAAAACGCTGAAATAAATTGGAAAGAAAAGACAACACAGGAAAAACTTACGGTACAACTTGAGGATATACATCAGAAAGTACTAACAAAAGAAGGAAGGTTAAAGAGATATCGACAAAGGGTAAAACAATACAGACAAAATAGGACATTCCAGAACAATGAAAGAAAATTCTATCAACAATTGGGAGCGGATAGCAATAAAACACATCAACAGCCAAATACGAAAGAAACAGACGGTTCTGGACTAAGATATGGCAACCAAAACAACATAATGAAAAGGCTGAATGGATAAACCATATCACAAGAGAACTAGAACAACTCGAAGAAGGCCCAAAAGCTGAAATACACTCTGATTTACTCAGAACGACACTTAAAAAGGTATCAAACTGGAAAACGCCTGGCCATGATGGAATACATGGTTTCTGGTTCAAGAAGTTCACCTTAATTCACGACAGACTAGTATTAGAAATGAACAAATGCCTACAAACAGCGCACGTACCCGAGTGGATGACTAAAGGAAGGACCATATTGATACAAAAGGACCCAAACAAAGGAACCGTCCCCAACAATTACAGACCCATAACTTGCCTACCAATGATGTGGAAAATATTAACATCACAAATAAGGGAAGAGATTTACCACTCTCTAACAAGCCGCGGATTGTTCCCTGACGAACAGAAAGGATCCAGAGGCACAGCAGAATTACTCTACATAGATAACCACATCCTAGATGAGAGCAAGACAAGACGGAAAAATCTAGCTATATCCTGGATTGACTACAAGATGGCATATGATATGGTTCCGCATAGCTGGATAATAAACAGCCTAAAAATGTACAAAATATCAGACGAAGTCATAAACTTCATCGACAAAAGTATGAAAACCTGGAGAGTCGAACTGACAGCAGGAGGAAGAAAATTAGCTGAAGCAAAGACCCAGAGAGGGATCTTCCAAGGAGATGCACTATCATCCTTATTATTCATAATTGCCATGATGCCACTTAACCACATACTCAAAAAATGCATAGCCGGATACAAACTCGGTAGATCACAGGAAAAAGTTAATCATTTAATGTACATGGACAACATCAAACTTTTTGCAAAAAATGAAAAATAACTGAAACCCTAATACACACAGTTAGAATATACAGCCGGGATATAGGAATGGGATTTGGTATAGAAAAATGTGTAATGCTTGTAATGAAAAGTGGCAAACGACATCTAATTGACAGGATAGAACTACAAAACAAGGATAAGATAAAATCACTCGCAGAAAATGAAACCTACAAATACTTGGGCATCTTGGAGGCTGACACCATCAAACAAGCAGAAATGAAAGAAAAAATCCAGAAAGAATACCTCAGAAGAACCAGAAAACTACTCGTGACAAAACTCAATAGCAGAAACCTCATCAAAGGAATAAATACTTGGGCTGTACCTCTCGTTAGATATTCCGGACCCTTTCTCAAGTGGACCCGAAAGGAACTTAAACAAATGGACCAAAGGACAAGAAAACTAATGAAAATGCATAAGGCAGTGCATCCCAGAGACGACGTTGACAGGCTATATTTATCTAGAAAAGAGGGAGGAAGAGGACTTGCCAGCATTGAAGACAGCGTTGACACATCCATACATCGACTCAGAAACTATATACAAAAACGCGAAGGAGGACTCATTACAGCCACCAGACATGAAACTGAGAACACGATGAACAACAGAATGACAGTAACTAGGAAACAAAAATGGGAAGGAAAACAACTTTATGGGCGCTTTAAACGACTGATAAACAATATCTCACACGACAAAACTTGGACATGGCTAAGTAAAGGAAACTTTAAGAGAGAAACAGAATCTCTCCTAATAGCAGCACAGGACGACGCCATAAGAACGAATCATATCAAAGCGAGAATAGATAAGACGCAACAAAATAGCAAATGCAGGCTATGTGGCGACAGAGATGAAGCCATCAATCATATAATAAGCGAATGCAGCAAATTAGCACAGCGGGAATATAAGGCGAGACATGACTGGGTCGGTAAGGTGATTCACTGGGAAATGTGTAAGAAATTTAAATTCGACCATACTAAGAAATGGTACATGCACAACCCAGCACCTGTCCTAGAAAATGACTCGCATGAACTCCTATGGGACTTTAATATACAAACAGATCACCTAATCCCGGCCAGGAGACCAGACTTAATAATAATCAACAAAAAAAAAAAAAAGAGAACTTGCAAAATAGTCGACTTTGCTGTCCCGGCAGACCACAGGATAAAACAGAAAGAAAGTGAAAAGAAGGATAAATACCTCGACCTTGCTAGGGAACTGAAAAAACTGTGGAACATGCAGGTGACAATTATACCAATTGTAATAGGTGCGTTTGGAACAGTAACTAAGGGATTACTAAAGGGACTAGAGGACTTGGGGGTTGGCGGACGAGTGGAGACCATCCAAATGACAGCATTGTTGAGAACTGCCAGAATACTAAGAAGAGTCCTGGAGACTTGAGGAGACTTGCTGTCACTCAGACTTCAGTGAAAAACCATCGGCTATCGCTGATGTGAAAAGCTCTAATGGGTGAATAATAATAATGCAAATATCAGAACCTGGAAATAGACAAAAACATGTGTCCGTCAAAATTACCACCGTACCAGTAATAGTGGGATACCCAGGTATGATCAAGAAAAGAAGATCAAGATACCTGGCTGTCCCAGCCTATATTAAATACAAATATTGCTCATTGCTGAACAGCTCAATGTAAATGAAAAATTAGAGTCCAAAAGAAACAACAAAAAAATGTAAAATTAAATAGAATAAAAAAATGCCAATAAAAATAAATAGAATGCATAAAATTACCTTCAACTTTTACCCTCGATCTTACGTAAAAGACCTTGTAAAGAATTATTAAGCTGAATTTCGAATCTTGTAAATGATAATAATAACAATAATTCCTTTGCGCACAGTAATATGATTTCAAGTATTCCCATCCAATATCAATAATTTTCAAACAGATCTGTTAATAGCATATCAACCTTCGTGGGTTATTTAATGCCAAAATCATCTTTGTTGAACAACAGCAGTGATACTATTTAACCCATAGCTTGGGGATTAGATTACTCATAGCTTTCCATAAGGTATGAGTCTAAAAGTGAACGTAAGAGCGTGACTAGAGTTCGAACTCGTTTACTACGAAGTCACAGTCTAGCAATTTTGCTATTACATCATGAAGACTCCCTCTGATATAAATGAATTAAAAATTTTATTCTCAGTTGGTGCACAGGGATTAGTTGCTATCGCATAATGTAATTTGGGTGTGTTGTTTTCACTGAGGTTTCTGTTGAAATTTCTTGGTAGCCATTCGAGATCGCTTCGAAGTTACTGGTGCTGGTTCTTTGCGATTGCTTTGAAATCTCTGTGAAGGCTACTTCTATTGCTTGACGTCTCTGAAGTGACTGCTACTTGGGTCCAATTTCCTCCCAGCTGGCTGGGTCAAGTCATCCTTATTATTTACGGATAGGTTCAGAAATTATCTTACTAGAATGTCGCGAAATTGAAAGATTGGTGAAAAACAATCTCTTATATTCCCACCGCTTATCTTTCCTTGTGCCGTACTAAGTTGACAAAATATTTGTTGGTAAATGAATACATTCATTATGAAGAATAACATATTCAAGGGGATTTCAGTTTTAAATCAGTAGGAAGTGAAAAAAATGCTTTATATTTCTTCTATGTGAGACTTAATTTTTATTTATTGCGGACTTTTTTTCCTCATCTTGGTAGTCGCGGTAAATCACCTGAAGAAGGCCAGAGGTGAAAACCAAAAAAAAAAAAAACCCACCAAGACGAGGAAAAAAAGTCAGCAATAAATAAAAATTAAGTCTCAGATTAAGAAACCTCATCTCAAAATGATTCCAATTAAAGACAAATTTCCTCTATGCTTTATATAAACATACATACCTTTACTTAGGCGTTTATAATAGGCTGACTGTATCTTCTGGACAAGTTTACGACTCCCTTCCAAAAAAGGGTATTTTGCATAAACCATTAAACTGTATCTGATAGTTCTGGAGATGTGGGGAGTGCATCTTCATTGCTTGTACTCCCAAGTGATAGCACTTGTTAGGGTCCTCTCTTTGGGTCAAATAAATCTGTTTAAAAATCATTCATATTCGAGAAGACCAAGTACAAAAATACTGGATATCATATAACTAGATTATTTGTATCAAAAGTAGTTAATTGAAGCGATAACTGGTTACTAAGTATGGCCACTAACATACATTGAGACTCTGACGAGGCTAAGAGCAAAAATCCGATGAGTGAGACCCAACTTGTCAATCGATAGTGTTCTCTGCATAACAATGCTCGACCCCACACAAGCACCAAGACAAGGGAAACAATCACCTTATTCGGATGGACAACTTTACTGCATCCTCCATACTCACCAGATTATCGCATTCAGACTATTTTTTCTTCAGCCCCATGAAAAAGGGTTTAAGAAGCAAACATTATGCTAGTGAAGAGGAAGTGAAAACTGCAGTGATGAAGTAGCTGAAATAATAGTCAACAGAATTTTACCTGGCAGGGATACATGCTCTTATTCGAAGGAAGAACATTGCTATTGAGAGAAACAGTAACTATGTTGAGAATAGGAATGTGATCCACAGAGGACCAGCTTCATTTTGATGTATGATACATATTCCTGAGTCAGTAATTACTCCTGTTCGAAAGAAAAGGCCATTACCTTTTGATTCACCCTCGTATATTAAATACATATGATTTGTAAACACATTTTGTTGATAGTGTTTTTAAACAAGCCTAATCTCATTCTTTTGCATAGAGTTGAATTGTTCCAAGTATTGCTATGTATCACTAAAATTCACTTAAACATCAGTCATTTGTTTATACACAGTTAAATGATTAAACAACTCTATTTCAAATTATTCAATTTAGCATGAGTCATTTGTTTGCACTCTTTAAATGTCAAACAGTTCTATTTGATCCATAGCTTGGACCCTATCAGGTGCTACCACTTCGAGCAAGAGTGGATCAAAGAGCGATGGCAATGAAGGGGTACTCTGCATTGTCCGAAGCTCCAGCATAATTGGAACCTCATCAGATTTTTTAGAATCATATGCAGGACACTCGTGTGGTAGAGGGTCTTACTCTTCTACAGAGATGCAGTCGGGGTATTCTAGAACCACAGTGGACTGGACAAAAGAATATTCGATTTAAAACTGTGTTGAAAAAGCTCTTAATAAATAACACAAGTTTTAATATAAACGTACAACGAACGCAATTTTTAGCCCTAAAATAACACGAGACAGATTGACATACTGTTAAAATCAATCAATCATTCAGTTTTGAATTTATCCACTAATTAATTTCTGGGGGGATACAGTTAGCCAAAACTGACATGAATAAATTTTCTCGTTTAAATTAATGTAACAATAGAAATCTTGGCGCTAGAATGCTGCACAGTAATCAAAATTTACAGACTTGAGAAAAGAATTTATCAAGATGGTTGTATTGATGTGAAAAATATCTGCCCACGGGTTCGATATGTCAAAAGCTTCAGTGATTTAAAGAAGAATGGATGCCATGATTCAAGAAAATCATTGGATTAAGCAAAGAGACATTGCATTGAAAAGTAGACATTAGTCAAGAAAGAGTGCAATATATCATTGATACGTTAAATTGCACAACAACACATAATGCTACATTGCTGTAGACAAATTGAGCAAATAGAAAGAAGTCTGAAATTCACGCTTGGAGAACATTCTCAGTACAGCCACAATTTGGCACCGTAAGATTTCTCCACGTTCCTGAAATTGAAAAAGCCATTCAAAGGTCAATATTTCTTATTCAATTCCTAAGTTTCTGTTCAAGAATGGAATGAAGAAGTGGATAAGTACAGGGAGAGACAGAAATACCTTCTACATTTTAGAGTGTCACATTTGTGATGCAAGTGATAATGGTAGCTCCATTCAGCCGATGTCGATCAGGGCCTAGACCGGTGCATACGGTACGTTTGCTGTTGAAATGCTTTTTTAAGAATGGTGATTCTGTAATTGCTTCACAGAAGTTTTTCATGCTCATTTCATGTTACGCCTGAAGGATGCTGTTCTGGATAGAAAATCCTTATTGCTATGGGTTGAAAACAACATCATGATACTATGGCGTTCACTTATACCAGATGTGATGCCATCGCTTGCACGCTACTAAATATAATACAATGGATGCACGGTACCATTTGTGATAAGTGTAACACCATAGCTCAATCTCAAACACCAAAAGATATTTCCCTTCTTCAAAGCCAAGGCGACTCAGTCGTTCCAGATATGAAGACGCCTATTATGCATACATCGAAGCACAAGAGAGAGACAGAGACAGAGGGAGAGAGAAATAGAGAGAGATAGAGAGAGAGAGAGAGAGATTGTAAGGGTCTATGAAGAGAGACAAAAAGAGACCCCCCGACCCATCAGACGTCTAACCACAACTGACAACTTCTCCAACTGGCCCCAAGTGAACTCCAAATGACTTTTTCAAAATTAACTAATTTTTATATATCTAAATTCAGGATATCGTTACTGTGATGATGTCATCTCAGTAAGTTATTACGTCATGTCACACGTGTCCCCTATTTATCACCGAGTGCTTCATTTCCTCAATCAAACTTATGAGAAGACATGAAACTATTTTGTTTACATTTGGTCTTCCTGTGTAAAAATGACAGGTGTCACCTATCCTGGTTGCTGGTGCACACGCTTGAACTCTTCGATTTGACTAACATTTCCACTCAAAGATATTTTTGCTAATTTAACAACTAATTGAAAAACTCGCGACCCGACCAAACTAGATAATGAAATAATTAATACAACCTACCATCACAGTAATTAGCTCATCGTATCATTCTGACATGACATGAAATGAGCACGAAAAGGTTTTTGTCGCAATTTTAGATTCACCAATCATTAAAAAACGTTTCAGCAGCAATTGCAAGGTGAGCATCGGTCCAAGCTAAAATCGTGATTGATCGTATCTTAAAAGATTAAAACATAAGCAAGATGGAGCTACTATTGCTATTTTCCTTGTATCACACGGAAGACAGTTTAAAATGTGGGAGATATTAATGTCACAAGTAGTTGAAATATGTAACTCTGAATAGTGACTGTGTCAGGTTTTTTGTGTGGTTTCTTTGTTTGATGGCATATCAACCTTCGTAGATTATTCAATGCCAAAGGTATCCGTATAGAAGAACATTGGTGATATTATAGCTCATAGATGAGAAGATAAGGGAGTTAATAACTTTTCCATGGTTATTAGTTCAAAAGTGAACGTAATAGCGCGACTCAGTTACTATGATGTCACAATTCCGCTCGTTAGCCATTACGCCACGTTATGTGTTGGAAACCGTTCAGAGGTAATGGTTATCGTCAAAAAAAAAAAAAGAGCGCCACATCCTAAGCACAACTTCTGATTGTGATACATCATAAGTGAATGTTACTGCCTTGTGAATTGATAAGATGTCAAAAAATCTTCAGCTTGAAGAAAGACGAGTTGACAAGGTTCAGCATCTCATCCAGTGCACGAGGTGTACAAAAATATGTTTTATCAAGCACTTCGGGCTGGTTTTTCATGAGATTACCCATCTAAGTGGTGATGAGGACTGGTTAGACGATGTCACCCACCCGAAGCGATAGTGGGATGGTGTATTGTGAGAACCCCAATATCAAAAGATGAATTTTTTTATTTGTTCTCTCTTATGGCTGAGGTGAGAGGAGACAAACGTTTGTGTGAACAGAGAACGAGGAACTAATTAAAGAGAAGATTCAACTCCTACTTAAAAGAAGAAACTATCCCTCACGTTTTGTCCGTTACCTATTTTTTTCTTTTGACACGACCTCAGAGATTGAAACAGAATAAGGCAACCAGGTCTTAACTCAAAGGTGAGATGTGTTTTTGTGTTTCTTGTCGAGACCTCCCACCCGGACATCAAATGATATGTCATCAATAACATAGCAGTTATCGGTGACTGTGCTTCAATTGAATTTTAGTTCATGGTAATCCACTTAGGAAAAGCTTGAGTTTTTATCTTATCTTACACTGTTATATAGTCATATAATAAATATGCTTATATACACATGCATATACATGCAGAATGAATCACATCGACACAACGATAAAGGACGAGCAAAGACTTCTTTATCAAAATATATGTACCTCTCACTTTATTATAAGAGTTCGAAAAGGTTACTCAAAGTTTGCGTGTGAGAGGGAGTTGGAGACCGAACTGAAACTGCAATATTTTGACCCCACTCTTATGGCCGTCAGCGTTGTGTCTTTCTCGTTCTCCTGATGCTCAACCGGAGGCCCAGAGGCCCACTCTGCTGGGTGATGGCTTTCTTTACTGCATCTTATCAGCATCTTCTCTGGACCCCAATTCAATCGGGGGCCCCGAGCCCCTTCAGCCTGGTGTGGCTTTCCTTACCACATCTCGTCTATAACTCATTCCGATCTCTGACTGCAACTTACTTGACTTCTGTCTTGACTGAGTTATATAATAGTTCAACGCTCACTCAGTTGCCTACTCGATCTTTGAAATCGCATGTTTGATCGTCATCAAGCGGAAATAACGTCATGCAGTTCACAGGTCACTCTCTTCCGGTGCATCAGTCTATGAGTGTACCATGGGAATTTTTTTACCTCGTCCCATTTCGTCAGCCAATTTCCGCCCACACGATTTCCTCTCATAACTGCCATTAGAATGTGTCACTTCCTTCCGGTGCATCACGTTGGAATGGCATTTTTGGCCGGGTCGAAGGCCAAAATACAACAACACCAGGAATAAGGAAATCGTAGGGTAAAATGAGCACTTTAGCGTTGGTAAGGCAATCAGTGTTTCTTGTTGAGACTCCCTACCTCGGACATCAAATGATATGTCAGCATCAACATAGCAGTCATCGGTGACTGTTCTACCATTACATTTTAGTTCATGATAATCCACTTTGGAAAGCCTTGAGTTCTCTTCCCTGACACCAGGAATAAGGAAATCGTAAGGTAAAATGGGCACTTTAGCCTTGGGAAGGCAATCAGTCTTGGGAAAAGAAAAATTTGAATTCAAAAGCCAAGAGATGTTGGACTAGCAATTCCATCCCATAAAACCTATTATTTACAAAAACTGCAACACCATCACATACTTAGTTTGACTGTGACCCAGTTCTCCTCGACGAGTCAGTAGAATAAAGATACGTTAAAAAATGAACCTGGTTGAGTGACTGACTGACTCTAACGTCATGACAACCCTTTTGGGGTTATTTTATATCAAGAGGTGCGTTCATATTTACGTTTTTTTTTGTAGTTCTGGCGAATTCTTATTTTTTTGCACACGTTCTTATCGAATATGAATTGTTTTTAAACAGATCTATTTGACCCATATGGGACCTTAACAGGTGCGTTTTTAGAAGCAACTCACTCAAATTGGTCTTACTCTTATGTAAGGAGAATGTTATCAAATTTTTATTAGGGATTTACTTTTCTTTATCTGTTTACAGAGCTGAGAATACGCTGCATGTGTCCCCTTCAGAGAAACAAGAGTCATCCTTAACATGACAGTATACTTCATCTGATAGGGAGGGTCCGGATCTGAAGATCTGGTGATTGTGTAATATCCTTTCATTGCCATTACTCCAATGTCCACTCTGACTTGGAGTGGTAGTACTTGGGTGTCACCAACGGATCAAATATATTTGTTTAATTATTATTTGTATTCAATAGAAATATTGGATTCCATATAAATAAATTACATGTATTAAAAATAGTTACTTGACTTTATAATTGCTTACTAAAGATTATTAGTCACTTAGAATCATATGGTGCGTGCAAACAAATGACTATTATTAAATAGAAATGATTACATAACGCCATGTAATTATTAGTATTTGATAGGAATACTTGATATCATATAACTGTAGGCAAAAACTCTTAAAAAACGACAACGCAAGAAATGTAAACATAAATATACAAGAATTATACAATTCTCTAATCTCCGGGAATAAAATAGACCTAAGCAGGTTGACTTGCTGTGAAAATCAATCAATCAATCTCGATATATAAACAGTTTTTTTTCTTACTTTCTTCAATGACCGATAAAAGATATCCCCAAACGTAAATGAATTTTAACTTTATCGTCACAATTCTTAATATCAATATAAAGAAAAAAGATTGGAGAACATTCTCAAACATATTTTCTCTGAAGAAGCAACGTAAAAAAATAAACAAAGGCATCAGAAAAACACTTACAGTTCCTGATAATCTAAGTTCTCAATGTGAAAGAGAAATGTGAATATGGGCAAGGGCGGCCATTGGCTGCCCCCACATCAAATATTTTATGAGATAATGATTCATTTGAAGTGATAAGAACCAAATAAAAAACAGAAAATTTGAGAAATGTAGCCAACAAAATCAAAAAAGGTAGAATGAAATAGAGTTTCAGGAATGAGAGTTTATCTGAACAATGTGATGCACACCGAACAGAGATTTTTGTATGTGTCCACATGTGCATTTCTGTTTGTGTGCGTAGATGTAAGTGTTTTTATGAGTATATATATCTATGATTGTATGTTTGTGTTTCTTACATACAGCAGGTATGTGAGGACACGGGATGTAACCCAGAAGACCTGCCGGAGGCGATGAATGATAGGGAGAAGTGGCGAGAGATGGTCAGGGATATTTATTTTCTTAAAAACCGAAACGTTAAATGTTTGCATAAATAAAATCATCTTCAGAAAATCTAGTGTTTTTTTTTTTTGTTTTTTTTTAAATATTTCTATGTTTTCATACAGTCGGAGTTAGTTCCAGTTTCCCCCAGTAAGATGTATTTATAGGTACGAGTGTTTGTTTTTGTTTTACGGCTTATCAACCTCCTCTGTCATTTAATGCCAAGTCAATTTTTAAAAAAAGGAGGGAAACGGAAAGATCTGTTATGCCGGAATTTATTAGTTGTGAGACGGTTGGTAGAAAGAATCTGACTTTATTTCTGTTTTTTTTTGGGGGGGGGGGAACAGCCAGTGGAAAGGATCAGATTTTGTTGAAGCATTTCTTGTAGAGGAACAGTTTATAGGAGAAATTTGGTCTTGTTGAAATTTCTTTTTGTTTTTCCGTATATATTTATCGCTTTTAGAAATGACATTACATTTTTCATTTATAGTTATGTATGCTTTTATGCAAGAGCGTTTCAGCAGCAATTGTGCTAGTAAGTGCACGTGTGTATGGCTGCGTGTATAGCTGTATGTATATCTGTATACAGGTGTACATTTTTGTGCATAAATGTTTTGTATGAATCTATAGATAACTGTTTTCTTGTATATATGTGAATATGGGTGTTATAGGAGTTTACACTCCTATAATTTAATTTGGGCGGTATGCCACTTGTTCCGACAACAAAGATGGCGGATGCAAACAAATAATCAGTCTCGGGAAACCATTGGCCAGGAGAACCACGTGACCCGCGTAAAACTACATCCGCGTTTAAATTTCGTCCCCCGTTTTTTGGAGCCGAATCCAAGACACGTATTTTCTATAAATACGTCGTCTTCAAACACTCTTTCTCTTTTCCCCAATTTCTATTGCAGCGCTGACACACTCTCTCTAGTGTGACACTCTTATTCACCAACAGAAGTAAAAAGCCAAAATGGATAAGGCTCGCAGACATTCATTTCTTCAATATACTTTGACTATGGGACTTTTTCCAGCCTCGGAAACACCGACAGTTTCAAACCACAAGAAGAAATAGACATTTTAAAATATGTAATCAACCTTAATAAGACGCTTTCATTATTTAACCTTTTCCGTAGTTTTAGTTGCGTTAGACACACACACACACACACACACACATACATACAGGGCTATTTTACTAACAATGTAGAATTAGCAATATTTTTAATGTATCAATGCATGTTTTGTTATGATTATAAATTTGTTTTTTTTTTGTCGCCTTGTTTTGAATGTTCCTTTTGTCTGCGCCGTTTCATATCTTCATTCATTTGCTTCATTCATGTACCTTTTTCCAAGCCTAACATACACCCAGCAAAACTATATTAAACATTATATAAAACTTTAACATTAAATTTTGGGGGACCAAGCATAACTACTAAATAACATGTCCCCCTACAGTGTTTATGTGTTGGGCATGTGTGCATGGATGTGCTTTTCTATATGTGCATAAATGTGTACATAGTTGTACATATAAGTTTGCATATAGTGTACACATGTGCATATCAGTGTATGCAAATGGGTTTGTATGTGGAAGCTTATAAATAGACCTGTGTATGACGGAGTGCATGTGTGAAGGTGTTTATGCTCTTGTGTGTATATACGTGTATATGTAAATATGCGTGTGTGTATGTGTGTGCGTGTTTGCATGTAAGTGGATGTCAGTGTGTCAGAAAACACGATTGCTTTCCTCCAGCTTCAGGTTGCCGTCAAGATTTTATTTTTTTTATGCCTATTAGCTATATCTTTAAATCATAAAATCTAACACTATTTCTCTTATTTTCCTATTGTCAAGAAGAGAGCGGACATTTTTTTTCTTAGACAAATTAAAAAATCCACCTCATCAAATTAAAATATTCCACCATGTAAAGAAAAACAAAATAAAAATAAGAAAAGTATAGATAAAGATATTAAAAAAAAATTAAATGAAAAGATATTAAAGGTACACATATGGGTACATATCAATATGTATGGAAACAAGTATACGTAAAAATCTATCTATCTATCTATGTGCGTATATATATATATATATATATATATATATATATATATATATATATATATAAATGTGAATGCATATCTATCTATCTATATATATATATATATATATATACACACACACACACACTCTCTCTTTCTCTCTCTCTCTCTCTCTCTCTCTCTCTCTCTCACCACGCACACTCTCTCACACCACACACACACAAACACACACACAGATATCATTCATATAAATTAGTTCCAAAATTTGACTTAAATGGAATAATTCATAAATTAAATATAAGAGAAGTTTACTGTAATTCTAACATAGTGCTCAATGTATGGCTATTAATATAGAAAAATTTATAGAAAACTCACACACAGAGCAAAATATAGCAGAAATATGAAAGAAAACTCAACAGATATTATGCCATTATAGATTTGTTTCGTCAATTCATTCAGTACGAAATGCCTCCACAGATGGCGAATAATTCCAATGGAGATAATAAACGTAGAATCTGCTTTATCATTAATTAAACATTTAAAGACCTATACTAGAAATGTTTTTCTAATAAAACTAATTTAACCCAATAAATTATAATCCACTAGTAATCCCTTTATAATAGTCGATGGTAGATAAAAGATCCTTATAAAATATTGTCTACGTTATTAAGTTTTAATTAATCACCAATTTTTTTATTTCTCAAAACCTACAATGTTTTTTTTTATATTTAAGCTCATATATTACGGTCTAATTCTTACTTTAAAAGAGATGTCTTACATTACAGTGATTATGATATTTTTCTTATTAAGAGGCTACATATGTTGTTGAATCCATTACCTTCTAGTTTATCAGTTAATATCATAACAAGAAATGAACTAATATACAAGTGTTGAAATAGGAATTGGTTTAAATTAAAATGATATGATTATGAAAGTTAATGTATAATTCGGACGAATAGAAGTTAAGTCGAGATTATCATAATAATGATAATAATATTACAAGATATAAATTAATCTAATAATAAGTATATATCATACACTTGAAATTTAGACTGAATAAAGTAGTGTGTCAGTTTCTTTTTTAGAGATTAAACATCCTTGATCTGGTTTTTAAAAGACTTAATGGAACCAATAACACTTGGGAGATGTTTATTAAATACGTAATTCGTGATATACAGAATTAAATTAACCACCGACGAAAGGGAGTTAACTTTATATGGAACCCCTTAATACGATTTACAATGTAAACAGAAGAACTTCCGACATCTCATTTATGGGAATAAATTAAACTACATATAACCATACACAATATTAGATAATGATATATGAGACTAAATTCTTATGATATCAAACGATAAATTGGAAGATAATAAATTTAACAACATATGTAGCCTCTTAATAAGAAAAATATCATAATCACTATAATAAAAAATTGGAAGTTTTGAGAAATAAAAAAGATTTAGCGATTAATTAAGACTTAATAACGTAGACAATATTTTATGAGGATAGTTTTTATGTATCACCGGCTATTATAACGGAATTACGACTGGATTATTATTTATTGGGTTATATTAGTTTTATTTTTAAAAAATTTTAAAGTATAAATCTTTAAATATTTAATTAATGATGAAGTTCCTTCTACGGAATAGCTGTGTTCATTACCTCTATTGGAATTATTCGCCATCTGAAGAGGCATTCGTACTGAACGAATTGTCGAAATAAATCTATCATCGCATATCTGTTGAGTTTTCCTTTATATATATATATATATATATATATATATATATATATATATATATATATAATGAAAGCTAAATGATTTCATGTTTAAAAACAGTGTTTACATAATTAAAAACTGAAACGTTTAACGTAGGTAAAAAATTAATTAATTTTTGAAAATCTCATGTTTTTGTAAATTTTATAAAAGTGTTTATATATATATATATATATATATATGTGTGTGTGTGTGTGTGTGTGTATTTACTGATCTTTAAGCTGTCGACAAGAGATGTTCGTGAGATTCAGATTTTTGAATGACTTAACGTTTCTACTTATGATTAATTGGAAGGAAATATTATTTATTGATTTTAATTCTGTTACAGTTTTTGTTACCATTGTATTAGACCTCCAGAAAAAAAAGGTAATGTTGAGTGGAAATGAAATGTTTATGTAACTTCAGACTCTGAAAGTTCAGTTGGTTATTTACCAGGGAAATCAGTTTGGCATTTATTCATCAATATTGTTCGTATTCCACTATTTTTATTCACTAAATTTGGTTTTATACAACACACAGTCCAATGACAGGAGATAAAAGAATAATAACTAAAAAATATCGAGTCGGAAGATTATACAGCAAACATCTTGTAACGCAGTTTTTACAAGAGTCATCAAGAAACGAGAGAGAATTATCAAAGGATGCCCGACTTCGATAGCTTCTGTCTACGACTGAAACTCGAACTGATCCCCACTCCAACTGACCGACCGATCGACTAACTGCCCACCTGATCGACTCCAACTTAGCATTCTTCTTATATCTTATTCGAATCATTTTCTTTTAATCTAATAATAACAAGTCATCACTAAAATTTTCCCGGGTTACGTCATTCTAAAATCTGCTATTGTATCCAAATGTTAATCTTAACGTCTCGCCCACAGCTGATTTCATAACTAACCTTTATTATGACCGGGGTTGACATGAGAACGCACTCAAGGTCCACCCACCTGACCTTTCCAACGCGAACTTGCACTTATGAAGTCAAACACAAAGTTTTTAACTGACACAAAATTTATCCCTAAAATAGAATAACTAACCAAATTAATTAATTTCAATCCTTAATTATATTACCATCTTAAAAGAACATGCTTGGTTAAAAAGAACATACAAAGAAGAATGTATTAAATTTTGAAATAGTTTTTTCTTATTTATAAACAAAGGAGCAAAAATCCGGATCAAACTAATGTTTAAACTGTTCCACAGATTTTTAACACTTTCTGCTGGGTTTCCAGCCATTTAAACAACCGTGCTAATTGTTTTCATTGAATTTAAACAAGCTTCATTTTTATTGTCTCAAGACGTATAAAAAATGCGACTGGATTTTTTTTACGTATTTTTTAAACCAAGTTGACATTGGCCATTGAAGCGTTGCCTATTATATATAATAGTAACAATTCGTACAAGAATGGTACTGACCAAAGATTGATTGTTTGATACGGTTACGAGGGTAATACGATAAGTTTCCAGACATTTTTCGTATGGACATTTAAAATTGTTGTTGAAACTTGAAAATTCAGTATATTATTGCAATACATCTTATAAGATGACTGACCAAAATTTATGATTTCCCATTCAAATGAACAGCTATTGCAAGAACTAGAATATACCCTACTAAAGCCTGATTGTCACAGCTGGTGAATTTCAAAAATGCAATCTGATACTTTAGAAGAACGATATGCAATAAAATTCTGTTTTAAACTTGGAAAAAATGCCACAGAAATGAGTGGAATGCTTCAAGACTGCTTTTGGACCATCTTGCATGAATCTAACATCAGTTTTTGAGTGGCATAAGAGATTCAAGGAAGGCACGGAGTCTGTGAGGGATGATGAGAGGTGTGGAAGGAGTAAGGAAGTCAATACACTAGAGTTGATTGGCCAAAGAGTTAGGGTTAGGGTTACTATGTCGAGGTTTCATGGGAAGAGATTCCGTCGGAAGAGGCCAGCACTCTTCAAATCGGGTCAGTAGCATTTCCACCAGGATAATACACTAGTCCACAACTCCATCATTGTCACTGACGATTTGACCAAGATGGGCATCAAGACATTTCCTCAGCCTCCTTACAGTCCAGACCTTGCTCCCTGTGACTTTTGGTTATTCTCTAAGCTCACAGGCTGTCGTTATGAGACAATTGTGGAGATGAAAGAGGCTGTGACGAAGGTCATTGACACGCTCACACAAGAGGACTTCCATGGGGCATTCCAGAAGTTGTTGGAACGGTACAACAAGTGCATGGCAGCTGGAGGAAATTACTTCGAAGGAGACTAGAGTTTCATGTGTATACTATCAATAAAAGTGCCCATACGAAAAAAAGTCTGGAAACTTATCGTATACACCTCGTATTTTATGCCAAGGTTTACATTTACATGGTATCAAGTATTCCAATCAAATAATTTTAAAACAGATCTATCTAACCCATCGATTAGACCTTAATAGACCTGGTGTTATCCATGCATTCCACCAGGCAGGATTGGACACCAGATCATTTTTATTATGGGTATAAGAAAGGAGGAGATCACACACGTTCGAGACTCTTCCGCTGCAGGTCAATGCTGATCATAGGTTCACTAGATGGAAAGTGAACTATGTTAAGTCTCCTGGCGCGTATGCTTGGTGACTTTGCTGGTCATAGATTCACTCGTTCTGGAGGTCTAGTGCAATGTGAATCTATTTTTGCGATTGTTGTCATCCAGCACGAATGTCAAGTGGCCGGGTAAAAAGATCTAGTCGGACCTAACCAGTTTAGCAATTTGTGAGTTCAAAAATATCATTTTACTTCATTTCAAAGCAGATTGAAAAGGTGGCAGATCAAGCATCTACATAGTGTGGAAGCAATTTGACCAAAGTGGAAATTTAGTCTTTGTTTAGAGTGGGAGTGGCATTTTTGTATAGGGCTAGTGAATTAGTATACGACGAGTGTTTGTTGCTTAATTACTAGGTTCGAAAGTTTTTCTTATTTACAAACAAAGAAGCGTAAATCCTGATTGAATTGATAGAAATAATTCGAAAGATTCAGAGTTTTAAATGTTCTCGGATATGTCTCAAACCACTTTTCAAGAATGGTATCATTTGTTTTTATAGAATTTCGACAAGGTTCATTTCTGTAGTCTCAAGACATATAAAAATGATGAGAAGTGACTTTTACATATTTGCTTTAAACAAAGTTAGCAGCAGTTGGTTGATATTTTGCAACTGCTACGGTTCAGTCAAGAATAGTACGGGCCATTAAGATAGCTGATGATGTCACACAGTTATAAAAATGAATAAAATTCGATTTGAAATGTGATCGTGGTATAATAGTTATCGTGTTTGGAAGTGGAAACAGAGACCCGTATACAAATCCTGGACTAGGCCGTTTACATTTCACATAGTATTATTATCCTTAGGAAAGATATTAAATCAACTATTCTCCTCCAGCTATAGGCAAATAGTTGGGCTGAGTGGGCTTTTTAACCTTCGTATGGCTATTGGTCAAAGGTGTAAGTTGGCCAACCGAAGTCGAGAGTGATGCGACGGCTCCTTTTTCAATAGCTACTTCATCAAAGTGTATGAAAGGCGCTATTCTTTTCCTTTAATTACTCTGCTTACCTTTGATCAATACTTGTAATGCTGAGTGTTAAGTTAGAAGGCATTATATAACATTTGGGGAATCTTTGGTATGACTCGACTTGAGATTGAACTCCGGTCTCCTGGACCATTGGCGAACACGAACTATCATGCCAATGGGTTGGTCTAGGAAAAGAAAAACTCTGGATTCAAACATGTTGAACTCTGCTTAAAAGGTTGATCTTGTGTCACATCCTGTTCATGCGGAGGGGTTGGGTAAATACCTATAAGAATGATTAGAATTCCAATTGTCTAATATTTTTAGAATCCCTGTTTTAGTCTGAAAAAGATCTTTTTGAAGTCTTTTTTATTAATTTTATAATTATTAAGTCTTTGAATATTTTTTGAGACGACGAAAACCTGGTATACATTCTTGAACATGGTTGTAGACACAGTCCAAATCCTCAACACTCTAAATCTTTTGGATATTTTCATCATTCCTTTAATCTGGATTTATATTTCCTTGTGCGAAATTTTGAAAAAAAAAAGTCAGTAGTTAAAATATGATGCCTTGTCTATTCTTTTTAACCAAATATACATTAATAATGACCCCACCACCACCACAAAAAAACCAACCTATTTTCCAAATAAGCATTTTTTAAGAGTAGATCTAAGAAACTAAGTTTTCATAATTTTCAGGGTCCACCACATACATGCAGACATTTTATTCTCTCGAAAATAGTTTGGTTGATTTAAGACATGTGAACACTAATCAGTCTTGTTTTTTGCGAGAAACTATATCATTTTAAGTAACTAATAATACTAATCACCTATAAACAGTTATAACTTCAAGTACCTATTCTTTATACCAAAAAAGTAAATACAGTTATAGAGTGTCAAATATTATCATCTAATACTAATAATTATCAAATATATCTATTTGATCTATATACGGGACCTTAACTGATATTAACTGTTGGAATTCAGGTAGCCATTTTGTCCTCCACTTGTGGAATTCTTAATACAAAAGATACGTCTTGTCAGTAGAAGACTGTAATACGGAAAGATGAGGATAATTTGCACCTCCTCTTATATGTCTCTTCACGCCGCTGATTGGCCGATCACCTCCTGCAACTAACCGACAAGTCTATAAATACTATCTACCAGATTATGGATGTTTTTTACCCCTACCTTTATCTTTTCTTACCAGCCTTGTTGGGTACGCGGTTGGTTTGGGATCAGTTCTTGTGACCCACTTCTCGGGCTTCGAAGAGTCGTCCCTCCAGGCTTTAATCCTCCTTTGAGGTGCTAGGTTTATTACCTTAAAAAAGCTTTGTGCTGCACTCGCCCGTTTGGTGGGGCGTGCGAAAAATACCTGTAGCCCTCTCTTAACCTCCTCCAAACAATCAACACTACCACACCAGGTCAGAGTGGTCCTGGGAGTGATAAAAATGAAAGGGTGACTGCTCACTGCCCAGTGTTCCAGAGTTGTAACCTCACCACTGGATACAGTTTATTGACATGTAAGACACCTTTTTTTATGGGTCTTATTCCTCGGCAGAGGAGGCAGTCAGTGTATTGTAAGACCTAATACTGACCAGAAACTACACTAAAAACCATACACAGGGTAAATGAGTGAATATGGCTGAACCAGTTGTACATTGTAAAGTTTTTTTTTCTTGGTACAAGGCTAAAAGACCGTTTGGTTGTCCTTTACTTCATAACAGCCGAGGAAATTCATAAATTCATAGGAAATTCATAAACTCAAGTATAGAGAACCAACTGAGAACTGAAGTCACCTAAAAGACCATCTAGCTGACCTTTACTCCATAACGAGTGGGGATCATATCAAATTCACAAATGAGTGTAAACAGCTCTGAAATGAGATATCATCGGCTGTATACGAAAATGGTGTCTAACATCGCATTGTTGTGATCATTGAGCTTAACTGCTCTGATGTCACAGTCTTTATGCTTTCATTCTACGCAGCATGGCCTTCCTCCATTCCTACCCCTTCTCAACCCAGGTTGCCAAATGGATTCAATACTGAACATGGAATTGATAATGCACTTACATGGCCTACTTTAAATCTGTTTACTGAAGCATTTCTAGCCGGTGCATGTGATGTTTTCATTCAGGTGAATCAAGAACCGATGTATTGATTTCTTCATTTTGAACCTTGACCAAGCTGACAATACTATGGCCAGCCACTTTAAGATAGTTCTACCGTGCCGAAGAGAGGCTGATTCTCATTGATTTGGTGTCATCTGGCAGCATCTGTTGTTGGCAGTGTTGGAGATGGCCGTACTGTTCAGGGTCATCAAAATTACTTCCAGTCAATGGCTGCCAAAGCTGGGTGTAATTTCTGCTTATTTCTTTTGGAAAGAATGCCAAACATAGATCTAAAAGAAAAAAAAAAAGAAAAGAAAAATATCAACTAAAACTGTTTTAACTTAATGACAACATTTCTTCAAAATTACTGCATTAACTTTTTCTTCTTATTTGCCAAATATAGCTGAATAAGGACGTTCCCTCCACTGATATAGCCAGGTTTTGGAGTTAGGAAGAACAAAGTGCCAGGACATGTAGTAATTTACTAAGCTTTTTGCTTAGATGTAACACAAGGTCGTATGATTGGGGGACCCAATGAGAATCGAACTCATTCGTGTAGGTTTGCTAGTCTTGCTTGCTAAACATTATACTACCCGAGGCACCCGAGTGCCAGGACATATACTCAGTAATTCAAGGTTCCTTTTTAATTTATTTTGTATCTAGAATAAAAAATTAAAAAGATAAAGTCATAAAGGGAGATAATTATGATGATAGTTCGGTTAGGTGTTTTATAGCATATCAACACTTGTCGATTATTAAATGCCATATCCCTTTTATACATATTTTATGTATAATTTTTGACAAATAGTTTGTTGGTAATATTGTTTTAAAATGTTATCGGTTGTGTTTTATGGCATATCCACACTTGTAGGTTCTTTTTATGCCAAATCCTGTTACATATATAAATAATTGTAGTTTTGCCCAACCGTTATTGAGGTTGACGCGAAGGCTCCCTTTTTAATTGCTTCTATTTACTTTTCCACTTATTTTATTAGCAAGTAATATTAACGAAATCAACATACTACAAGAGATCATCCAAAACAATTCAGTTCTTTACTCATGAACTAAACAAAAACAATAAAATCCCTTTTTAGATGTTCTCATTGATACTAACAATAATAATAATTTCACTACCTCTACTTACCAAAAACCCTCTAATAATAACTCCTGTACCCTCAACTTTAAATATGAATGTCCCTTCCAATATAAAAAAAGCAATTATTAATAACCTGATATCCTGTTCTAAACTGATCTCCTCCTCCAAAACAATATTTTATAAAGAGGTAGAAAACATAAAACAGGCTCTCATCAATAATGGGTTTCCTAACAACATTGTTGATGAACAAATTAAACGTATGATTAAAAATGTTAGCCAACAAAATAAAGACTGTACCACTCCACCCAGTCAACAAACACTTATCAATTTTTTTTCCGTAACCAAATGCACTACAATTATAAATTAGATGAAAATATATTAAAAACATTGATTCAAAGAAATATACTCCCTATTGATCCTAATAAGAAAATCAAACTTATCATATACTATGATAGATTAAAAAACCTCTAACTTAGTCATTAAAAAATTCCTCTCCCTCTATTGGAGTTATGCAAAAAACCAACGTTATATATCAATTTGAATATCTTTTAGGAGATTGTATCTCTGAAAACAACAATACATACGTCGGTTTAACCTCAACTACCCTATCGAGAAGACTTACAATGCATCTCTCTGATACCAGTTCCATTGCATATTTAAAAAATACATCCATGCCTAACAACAGAATTACGGAAAATTCTTACAAAAAGACAAAAGCTCTGATGTACAAAAATATCATCTGTTTCTTTTCTTTTCCTTTTATTAACCGAAATACAAGTATGGGTAGAGTGTGAGAGGGTTGAAGTTGGCAGAGCTGCACACACAGAAGTGAGGTACAAATCTTCGGTGAACCGTTTCCTCTTCGTTCTGCTTTCAAGGCATTGAATTATCTTAGTTTCCCCTCGTTTCTCTACCTTCGTGAGATTGATATAGGGCCATCTCAAGGCATTGAATTATCTTAGTTTCCACTCGTTTCTCTACCTTCGTGAGATTGATATAGGGCCATCTCAAGGCATTGAATTATCTTAGTTTCCCCTCGTTTCTCTACCTTCGTGAGATTGATATAGGGCCATCTCAAGGCATTGAATTATCTTAGTTTCCCCTCGTTTCTCTACCTTCGTGAGATTGATATAGGGCCATCTCAAGGCATTGAATTATCTTAGTTTCCCCTCGTTTCTCTACCTTCGCGAGATTGATATAGGGCCATCTCAAGGCATCGAATCATATTAGTTTCTCTTCACTTCTCAACTCACGATTCTGGGATTATCTCAATCCTTTGCTGTCTTACTTAAGGCCAGAGCCCAAAACAACGACGTGCTTAATAGCCGTCTTGTCGAACTTCCCAGCTCTCTGTTCTCCGTTCTCTCCGGGTCAATATCTCTCTTGGTTTATATGATTTTCTAGATGCCTTAGCACTCGTCGTGGCCACACATTCCGCCTGCGCGTTGCACGTGGAAACGTATTCTGTCGAGCATGCCACCCACGCATCTTCCGTTGCACTTTCGCTGAGGAAGCACCTGCGTCCTGTTTACTTTAGGAAACAGTTGCATATCCTGTAATGACACTAACGCAATTTATGCGGCATGTAAAAGGGATCTTCCGGTCAATATTTAACAGTTCAAGTAAATGAATTTGAGATGCTTCAAGGAATTGCTGAGGGCCCTATTTTGTTTTGGGAGGATGAAAGATGCATCTGTATTGTACTTTGATGCATGTATGTCGGGATATCCAACTGCACAAAGAATAGTATGAAATACATTTAGAGAATAATTAGCCTGTGCAAGTGTTACAACAGTGAAAAGGTCGCCTACTAATTGTTTTAAGATTGTATTATTTTTGCTGTTATTCAAGTAATTTTTTTTGTTTTGTTTTGTGTGAGGTGTTGAGGAAAGATGAGAGAGACGTGAAGAAAATGTCCATGCGTGGGCATTTTGAAAAGTGGCATAGAGAGGAATGTTATATAACATATGCCATGGATTTTCGGTTTGTTCCGAGTGACCCCGTGTGCTTTGACAAGCTGTCACGTTGTGATTAGTAAACAGGAAAGCAGGATGGGGGCACATGGGTACAACAGGTGTGTAACCAGAAGGAGACCACGTGATTAGAACCACGCGGTCAGATTTAGACAGAATGCAGAGAATCGGAGTCGAGCGTGAGACACGCAACCGATCAGAGGCGTCTCTAGCGAGCTTGCAAAGCTGTGCAAGTGTTGGCACTCCCTGGTTCCCGGAAAAAAGATATGGGAAGAAGAAGTCATCTCTGTGAGTATATGTCTCTCCACCCATCTATCTAACACCACAGAAAAATCAACCCTTTCAAGAATAAAGTGTGAGAAATATATTTTGATAAAGAAGTGTATTCGTTCGTTGAAGTTCGTAAATTCTGTTTGATTATGTTTCCGCTTATATTTGCATTACGGCTATACAAAAGTTCGCTTTAAAAGTTATCAATAAACTATTCGTTTACAAATTATACATACATACATACATATATATATATATATATATGTATAAACAGGATTTGGCATTAAAAAACCTACAAGTTTGATAAGCCATAAAACCCAACCTTGACCATTTAACTCTCTATATATAAACTGGATTTGGCTAAATTGCCTAAAAGGGTTGATATACCATAAAACATAATTTAGCAAGCAAACTCTAGCTGAAATCAAAGCAATAGTTTTAGAGTTTTTTTTTTTATTTAACTAAAATATGACTTTATTTGACGATAGATCTCTGTAAATGTAGACAAAAATATCTCTTATATTAAAATACGCTTGAAGCAGCTCAATCGAATGTACGAACTTTTTTTGGTATGAGCCGAATACAAAATCTGTTTTCTAGAAAAGTCTCATAACTTACTACTTTTCTCTGTTGTGTTTTCCTGAAGATTTTGTGCGTTATATATTCAAACCTTTTAATTCCCAAGATCTGAATAATGTTATTCTTGATGATACTGCCACTGGTTGAAAATTCTATCCAGGATAGAATCATTCCGACGTAGCTTAAAATGAGCACCTAAAGCTGTGTTGCTATTACAGATTCACCCATCTTTTAAAAGAAAAACTTCTCAACTGCAAATGCACGGTGAGCATCGGTTCAAGCCATGACTGTGATTGATCGTATCTTAAAAACATTGATGGAGCTATTATTATAACTTGCCTAAGTTTAGTTGCATGAAACAGGTAACAGTTTAAAATGGGGTCGGTGTTTCTGTCTCACCTTGTCGAAGTATATAACACTAAGTGGCGATTGTGGTGTTTGATCTCTTTGTTTAGTGTCGTGGATTATTTAATGTCGAAGCAATTCTCATAGAAATAAAGTAGTGGTTATTTAACCCATAGCTGAGAGGATAAAAGGGGTTCATTCCTTTCCAAAGGTATTAGTCAGAAAGTGAACGTAATAGAGTTCGAACTCGCTTACTCCGGCATTGTAGTTCACGCTGACCGTTATGCCACCGAAATTCCCCCACGACCATGTTGGAAAACGTTTAGAGATAATGGTTATCGTCAGAGTTATTGAATGTGACACACACACACACACACACACACACACACACACACATACACACACACATATATATATATGTTTTTTATGATTGACCTTAACTACTTATTCTATAATTTCTGATACTATTTCCTTTGTAGACTCTCTCTCTCTCTCTCTCTCTATATATATATATATATATATATAGCATCCAGTGCTCACAGAGAACTTCTTGGTCGTTAGCCAACACTAGCGCGTCCATGTATAGGAGCCCATAAGAGAACGTTGCTTACGAGTTCGTCCTTACTTCTCCAGTTGTGCACAACGAAAGACAAAGGGGATTCCAGGGTATTAGGCCGACTTGATGATATATATATATATATATATATATATATATATATATATATATAATGTTTCATGCATAATTATAACTTCTGTTTCTATAATTTCTCGTTGTGTAATAAATAAACCATTCGAATTAAAATAATAATTACTAGAGCGTCAGACTCCTGTAATTGACTAGACAAATTACATTTTATGCCAGAAAGATCTTCAATTTACATCAGTAGACAGTTACTAATTAATTACACAAGATTTCCCTATTTGCAGAATTGTGTGAAATCTGTTAGAGCTGAACAGAAGCCCAAAGAAACTTGTTAATCTTCATTAAAGTGCACAAAGCAGGTGACTAATTGGTCGAATAAGTCAAATTAGAGAAGGAGTCCTGGTTGAATTCTTGACCTTTGATCCATTGGAACATCTAAATTAGAATACGCTTAATGATTAATGTCTTTAGCACATTAGAGTCTCATAGTTTCAACCATCTGGCTGTGTTTGCAACATTCTAAAATCAATAAGGCTGCCGGAAAGTCGTTTTGAAGGAACTAAATTTTATCTGGTTAAGAGAATTTTAACAGAGTATAAACATTGTAAATGTTGTCGGTAGCTTTATAAGATTTCAGTCTATCTGGTTGTGTCAGTGGCTTTATAAGATTTCCTACCATCTGTCTCAGACAATTCATTATCGATCAATCAATCTATCTATCTATGTATCTATCTATCTATCTATCTCATGAATGTGTGCACTGGCCGACGTATGAATCTGTTGGATTCCCGTTGTAACAATGCTTCACGATGAATAATTCTGATTAGTTTGGGTGTTCGCTTTTAATCAATCGCATATCAACTTTGGTGGGTTATTTAATCCATCCTTGTAGAAGGACAGCAGAGGTACTATTCAACCTATACTTGGGGATTAAGGGGATCCATATCTTTCCCAAGGGTATTACTCCTAAAGTGGATGTGGCTGGAGTTCGAACACGCTTACTAGGATGTCACAGTCCATCTCATTAGCTATTACGCCACTGGAACTTATACATTATATTTCTATTTAATTCTAAGGAAGGGATCAACAGCAAAGTTACTTTCAAATAATAAATCGGCGGAAAGATGAAAGAGGGTAGAGTGTTTGCCAATGTTTCGGGAGACCTAGGTTCAATCCAAGGTCGTGTCATACCAAAGAATTTAAAAATGGTGGTCGATACCTCCTTGCTTAACACTCAGCAATATAAGGTACGTATCAAGGGTAAAGTGGAGCAATTCAGGGAAAGGAATAGCGCCCTCCTCTACACCTCGGTGTAGTAGCTATTAAAAAGGGAAACCTCGGGTCGCCCTCGACTAAAGGGAGACAACTTTACTATTTTACTTTAAATCTATGGTACTTAGTCTTCAAAACTGGTGAATCGATCTATTGTATACGGCCCCCGAAAAGAGTAGCATTTATAGACTGCTCTTCTATATCTATCTGATCTGGTTTGGTTTGGTTGGTTTTTTTTTTGGTTTTTTTTAAGACATGTTAAACTTCTTGGATTATTAATGTTAAAGCCATTCTTGCTGAAGGACAGTGGTGGTATATTTGTCGTTGCCTCCCACCTGACAGGTCAATAACCCAAAGGTCGATTATTGTGGGGTTTAGGGGAGGGGAATGCTCGAGCTCTGCTGGACTATGTTGGTCATCGACCCACTTAGTGCAATGTGGGCCTGATGAGCTTAGTAGGACATGGATCTAAATCTGGGTCCAGGCACGGATGCCTGATCATTGCTTAAACTGGAAATCAAGATCCAGTGCTATACATGGAAGACAAAGGACAGTGGTGATACTATTTGACCGAAAGATGGTGAGTATAAGGAGGTTCTTAGCTTTCTTTTCTGAAAATGAAGGTATTAAAGCGGATAGAATTTGAACTCGCTTACTACAATGTCATAGTCCGCTACGTTAACCATTACGCCACGGGGACTCACCCACCTTTGATATGCTATCAAATCCCTTAATTATTTTTTTTATAACTCAACGATTTTTTCTGTTTTTTATTAATATCAAATCAAAATGCACATCACCTGACACGAGGTGATCCACAAGGTCAGCTTCACTGTTATGACACTGTTTAACTTCACAATATAACCAATTATTCTAACAGACACCTTGCAGACCGAAATGCCTTGCAATTTGTTAATAAAAGTTTCTAAAATATGTCTACGTGCCAGCTAGCAAGTGTAAAAAAACTACCTCTGAAATCTACAATAACCAATTATGTAATAAAATGACTGATAATGGAACACCTGGTACCACTGGAAGGCTTATAAATAAACTTTTGCTGTTTCTATAGGGAACTGTACTGTGAATGAGAATATCTTCATTTAAAGGTATACATTTTAAAAATGTTTTCTTTTGTTTATATATATATATATATATATTGACGTACACAGAAAAACTGTTTTGCTGTATCCCAACTCTACAGAGTGGCTAGACAAGCAAGATCCTTCAAGCTGGGATCGAGACCCTTCTGACTTTACCCCAGAGGCATCGTCATTATTTGCGTTGGTGAAGGATTTTTTGACGAATATCTTGTTTACACATACACTATCGGCTACCGGGAGTGCTCAATTCATGAGAAGTATTTCAGATTATGTGTAGCCGGCAAATTCCACTCTACAGTGCTCAACCCACGCGGTGGGGAGCATATATATTGTCATCCACAGACAGACAATTCATTGTATCATGGTATTTATTTAAGTGTGGCTAGACACGCGAGATGCTTCAAGCTGGAATGGAAACCCGGCTGACTTTACGTCAGTCGGATATCTTAGCCCAGAGCTATCCAATCTGATGGCGAGGCTCCTGTAATGCTGGGAATTTGGGGAATACGGAGTACACCTTCATTGTCATTGCTCCCAGGTCCACTCTGGCCCGAAGAGCCTTATTAGATCCTATCTATGGGTCAAATAGAATTGTTTTACATTTAAACTGACTACAAACAAATGACTCATGCTAAACTGAAAGGAAGACTTGTATTTAGTATGATAAATAAAAACATTGTTAACTTGTTTCATTAAGAATAACACTTTTTAGGATAAGAAATAATAAATTTGTGAGAATGGCCTAATATTTTCGACAGGTGTATATATATATATATATATATGGGGCGGGGGGATTAAATTGTTAATGGTCGATTATAATCTATGTTCTATAGTCTCATTATTACTCTGCTTGGGGGTTAAAAAGATATTAATCAAATCTTCCTAGGACCAATATAATTATTAATACATCCATAAAATACCATCACTGAACAAAACAGAAAGAAAAGACAAAATAAACTCAATTACTCAAACAAGACATTCAACATTTTATATACGTGATATACATATCGGCGGCATTACAAGGAAAGAATACACGAATGCATCCCAACGTAGAATTATACACATATTGTTGTATGAACCAGCAGAAGAGGTACAAAATAGAAAAAGGCTTATTTGCTGTTTGTTAGAAGGAGGGATTAGAGACGTCAATTGACATGTTCATCAAGTGTCTTGTTGGGTGTCGCATGATAGCGCAGAAACTCATTCTCGACTTCTATTTATCTTCGTTCTTCGAACAATACAGACGTCTCTAATTAGCTACTACTTCCCTGCATCATGTTCAATACAATTACTTAGTATTGAAATAATTCTATTGAACATAAAAAGGCTGTCATCGCTCACCCTGCTTGTGAGGCTTAGAATATGTTGACTGTACCACATGTAGCGAGTTAAACCCCCATCAAAAAGGTATTCTGAAAATGACACCAAACTGCATTTTATGATAATGCTCCCATCCTGGATATTTGAGGAGCGAAGAGTACCCCTGCCATTATTCCCAGGGCCACTCTTACCTGGAATGGTAGTACGTCTTAAGTTCCCATCTAAGTGTCAAATAGATCTGTTTCAAAATGATTTGTGTTGAATTGGACTGTGCGCAAAAAATAAAAGAAAACGTTTAACAAAAAAAAAAAAAATGCACAAAAATATGTAATTATGAACATTCAATGAATGCAATTCCGTAACCCCAATGCATAAAATTACCCTTGATTGATTGACATCATAATACAATCAAACAATCATTCATGCTGTCATGGACTATAAAATGAAAATATTGATGATTATTATCATTATTATTACAGGTCTATTTCTTATATTGAGGACTTTGCATAAGTATACAAAGACTAAACAATTCCTCGGAAACACTCGTTGGGTAGAGGTTAGAACAGACTTCTCTTTTTTAAAAAAAAAACACTACATTTTCTATGACTTGTAAAATCTGTTGGTGAATTTTTGTAATATTTTAACTGAAGAGGTTTTACTTACTAACCAGGTAAATGTTTTTACCAGTTGCAATTATCTCGAGCTAACTGAAGAGTTGTTTAAATTTAGTGCGCCAAACTAAAAAGTTTAGCCTAGAATACTGTAGAATCTCTCCCACCCCTTCAAACACTCCCATTTATTTCAAATTAATGTCCCCACACCAAAAAAAAAAAAAAAAAAAAAAAAAAAAGAATTTTTCAAATGGAATCTTCTAGTATCAAGTGTCATGTAATTCTTAGGAAAGATATAAAAGCTTCAACTTAAGAAATATCTGGAAGTATACAAAGACTAAACAATTCCTCGGAAACACTCGTTTGGTAGAGGTTAGTACACACTTTTCTTTAAAAAAAAACACTATATTTTCTATGATTTGTAAAATCTGTTGGTGAATTTTTGTTATATTTTAACTGAAGAGGTTTTACTTACTAATCAGGTAAATGTTTTTATCAGTTGCAATTATCTCGACCTAATTGACGAATTGTTTAAATTTACCTCGTCACCCTCCATATTGCCCGACGACTTACCCAATCGATAGACGTTTTAGCCCTGTATTTTGCCGTAAAATCATCAGAAATCTCATGGGAAAAATTATCACCAGCACATTTAAAACTAGGTTAAGTATAAGACATTACCATTGAGGTGGACAAAATCTTTCAAGCAGTCTACTCTGGTTACTAGGGAAGAAAAAAAGTAGGACAACGGACTTTAACTAAGTTAAAACTTAGGTTTAGATTTACTTCCCGAATTTTATTTTTTTTTAATTTAAAGAAATTTTTTTGTGACCCGCTGTTTATGAACAGTCAATATGATTGTTCGTGGTCACATCTGTGTCAGGTGCACAGATCAAAAACAACCCCTTGGTCTGGTATAGCCACAATATACCACCCATGATAAAAATGGCAAATCTCAATATTACAAAACTTGGGACCCAGGCAACAGGCTTTGGTGTCATGATCGGCAGGTGCTCTCCTGACAGCCAACATGGGAGTACCAGTCGTCATCCTGCGAATGTTGGCTGCTCTTTTTTCAGGTACATGAATGACGATATTAGCAACCACAACGATCAAAGACAAAACACAAAACATGGACCTGGGAAGACACTCATCTTGCACTAAACTGCTATTTTAGGAGCAACCCTTCACAAAGAGGCTATAGGAAAATAATGATAGAGATTTGGCAAGAATGAGCTAGTTTTCAAACTACTTGCCGATCAAGTTAGAACAATAATAAAAAAGAGGATGGTTTTCTGACCTTGAAATACTAGAAATACACCAGAAAACACAGATGCAAGATAGTACAATTCCAAACACATCAAGTGGTGCCAACCAAAAACAACATATCAGAAATAAACTGCCAACTCTTGAAAATGAATACGCCACAGTATCAAGTAACCCTACAGAAACACTATCACAAGAACAACAGACATATCTAGAAAACCTAAAAAGAATTATGAACAGTGTGAAGACCACCCTTCCATCATTAAGAAACATAGAATAGAGAACACTTAAAACAGAAACAAACAGAATAAATCAAATGCTACTTTACATATCAACAAATAATATTTATGAGTTAAATTATCTAATCTATGCAGGGGCGAAATTAGTGAATGAGAAAATTGGGATCCCCACAAAAAGTACGAAGAAACAGTCTAAACCAGGATGGGAAGTTCGACTGGAAACCCAGATTAGAAATCTACGAAAACAAGCTAAAATGGTAAAACAGAAAGATCCTAGAATATGAGGGAAGAGAATGGGAAAGACAACACGAGAAAAAATAACAGTACAACTTGAGGAAATAAACCAGAGGGTTCTAGTGAAAGAAGGAAGACTAAAGAGATATCGACAAAGGGTAAAACAATATAGACAAAACAGGACATTCCAAAACAACGAAAGAAAATTTTATCAACATTTGGGAGGGCATGACACAAAAATATACCAACAACTAGACGCCAGAGAAACCGAACGATTTTGGACGAAAATATGGCAACCGATAAAGCATAACGAAAAGGCTGAATGGATAAACGATATGACAAGAGAACTAGAAGGACTCGAGGAAGGCCCCAAAGCGGAAATACACATCGAATTACTCAAAAAGACACAAAAAAAGATATCACACTGGAAAACGCCAGGACATGATGGAATACATGGATTCTGGTTCAAGAAATTCACCTCCATTCACGACAGACTATCACTAGAAATGAACAGATGCCTACAAGATGCACAAGTACCTGACTAGATGACCAAAGGAAAGACCACATTGATCCAAAAGGACCCAAGTAAAGGAACTGCTTCAAACAATTATAGACCCATAACTTGTTTACCGATGACGTGGAAAATATTAACAGCACAAATAAGGGAAGAGATATACTACTCGTTAATAAACTGCGGATTGTTCCCTGATAAACAGAAAGGATGCCGGAAAGGATCCAGAGGCACAGCAGAATTACTCTACATATATCAACACATCCTAAATGAAAGCAAGAACAGACGGAAAAATCTAGCTATGGCCTGGATAGACTACAAAAAGGCATACGATATGGTCCCACAAAGCTGGATAATAAACTGTCTCAAAATATACAAAATATCACACGAAACCATAAACTTCATCGAAAAAAACATGAAAAACTGGAGAGTTGAATTAACAGAAGGAGGAAAAAGCTTGGCTGAAACAAAGTTCCAAAGAGGGATTTTCCAAGGAGATACACTATCACCCCTACTATTGATAAATGCCATGATACTACTAAACCACATATTCAGAAAATGCACGGCCGGATACAAACTTAATAGATCGCAAAAAATGAAAAAGAACTGGAAACCCTAATACACAGAATGTACAGTTAAGACATAGGGATGGAATTTGGCATTGAAAAATGCACTTTGCTCGTCATGAAAAGTGGCAAACGACATCTAACTGACGGAATAGAACAACCAAATCAAGACAAGATCAGAACACTCGCAGAAAACGAGACCTACAAATACTTAGGAATCTTGGAGGCTGACACCATCAAACAAGTCGAAATGAAAAACAAAATTCAAAAAGAATATCTCAGAACTAGAAAACTACTCGAGACAAAACTCAATTGGAGAAACCTTATCAAAGGAATAAATACTTGGCCTGTACCCCTCGTTAGATACTCGGAACCCTTTCTCAAGCAGACCAGAGATGAACTTAAACAAATGGACCAAAGAACAAGAAAACTAAGGACCATGCGCAAGGCATTACATCCCAGAGACGACGAGGATAGACTATATGTACTAAGAAAAGTGGGAGGAAGAGGACTTGCCAGCATCGAAGACAGCGTTGACACATCCACACAACGACTCGAAGACTACATAGAAAAACACGAAAGAGAACAGGTAACGACCATAAGAAACAATACTGACAACACGATAGATAACAGAATGACAAAAACTAGGAAACAAAAATGGAAAGGAAAACAACTCCGTGGGCGTTTCAAACGACTAATAAACAACATCTCACACGACAAAACCTGGATATGGCTAAGAAAAGGAAACTTTAAGAGAGATAAACAGAAACTCTCCTAATGACAGTACAAAACAGCGCCATAAGAATCAATCATATCAAAGCGAGGATAGATAAGACGCAACAAAATAGCAAATACAGAGTATGCGCTGACAGAGAGGAAACCATCAATCACATAATAAGCGAATGCAGCAAATTGCCACAGAAGGAGTATCAGGCTAGACACGACTGGGTCGGCAAGGTAGACCACAGAATAAAACTGAAAGAATGTGAAAAGTGAGATAAGTACCTCGACCTCGTTAGAGAATTAAGAAAAAAACTATGGAACATGAAGGTGACAATTATACCAATTGTGATTGGTGCTTTTGGCACGGTAACTAAAGGATTATTAAAGGGCCTGGAAGATTTAGAAGTTAGCGGCCAAGTGGAGACCATCCAAACAACAGCATTATTGAAAACGGCCAGAATACTGAGAAGAGTCCTGGAGACTTGAGAAGACTTGCTGTCACTCAGTCTCCAATGAAAGACCATCAGCTTACGCTGATGTGAAAAACTCTAATGAGTAATAATAATAATTATAATAACCTAATCCTGTTTTTTTGTTTTTGTTAAAACCAACTTCAGGTGATTTATAGCAGATCTTAAAATACTTCATCCAAAACGTTGGCATGAATAAAATATACTTCCTTTGAATATTTTTTCATATTCTTATGTTTACATATCGTCAGATTTATTTCCCTTTTTCTGTAATATATATATATATATATATATATAATCAAATACTTTATATTTTTCGGCTGGCTGGTTGCCAGATTTTCGTTTGTTCCATTTTCTAAGGCTCTAAAGACAAAAAAAAAATGGAATTATTTTCTGTAGACTTTCTAAAGGAATTTGTACATCCATTCCGTCTATATTTACCAAGAGAACCTTCAATTTCACGATTGATTTTTAACAATCAGCCTGACCCTTTCGGCTTTCATTCTTCATTCTTTTTTCTAGTTCACCAACAATTATAGCCTTTCCTTAACGTATGTGGGCAATTATTTTTTCTTTTCTGACAAATCAATAAAATAAATGTTAAGTATTACTCGTAGATGTAAAAAAAAAAAAAAGACAAAGAATTTAAATCAATGTAATTCCTTGTTCAAGCTAGATAACTTTTAGCAGATAGCTTTGAAGTCTGAGACCCTCTTTTACCCATATATGGTAATATTACTCAAAGAACCTTCTTATAGAGCATTGATTAGCAATCTTGTTTGGGAGTCCCTCTATATAATTATGATCTGATTTTGTATATATGTTACAATAACAAAGCCAAGATGGCGCATCATATCAAGATTTTTATTAGGGCAATACTGTTTAAATGCTTTAGAGAATAAAACAATTTTCAGTCCAGTGTGCAACTTAATTATTATACAGTGGATTATGTGCTCTTGCTCAGCCCAATAATGTTCCAGTTTTTGTATGTTTGATTATTCAGACTGTAGTCTAAATAAATTTGAAATTTTTATTTGAGTGGTTTTGTATTCTAAATAAAAAGAAATCTAAAAGTTTCAGAAATTTAAAACCAAATTAACTTAAATGCTTGAAGGATAGTAATGCTAACACATGTAATTAAAGAATCTAGGAATGGGGTGTGAGTAATCATCTCTTGATTGCCATTATTCCCAGGTCCACTAAGATCTGGAGTTAAGATCTATCAGAGGCCCCATCTATCGTGGTATTTATCATAATTTTCACTTTCTTTCAATTTTCTCTGCAGTCTGCCGGGACAGATAAGTCAACAATTTTGCAAGGTCTCTTTTTTTGTTGCTGTTGTTGATTATTATAAGATCTGGTCGTCTGGCCGAGATTATGTGATCCGTTTGTAAGTTGAAATCCCATAGGAGTTTATGTGTCTCATTCTTCAGGACAACTGCTTGGTTGTGCCTGTACCATTTGTGCGCATGGTCAAATTTAAATTTCTTGCACAATTCTCAGTGAATCTCTTGGACCACCCAATCGTGTCTAGTCTTTTACTATTTCTGTGCTAATTTGCTCTATTCGCTTATTACGTGATTGATCGTTTCGTCTCAATCGCCACATAACCTACATTTGCTGCTTTGTTGCGTCTTATCTATTCTTGCTTTGATAAGATTGAAAGGTTTCCATTTCTTAGCCACGTCAATGTTTTCTCGTGTGAGATTTTGCATATTAGTCGCTTAAAACGTCCATAGAGTTGTTTTTCTTCCCATTTTAGTTTTCTGGTTATTGTCGTTCTTTTAGTCCTTGTGTTGTCAGAATTGTTTCTGGCGTCTGTTATCAATCTTCATCCATGCTTTTCTATAGTCTTGTATTGATGCGTCAACACTGTCTTCAATGTTGGTAAGTCCTCTTTCTCTTTCTTTTCTTGACACATATAGTCTGTCAATGTCATCTCTGGGATGTAATGCCTTATGCATGGTTATTAGCTTTCTTGTTTCCTCGTCCATTTGTTTAAGTTTTTCTCTGGTCCACTTCAAGAATAGTCTCGAATATCTAACGAAGGTGTTTATTCCTTTGATAAGGTTTCTGCTGTATGAATTTGTCTCGAGTAACTTTCCGGTTCTTCTGAAATATTCTTTCTTAATTTTTTCTTTCATCTCCTCTTGTTTATAGTGTCAACTTCCAATATCCCCGAGTGTAAGCTATCTTTTCTCCGAGCGTTTTCATTTTGTCTTGATTAAGTACTTCCATTCCGTCAGTAATGTGACGTTTTTCGCTTTTCATTACTTGCATGGCGCATTTTTCTATGCCAAATTCCATCCCTATGTCCTAACTGTATATTCTGGCCCCGTGTATTAGTTTGCAATTCTTTTTCATCTGATGGTCTTTTACTGGAATTTGAGGGACAGCACGTCTCCTCAAGGCTCCAGGACTCTTCTCAGTATTCTGACCGATCTCAACAATGCTGTAGTTTGGACTGTCTCCACTCGTCCTCTTATTTCCAAGTTCTCTAGTCCTTTTACCAATCCTTCGGTGACTGTACCAAGAGCACCAATTACAATTAACATAACAGTTACTTTCATGTTTCATAGTTTTTTTTCAATTCCCTAGCAAAGTGCAGGTACTTATCCTTATTTTCGCTTTCTTTCAGTTTTACTCTGTGGTCAGCCAGGACAGCGAAATCCACAATTCTAGAGGTTTTCTTTTTACTTTTTTTTTTTTAGGGGGGGGTATCATAAGATCTGGTCGTCTGGCCGAGATTAGGTGATGCGTTTGGATCTCGAAATCCCAGAGGAGTTTGTGCTTCTCTTCCTCCAGAACAGCTGCTGGTTTGTGCATATACCATTTGTTCGTATGGTCAAATTTAAATTTCTTGCACATTTCCCTGTGGCTCACCTTGCCCACCAAGTCGATTCTCATCTTACTCTATTTCTGCGCTAATTTTCTGCATTCTCTTTTGTGATTGATCGTTTCGTCTCTATCACTACAAGTTAAGAATATAAATGGTAGAATATTTTTCGATAACATATTCTTTCTTTTTTTGCATTTATCAAAAGACAATACGCTCATAATTCAGGTGCGTCAACTGCAGGTATTCCTCTCTCTCTCTCTCTCTCTCTCTCACCATCGGTTCCTATCAACCATAGCACTGTCGGTCCTCTAGACAGCACTGGTATATCCATGTGTAGGAGTCCATAGGAGAACGTTGTTCATGAGTTCATACTAACTTTTTCAACAGTGCTTAGTATTTCCTGTTCATCTTACTTGGATAGATTATGAGATGAGGGATAAATGGCCATTACAAATCCTGTTTTATCGGGTCTTGCTTCCAAAATTTGTTCGAAACAGTATGTGGAGTTCCCATGGAGCTTCCTCTCCAAGTATTTTTTTTTAGTTCAAATCATATAGCAGTACTGATGTAGCTACAGCTCTGAAGAATTCATATTTTGATTTATTAGAGAAATCCCATTTCCATGTGGCTGATACCCAGTCAATAGCATTTCATGCTTTACCTATTCATTGGCTGACATAACTTTGAGTAGATGAGATATTGCTACCAAAGTGTATGAACTAGTTTACTAATTTGAGAATTTGCCATTTAATGAGATGGTACCATCTTGATTAAAACACATTAACTTTGTCTTATCTGAGTTCACATAGAGACCAATACATATTACTGCCTGCTTCAGGCTATGCAGCAGAGATTAGGATCAAGCAGGTGTATTTTGAAGAAACTATAGATCATCTGAATAGTCTGAATCAAACAATTAGACATCCATGAAGAGAACTGAGCTGAATCTACCTTGTTGCATTGGACTCTAATAATAACTAATTCTCTAGCTTCTTGCTGACATATTTATCCCGGAAAAATTATCCAGAAATCATCAAAAGACAGAAATATTAATCCTTCTTAAACAAATTCCTCTTTTCTAATGCCCAACATTCACTGACATTTTCCTTTCATGAAGAATTTTGGTTATTTTTCAATTTAAGGAGATTACTTATGTCAACATTCCATTGTTTAAAATTCTTGAAATTTATTACCAGTCTTTGCTCTTTCCAATGGGGATTACTTTTATTACAATGAAATTAAAAGATAACAAAAATGTTTTCCTTTTCAAAATTCAATGGATTTCATAAAACAAGAAAACAAAAATAAGTTAAAACTAAAACAACTAGCTTCCGACTTCATATTATAAAATGATTTTATAAATTTATTACAAGTCATTTACATGCTCCATTAAACAGATTAGAAATATTTGTTTTTAATTTTGAAAAAATATTTCAGAATAATTTAAAACATATGTATTTAAAAATATCTTTTTCTTTCTAATTTTGGCCTAATTTCCCTTCTCTAAAAGATCCTTGAAGGAAAACTTGCAAATAGATTTAATATAAGGCGGTGTTTTGTCTCATTTCAAACACAATAAATAAATTGAATAATGTGAAATTTTTATTGAAAGAAACACTAAAGAGATACATTTTTCTGACAACATTTATTATATATAACTTGTATGGCACAAGTCTTTAACTATCAGACTCCCTAGGAACAATAATTATATATCAGTAGTGGTGGGTTGGTTGATCTTTATGGTATATCAACCTATATTGGGTTATTTAAGGCTAAGTTAGTTAAATAAATCTGAAAAGTGTATATGGTCAATGTTAAGATAAAAATAAAACCGTTGTAAGACGTTCATTGACTGATTGGTTGGTTTGATGGCATTTCAACATTTGTTGGGTTATCTTATATGGTAATGGTAAAATGTGGTAATGTGCGAATGGTACTATAGTCTGGCGTATTCTAATTTGGTACTTTTTTAGTATTCCACTAAGTGAATCCAGCTGTATGTCTACTACAAGGCTTTCCTCAAATACTTGTAATTCTTTTTTAGTGTTAACTAACCATTCGGCCTGTGATGTTCTTTGTGTTTCCACATTACTCCTGGAGTGTTTTGCTTCCTTTGCATCTGTTCTTTCGTTTGTCTTTGTGATTTCTCCACCAATTTATTTGTAGAATTTTCTTTTGCTAATTTGGACGGTCGTGTTTTGCTTGCATTGTTTGATTCTGTTCCAGAATCTTATAAGTCTTCATTCTTTCACCAATATCTTTTAATTATTTCTTCCAGTTGTATTGTCAGTCTTGTCTGCCGCTGCTTTTTTCTTTTTGGTCTTTTACTTACATTGTGTCTTTGTGTATTTTACTTCTTTAGACTTTTCGTTAGTTTTTGACATTTCTTTATTTATTCTAACATCATTTCTCCTTCAGGTTTGTATTTCTGCTTGAGTTATTTAAAGGGATACCAATTTTATCGCTGACTAGTTTAGCTCTTGCATAAGTTAGATCGTTTATTTTGTGATGTTATCTTTTGGGATATTTTTTAATATCGTATTTACCTTTTCGGTTTCTAACTTGACTTTTTTCCAATCATAATTCCTTGGGGATGGTAATGTCACCTTCTTTTCAGTCAAGTCATTGTTTCTTTCAGGTTTTATTACCACTGATAATGTATTGCTGGGTTGCGTGATATGTCGATTGTCAACATTTTCGGATTCAGCTCGTTTAGGGCGCTCTCCTTGAGCATAATCTTCACGACTTATATGTTCACGTATTTTTAGTATCTTGAGGTCAGAAAATCCACATTTGTTTAATGTCATACTCGATTAATGGGCAAGTCTGTGGCTTTTTGTATTAGAATTATGGGATTAGTGTTTTGAGAGTAGTAGATCAGAGTTTCTTTAAATTCATCCTCGATTGGTTGGAAAGGCAATGGCTTGTATTAAAATCATAGGATTCTACCCAAATTTCGATCATTTTTTCCAATAATCTTTGTGGCCCAATCGTCTGCGGCTGTAGAATACACCGACTGCACCTCTACAAAGGGGTAAGACTTCTACGAGTGTCCTGATGTGACACTAAACAATTTGATGATTTAGCCCCAGTAATGATGGAGCATTGAGAAATGCGGTGAACTCCTTCATTCACATACTTCTCTGGACTTGAGTGGTAGCGTCTAAGAGGGTCCTATCTATCGAGTCAAATAGAACTGTTTGAAATTGAAACTGAGTGCAATAAAATGACTAATGCTAAACTGAATTGCTTGAAACAGAACTGATATCTTAGCTGTGTCTGAACAAATGACTGATATTTAATTGAATTGCTAGTGATACATAGCAATACTTGGAACCTTTTAAATTAGTCGACTTTAACTAAACTGAATTATTTGAAATAGAACTGTTTGATCATTTAACTGTATGTAAACAAATGACTGATGTTTAATTGAATTGTTAGTGTTAAATAGCAATACTTGAAAACATTTTACTGTGTGAAAACAAATGATTAATTTTAAATAGAATTATTTGTATTAGATAGAAATAAGGGAAACCATTTAAATGTGTACGAAAAACATGACCTCAGGTTCATTTAAAAAAGTTATCAACAAAATATATTTAATATATATGTATACAAAGGATTTCGCATTAAAATAACCAACACTGGTTGATATGCTATAAAACTAAATCAAACCAAACTATCCAATAATCTTTATATACGGTTACTGTTAATATAACAATGGATTACATTATCGTTGTCTTCTCTTTTCTTTGGTGTCTCACAGATGCATTGTTGCTTTGTTCTTTGTGTATCAATTATTATATTACTCCTTGAGAGTTTTTCACATCAGCGTAATCTGATGATCTTTCACTGGAGTTCGAGTGAAAGCAAGTCCCCTCAAATGTCCCGGACTCTGCTCAATATTCTGGCCGTTCTCAATAATGCTGTAGTTGTTTGGATGGTCTCCACCCGTCCTCTTATTTCCAAGTCCTCCAGTCCCAGTACCAATCTTTTGGTGACTATAACAAAAGCACTAATTACAATTGGTATAATCGTCACTTTCATGTTCCACAGTTTTTTCAATTCCCCATCAAGGTCCAGATACTAATCCTTGTCTTCACTTTCTGTCAATTTTACTCGGTAGTCAGCCGGGACAGCAAAGTCCACATTTCCGCAAGTTCTCCTTTTTTGTTGTTGATTATTATAAGGTGTGGTCGTCTGGGCGAGATTGGGTCATCCGTTTGTATCTCAAAATCCCAGAGGAGTTTATGCGTCTCACTCTTCAGGATAGATTCTGCGTTGTGCATATACAATTTGTTCGTATGATCAAATGCAAACTCTTTGCACAATACCCAGTCGACTTATTATTATCATTATTATTAACGTTTTTGTTCATATTCTACTGTACTATATTGACATTATAATGATTACATTGGTCATGTTTGTTTTTTAGTTAATTTTTCGTAAGTCTTCATTATTTTTAAATCTATTATAAAGTGCAGTTATCGTTTTTTTTATTCTGCTAGTTAATCATTATCTGGTGAAAGAGGAATCCCTGTGAGTGTATAGACTGGGCCATTAGCCTAATGAGTTGAGTGTTCGCCAATGGTCTGGGAGACCGGAGTTCAAACCCTGGGCGAGTCATATCAAAGACTAAAAAAATGGTACGTGATGCCGCCTTGCTTAACACTCAGTATTATAAGGTAAGGGTAAAGGGTAAAGTGGAGCAATCCAGGGAAAGGAGTAGCGCCCTACCGTACACCTCGGTGTGGAAACTATTGAAAATGGAGCATTCGGGTCACCCTCGATTAAGCTCGCCAACTTTACTTTATATATATATATATATATATATATATATATATATATATATTTGACTTCAAAATTAATCTGCCTTGTCGGCGGGCTTTAGAATAAACTGACTGTATACCCAGCGTAGTAGTTAAGACATCCCTCAAAAAAAGGTGTTCCTGAATATCACACATTATCTAATAGTGAAGTTCTAGTTCTGGCGATCAGAAATGTGGAATACCTCTTCATCACCATAACTCCATGATCTACTCTGGCTCATTAGAAACATTTACACAAATAATATTGGAATTCATAGAGGGCACACGTAGATGACACACAAATTGGTTGATTACTACCCTTCTGTTGGTCACGTGAGGTCAGCTATAAAATAAGGGGTCACTTAGGAATCGTTCTTTTCTTGACATTACCCGAGCTAGCAGTTTTAGTTTAGACGGCATCGTACAAGCCCCAGACGGCGACGCTGACAAACGCAACCGCTACAAAGAACCTTGTGACAGTGCCCAAACAAATTACCAGAAACAAATAAACAGTTAAGTTTCCGCAAGCATGTTTATCTGCAACCTTTACCCAAACTAACTGCTTAAGCTATTTTTCTTGTTTTGCCTATTGTAGCTACATGTAGTACATTGTGCATATGTACAGGAACCCTTTTGTAGAAGCAAAACTCGTTTATTTCCTTTCTTCAAAAGCAGCGTTCATCTCCTCACTGCGTTCTGAGTACGGTTTATTCTCCTACAAAACTTAGGGCTTAAACAGTGCTTTTTCCGAGGACAAAAATCCCCACAATAATTTGAAAACGAACATTCAACGAATGCGGTTCATTAACTCTAAACGAGTTGACATGCCATTAAAATCAATCAATCAAAGTTAATCTATGAGGTGTAATTAGAAAGTATCGAAACTGAAATTTTTAATTTTATTTATTTTTGAATTTAAAATTTCAACTGAAGCTGTGTTCTCAATAGAACAACTTATACAATAAAGTGATGATATCTAGATGTCTAGACCACATCCAGATTTCTACATAAAATCTAAACAATTTAGTGTCAGCTGAAAAAAAAAAAATAAGAAGCCAGTCTTGATATTTTTGGACAAAATGTTTTAGGTAAAACACTAGATTTTGCAACTGCAGCAGCCTGTGTCAAGACATAAACGGCTGGTAAATGCACCTTCGGAATAAAAGTCTTCCGCCGCATAAATGTTAGACCTATATTGTGTTTGTAGGTTCTTTGCAAATTGCAATGCATGTCCGGGACGGTTGCACAGAGAAATAAACTAGGAAAAAACACAAAAGGTTGAATAAATCTTTTTGGAGAGGAGAAGCTTGTGTGACATTTCTTTTTAAACTAAATACCTTAACTAAAACACACTTACTAGTCAGCCTATATGCATATCAAGCTCTCACTGCCTCACCCTCTTTTCTTTCTCTATTTTTCTCAGTACACCTCTGTCTCTACCTTGTGGCTGACTCACTTCTTCCAAACTTGTTCATGTGTCTTCTTTAACTAGCAGTTCTCTCCTAATCGCTCTGTTCGAGTCCTTTCTCTGACTGTCTTTTCTCTGCACCAGTCTCCCCACCCAACATCCAGTGGTAGATTATCTCCTTTTTTTACTGTCCACTGGTTGACCTCTGCGTCTCTCTCTCTCTCTCTCTCTCTCTCTCTCTCTCTCTTCTTGTAACTAACTGACCCTGTTCTTCCAACAGTACCTTGGTTGACCTTCTGTATATATGAGAGGCAAATATTCCTATTTCCGGACACCTATATGGACACACACATACATACCCATACACATATGCATACCCATCGTCAACCCACAACTATTCACTTGCATACACCCGAATGCACACACACACATACTTTCACATAGAACTAAGCCTGTATATAGTGTTACAAGCCTTAATAATCCTCAGACCTATTTCTTTGAAACTTTTTTTGTTTCCTGAACAGAAAATTCATCTTAATACAAAGATTTAATGACGTGGAGGATATTAAAAGAAATATAAGGATACAGCTTCATGACATATAAAAAGAGGAATCTTAGAGGAGATTTGACCAATAAAAACTTACTGGAATAAGTGTGTTGAGTGCCAAGTGGAGTATTTTCTGTCTTGATAAATACAGCTTTAGCCTTTGGAGGTATAGTTAGAGTAACGGTTATCATCATATAAAATGGAATCCAAGTTCAAATCCTGGATGTTCTTGCTTGTATTTCACTCTTTACCCTAGGGAAAAATATTTACCTTTGTGCTACATTCAACCCATAGTTGAGAGGTAGAGAGAATACATTCTTATTGGCTTTGAAAATCAGCATTTATGACAATGCTTGAACACACAATCTGGTACAAGTATAACACATGTCCATTTCAGCCAAAAGACAAGAATAAGAAAGAGATATGCAATAAGGAGAATATGTAAGAAAAAGATATTCAATAAGAGCCAATATGAAAAAAGTATATATAAGAACCAATGTCTAAGAAAGAGATCTATAAAAAGAAAGAAATAAGTAATAAGTCTCTTTTCAAAGCAAAATATGTCAATTAAATTATAGAAAATCCGAGAAGAACCTATGTATATTTTTTTCTTAAATCTACATTCTCTGTCATCTTTTTCCACCTAACATTTAAAAAAAAATTCTTTGCCTGTTATTCAAGGATCCATCTGTCCAGTTCTCAGCAAAGAAATATACCTGATACTTTGAGGCAGTTCATAAATATAAGAAGTTAGTTCTATCATTATTCTGGTTTCCTTCTGGCCTTCAGCCAAATGGAAGTTTCTGTGGATTGGAATGGTGAAGTTCCTGAAAATCAACAAAACAGCATTCTTCTCTCACACTCTAGGAAATCAATTTCAAAGAAGTATTGGGTTCGACCTTTTCCACTTTACAAACATCTTGTATCACAGTTCCCCTAAGGATATTTTTATTTCTTTCTTTTAAGGCAATCACTACACAGTCCAAAAATGTTTTCGTCTCTCAGTTAAATTCTATGTGTCCATTTAAACAGTAAGGAAAATTTAAAACAAACATAAAAAAACTATATATAGTACAAGAAGTGTTATAAAAGTAATTCCTGCTAGTTATTTCTTCAGAAAGTACAACTAAAAATGGAGATCACAAAGACTGTTGGATTGAGAAAATTTTTTTTAGCCACAAAAGAACAGGTTCTACAAGGTTCAAGCTCTGCTGTCATGAAAAAGTATTAAGACAACCTAACACCTCCACCACACTAGGTTAATTTTGAGTACAGCTGGTTTGAATTGAGAGTTTTTCTTCTCCTAGATAGGTTACCTAATGAAGACTAAAGAATCCAATCTGTACTACTATGTACATATTGATGGATGGAAAGGAAATGTATTCATGTTCTTTCCAAAGGAATTAGTGCAAAGAGAAACGCACACAGCCTTGTTCACAAATCAAACTTGGATTGCAGATTCCGTTTCCTACAACGATAAACATTGCACTGTGCTTCATACAAACATATATAGCCAAATCGGTTGGGGCTGTAGAATACACTGACTGCACTTCTGCAGAGGGGTAAAACTCCCCCTCAACCATTGTCTTGGATATACCACAAAACAATCTAATGGTGAGGCTCAGTAGTACTGGAGCTTTGTGGAATGCAGAGTACTCTTTCATTGCGATAGCTCCCAGGTACACTCTGGCCCGGAGGGGTAGTACCTGATAGGGTCCTATCTATGGGTCGTACAGAACTGTTTGATATTTAAACTGAGTGCAAACAAATGATTAATACTAAATTAAATTGCTTGAAATAGAACTGTTTGATCATCTAACTGTATGTAAACTCATGATTGATGTTTAATTGAATTGTTAGTGTTAAATAGCAATACTTAAAAACATTTAGCTGTGTGCAAACAAATGATTAATAGTAAATAGTATTATTCATATAAGATAGAATAAGTGAAGCCATTTAACTGCATGTAAAAAAAATGAGCTGTTGCTTGTTTAAAAATATTATCTTCAAAATGTGTTTAGAAATCATATATTTGATATATATGTCTAAAGGGATTTGGCATTAACTACAATGGTTGATTTTCCATAAAATCAAATGAAAACAAACCAAACAAAACAAAACAAAACAAAACCACACACACACACACACACACACATACATATATCTATACTATATATATATATATATATATATATATATATTGTAATCAACAAATACAAATAAATCAAATTTGGCATGAAGATATGATAAACTGTCTAAAAAAAGAAACCAAACCAAAATGAGGTTAAAAAGATTTCACATAACAAATCTTATTGAGATTTGTTTATTAGCCTGGGTTTACAAGGTAACAAGTAAGCAAAGCAAATGAAGAAAATTATATATATACTATATATATATATAATATTATATATATATATATATACATGTGTGTGTGTGTGTGTGTGTTTAGTTTTGTTTTGTTTTATGGCAATCACCCATGTATACTGGTTAAGCTACAGTTGTTAGTGTAAAGGATTGATTTGCAAATATCTTTGTCATGACATGCTGACGAGAGTGCACAATCTTCCTGACATCTGGATTAGTTTCCATGACAAGATGGTTGTACGCCTGCTGCTTAGTTGAAGAAAACACCAGGTGGTCGACAAGTTTGTGTATTTTTGCACAACATGTTCTTTTTGTATCTCCCAAACTAAATTATCTATTTTCCTATAAGTCTCTTTCTGGTTCCGTTAGGTTAGAATAGGTTATTTATTTTAATGACCAATCAACTCTTGATGCCAAATCCTGATTATGCAGATGATTCTAAATGAATAGTTTTGGAGTAACATTCTTTAAACAAGGTAGAGGTTATTTGTTTGCATAGTTTGATATGCATTAAATGGTGTTAAGAATCATAAAGGAATAAATATTTCTATTTGACTTATGAAGTAGATACAAACAGTTACGACAGCTCTAGTTCAGAGTGGACCAGGGAGTAATGGCAAGAAAGAAGTACTCCACATTATCCAGGACTGGAGCCTCACCATCAGATAGTTTAGTGTCATACGCCAGGTACTCATTGTGGAAGAGCTATCTTACCCCTCTGCTGAGATGCAGTCAGCATATTCTACAACTTGAGCTGACTAGGCTACTATCTCATTCTGGAAATATATATATATATATATATATCAGACTCTTCATTTCTGTCTATCTGAATATATTAATATTCATATATATTTATATATATATATATATATATATATATATATATATATATATATATATATGAGGTACATATGATAAGTTTCCAGACATTTTTTGTATGGGCACTTTTATTGATAGTATACTCATGAAACTCTAGTCCCCTTCAAAGTAATCTCCAGCTGCGATGCACTTGTTGTATTGTTCTAACAACTTCTGGAAGGCCCCATGG